>VXAX01000404.1:0-117864 GCA_013399835.1 Leptocoma aspasia | reverse complement strand
AAGGAAGGAAGGAAGGAAGGAAGGAAGGAAGGAAGGAAGGAAGGAAGGAAGGAAGGAAGGAAGGAAGGAAGGAAAAAGTGACATATGTAATCTTCCTACTGTTATAAATACTCAAAATCACTGTAAAATGTTATACAAGCCCTTTATATCAATCTTTTGAAGTATTCTGTGAAAATTGTTTCTGATGCATATTAGATAAATCCATGTGTCAAATATATGCAGGTGAGATAATGTGTGCTTGTAAACATTACTGATTTCTCTGCTCATTTCTGGAAAAGATTGTCTGTCATCAGCATACCACAAAACTATTATTAATCTTCTTTAGGAAAACTCTCTATTTCTTGATTAATAATAGTATTTGGTGATCTTTATCTTGACCTTAATTATCCTTCTGTAACTTTAGGCATATGCATTATACCAAGGGAATATTGTTTCTTAATTCTGTCAACAGAATTCTGTGACAGTTACTGTCCATTAATGTGTGTCTGTAATGAACAATTGTAATGAGATTGTGATTTCTGCTGAAATTGCCAGGTACTTGCATGGACACTAATAAGACAAGTATTAAAGGATACCATGCATTTTTTCCTTTCACTTTTATCAAGGAGGCATTTGCAAGTATACATGTTGATGTATGCATACAATGCCTGAGACAGTGTGTTACTGAAAATAAATAATATCTCAGTTAAATATTTTGGAAAACTCTGACACAGCTGTGAAAAAGGAAATATTTTTGTGAATAACACTCACAGTTGTTTTTTTGATGAAATTGTCTATCTACTACTGCTCATGTGTACTTCATTATTTTATAAGGTATTGATTTAATGTACTAAAAAAAAGGCTCCACAGATGGAGTGCTTTTGCACTCCAGTCACACCTTTGGATCTATTTTTGTTCATTTATATAATATTTAATGTCTCCAGTTGCTGTTGATTATTACTCTAGACTACTAAATTTACTAATGGAATTTATAAAACTTCTTTCACCTCAAATGCTAAACCATTGCACATAAACTAGTCCCTTCATACGTCACAAAATCACATATTCACAGAAACACAAGATGGATGAGGCTAGGAGGGACCACAGTGGGCCACTTTTAGCAGAACACTCATAGTATAGAACCAAATCTGTTCACACTACTACTACCACAGTACTACATCCAGCTCTGGGGTGCCCAATACAAGAATGACATGGACCCATTTTAACAAATCCAGGGGAGGCCACTAAGTTGATCAGAGGGCTGGAGCAACCCTCCTATGAGGACAGGTTGAGAAAGTTGGGACTGTTCAGCCTGGAGAAGGGAAGGCTCTGGGAAGACCTTATTGGTACCCTTATTGGACCCTCCAGTACCTGAAGGATGCTTCCAAGAAGGCTGGGGAGGGACTTTTAGGGCATGTAGTGATAAGAGGGGCTGGCTTTAAACTGAAGATTTAGATTAGGTGTTAGGAAAAAATTCTTTTCTGTGAGGGTGATGAGGCACTAGAACAAGTTGCCTAGAGAAGCTGTGGATGCCCCATCTCTGGAACTTTTCAAGGTCAGGTTTAATCTGACTTTGTGCTGCCTGGTCTAGTGGGAGGGCCTAGGCAGTAACAGTGGAGAGTTGGAGCTAACTGGTCTTTAAGATCCCCTCCAACCCAAATCCTTCTATGACTCAGACTCTAACTATTTTAGGAAGGAAAGTCATGTGTTAAAGACTTCTTTAACAGAAAGAGAGAGTCTCTGTCTGCTATGGCCTCTTTGCATTGAGCAGTAGATTCAAAGCCCCACAAACTGTGTTTGGTGTATAAAGTTGCTCTATCCATCCAAAGCACATTCCCAGATTGTGGAAGTGAGAGAGATTTCCTGTAATATCTGTTCACTAGGTCACCACAAGTTCTTGTGTAGGAGGTAAGAGAGTTAAGGATGTGACAGAGCTCAGTGGACCAGCATGGAAAATTCTGGGAGGCGTTACAGTCCAAAGGACAGCACAGTGAATGAATCCTCCATACTTGGAGCTTCCTCACTGTCAGGACTGATCAGAATTGGAAGGCTGCTGAGATAGTTTAAAAGCCAATCTTTCAGCCTTTCTTATCTGTGGATTATGGGTTATTTAATGGTTGGAGAGGTGTAGGATTTCAGCTATATATTTTTACCTGCAGTAAAGGAGAATCAAGAATCATAGTTCCAGAAACACTACAAGTTGTCACAACATTTGGGTTGTTCTAGGTTATCAACACTATTTATTTCCTTTTGCCAAATTGTTTTGAATACCTATACTTCCCTAGAAATTCTGTCATCTAAAAAAGCACTGTGCTTGAACACTATTAGCTTTTGAAATGTAAAAGCAGATAAAAGCACAAGAAAATATATTTTAAAGATTTATGATCTCTACATATATTTTTATATATTTTTTCATTAATTAATGTAACTTTCTCATTTTAGATTTCAGCACATCCCCCTAAAACAAAATAATATTATTAATGTGAAAATAGAAGGTATTTCCAAGAATTAAAACCAAGGTTATTATTTCCAAGAATAAAAAAAAGGTTGAGAACATACCAACTTTCCCATAAAACTTGCACAGATTCACAGAATAGAAGCTAAATTTAAAGCCATTTTTCAAAGTTCTTAAGATTTTAATACATATGTCTTTCACAGTATTAATAATATCATGCATCATAGCCATTTAAATATTCTTTGAAAACCTTACCTTTATTCTGAAGAAAGTTATCTCTAGTGACACAAGACATCAAGTGGTAGGGTTCAGTAGCTTCCTGAAATAATTACTTGGGCTTCTAGCCAGACATGTATGTGAATAATAGAATCCTTTTCTTCTACTTTCTTAGAATAGAAAAAATAATCTCAGTTTTGTTCTGTTCATTTAAAATTTGGTTTTAAAGATGGATGCATGTATGGTTTGACAAAATTTTGCTTTAAGAATATTTCCCTATATATCTAGTCTTACATCTATTATGAGCAGTGATTAAGAAAGGCTAAGTATATAAGATGATGAATTGCCTATAAACAATCAAATGGAAAAAGAAATTATCTTGCATGCTTTCTCTATTGAACTACAGTCACACTTAACTTTAGTGCTAGCATTTGCTGTCATTCCAATTACAGAAACCTGGAAATGGAGAAGTGTTTTGTTATATACTCAGAAATAATTAAACTTTGGAGCAGGTTTCCATGACTTCCGAGTTACGTGCAGAAAGTGCTTCGTAATGGAGCTGTAGCTGCTCCTGGTATTATACCAGACTGCATTGTGAAGAGAGGCATATTAGAGAGAATCAGTGAGAATGAAAGTCTCCCTGAAAGAAATAATTTGCCTACTGCAAACTTGAATTGGTATTATACCTTCTCCTTGACTTTTAAATTTTATACAGAAGTAATAAGAAATCTTCAGAGTTGCCTTCAACTGCTAACAGCCAGAATGACAAGAGAAAAGTTTGGAAGTTCAGTTTTATTCTGTCTGGAAGCATTCTGCTGGTATCCATTTATGTCCTTCACTGTAGTGGTGAATAGACCATGGACCTTTTGACTTATAAAGTATTTGTGGGTTTCGAAAAACCTCATTTAAAAAAGCTAAAAGTGAAACAATCATCATAATAAAATCTTATGTGATGTTATAGAAAATAAAATCCATCACAAATAATATTTCTCTGTTTTGTATATTTTCCATAATTAAAAAGGCTGTTTGAACTTCTCTTTGGCAGAACACTTTTTTAGCAATGATTTATTTCAAACCTAAAAATCATCAGAAATCAAAATTTTAGAAACAGGGTTTTTAAAAATGTCCCTTATATTCTTTACAATGTTACATGTTGTGAACCTGTAAAACAAACTTTGATATGCAAATTATGTTTAATGTGCCATATAATTGCATATTAATATGATTAATATAAAATTAACTTAATAACAGGCATTTAAATTAAAATAAAGCTCATCTAAAATTGCTCAAACATTGCAGATCTAGTTGAAAAGCCTGAAAAAGGCAATATTAGTAACTTTTTTGAGATTTATTTTGTACAAAGCTTCATATCTGAATTACTTTAAACAGGCCAAACTGCATAGGGAGAACGATGTCCTGAAGAGTTACTTTTAGTTAATTAGACAAGGAACTCAATGTAATCTTCTGGAGCAAAATGATAAATGTGATTTCTGTGTGTGTGAGCAAGAAAGGAGGAAAACAATTTCCTTTCTGTGTACACTATTGATTGTGATATTCGTTGTACTGTATTTCATTGTGTCCTGATGTGCAATGCAGCAGAACCTAGAAACCATAAAAGATGAAAGCTATAATTCAAAAACCCTCAAAGAAATTGGTGATATTTATTATAAAAAGGGATGCAGAAAGATACTTTGGTAATTCAGTGTCTCAGTTTTTTTGCTGAAGTATGACTGTGGGGATTAGGGTGTATACAAAGGTAGCACACTTGTTTAATGAAGAGAAGCACAGGATGCAGAGTAGGGTTCTATATCTCTGCAGAGACCAGCATGTTAGAACCAATGGCTGAAAGCTGAAACTAAAGGTCTGAATTGGTAATAACCCCACAAAACAGCTGTAGCATAAATGATGATAATCAGCACCAACTACCAATAGAACTCATGGCTTCTTCCTGTTGCTTTGTTAAGGTTATACTTCATGTCTTTCTAGAAAGGATTCTCTAAGCAGCCGTAACTTAGTACAGCTGTAAATGCAGGAAGTGCTAAAACCTGGGATGAACAGAAGAGTTTGAACTCTAATGTAACCTGCATTAAAAAAAAAAAAATTGATGATGTGCAGAAAGGAATTAAAGAACAGAAAAGCAGTGAAGAATAAATGCAAAATGCATGATGAGACATGGCTGCATATCTGATGTGTGTTGCTGAGTCATAAATTGTCCTACATTCTTATTACCAAGAAATCTCTGCATCTTGGATGCTCTCACACCTAGGTCCTATAACATAAAATATTAAATAAAATGAAGTAAATGTAATTATTTCTTTAAAAATATAATTATTTCTTATTGCAATAAATTCCTACTTAAATGACTTGGTGAATCAGGTAGTATATATATTGGCTGACTAATATATGAGGAAGTTATTATCTACAGTGAATAAATGGGCTTCTCTGGAGAGCTGCTAAGCAAAATATTATTTTCTGTGCAGGACAGGGATTGTTTGTTTAAGGCTGTAATATTAAGTAATGCAACACTAGAAAGATATATCATCCTTCAAAGGACCTTGGTTGTAGAGTTAAGAAAACAATCTTATCTCCACAACTACTGGATTGCAGCAGAAAAACAAATATATTAACCAGTAAAAGAAACACGAATTTCCCTCCAAAATTCATATAAATATTTTTCAATTACCTAATTTCTCAAGACCTAAATTGATTATAAATAGTTTATATGTTTTTTTCTCAATCTGTAACCTGCGGGACGGTTTAATCATATCCTGTCTGACTCTTGCTCTGCAGTACTGTGAATAAACAGTGCATGAGTGCCCCCTGCAGCCTTAAAACACTAATATAACAGTGAAAAAAACCACAACGCTATTGATCTTTGTTGAAATAACTATTCAGAAAAAGAACAGCCTTAAATCCTGTTGTATCCTTTCTTTTTTTCTCCTTCCTTTTTTAAAAGTGAAATCACAGCTCTTGGGTAAAGAAAAAAATTCTTCAGAAATGTAGCCTAAAACTCAAGACAGACCTCAATATATTTGTGAGAATAAAAAGTCCCTTTTTTTATGTTCAAATACACTGGCATATGAAAAGCAGAAATCAGAAGCATAAGAAATTCAAAATATATGTGTAAACTTTAAAATGAATAGTTATAAAAAGAAAGAAATTCTGATTCTCAGAAGACCAATTTCTATAATGTGTAGAATGTTCAGAGAATGGAGAAATGGTGCTTCATCTGTGCTAAACTGTATGTATTTGTGCAATTTCATGTATATTTTTGAAAATTTGCTCAAAATTATATATATAATATAAAGATAAATTTGGGATTTGTTTCCTCTCATTCAGCTCCTACACACATAATTCCAAAGTAATTGGCAAATTTCTAGATACAGTATTAGTTATGGGTATACAGATTTCTTTTGAAGCTCTGAAGTTTCAATGAAGCAATGGTTGGCAATAGGAGAAATCTAAGGTAATTCATGTATGGGGAGAAGGAAGGTTTTCAGCTCATAAAACCATGAGATGTTAAAATTACCAACAGTGCCAAAAAGAAGACATGAACATGAACATGAACAAAATTAATTTAAAGAAAACACCTGTCTCTATGCAGTGCATTAATTTTTTGAGATATATGTGCTTCTGACCAGTTTTCTGAAGCCACATTTCCCCATTTTCCCTCTCTATGCCCATGGTAAAATTAAGAGGTACATGGGAGATGATGCTACATTGCTAAAACCCATACAAGGTCCTACTTGACAAAAAAAAGTGACTTGGCCTTCTTTAACTGCCAAGAAATTCCATATTTAAATAGCAAGATATAATGTGAAAGTTTTACACCTGTAAGAATGAAGACTGGAGGCCAAATTATATTAGTCAATTGAAAATGCATTCATTTCTTAGAACTAACTGTCTAACATGGTTCACTGATGTTATAAAATTGAGTAAGTATGGTATGGAAATTATAGGAAATTATTAAATCCCTTCTGAGCACTATAAACACAAGTGTGACATCATTAACTGGCTTCCAGCATTTATCAGTTATAAAATCCATTTCATAAACCAGAAGATATAAAGTATTCTTGACTGAATTAAAGTATATGAAAGAAATTTGGCAGCATTCAGAACTCTTAAGTGGCGAGATAGTTCTGGTTGCAAGTGAGATTAGTTTTATTTATAATAAATAACTTTTTCTTCTCAGAATTACTATATAATATAAACAGAGCAAGGTAAATTCCATAATTTGGGAATTGGCCCTGCAACCTTTGGCAGATTTTTATCAAATTGGATTAACTGAATAAAATTACTATTTTTTACATTAAATGGTATATATGTACCTCTTAAGCCCTCCTAAGCCCTTTGCAAATGGCAAAGCACAATCTCCTTGCCTTGGTGGGTTTCAATTTCATAATTTAAATCTATAGCTTAGATATTTTAAGTCTTGATTACTAAATGAGTTGTCTAAATTTTTCACAAAGAAACCAAGCTGGTTTTTTTTTAATTAAGAAAGTAAGCAAAACATACTTATATTTTACACATACATCTTACGTCTTTTAACTGCCTGACTGCATTCATAAGGTTGTTTTGTTGATATGATGATGAGCATTTGGCTGTTACTATTAAATCTGACCTGCTTTGATACAATGACCCTCTTAAATCACTAATATCAATGCTTTAAATATAGCTGCCCTTCATGATTTAAAGTTACTCAAGAAAGAATGGCTGAAAAACACAGCTCAGTTTGAAGGTAAAAATGAGAAGTATTCTCTACCATTAAGAATAATCTCCCAGATTTGCCTCAGGTTTCTTTTTTACTCTTGTTTTGAGACTTGTTTTGTAATTGGAAACAGCAATTAGTTTTGCAAGTGGTGTTGCCTATTGTGAAGTCATAGCTGGGTACCCAACCCATCAATGACACAGTATTTGGGTTCAGGTAGTGTTTAAGGTAAACAAAAGCTGTTAGGATCAATGGATGCAAAATATCTAAAACTTCCAATGTTACTCTGGAACAGCATGACCACCTCATAATTTCAATATAACATAGTTTTAGTTTATTATGTTTTCTACCTCGCTGTGATCTTGCCCTCTCACAACCTCTGGGTTGATAAGAAGATGAGAGGGTGTGAATAATCCATTTATAACATTTTTCTGTCAAATAATCCACATCAACGCAAATCAACTCCTTAACTATTCCTTAATTATTCATAATCTTAATCAAAAGTGAATAGCTTAATGCAGAGCAGTGGCATGTTCTTCTGCTGCCCTCAATCTTATTTCCTGTGCAGTCTTGAATATTGCTCACATGATGGAAGGAAAGACAGAAATCTGCTGACATGACATCTGGAGTTTCCTTATTTCTTGTTTGTGGACTGTTATTTTTTTCTTCCAGTTCTTCATACTAAAAATAAAACTTCTCAGTCTTGATAATGTTGCCTGTTACTACCGCTCCATGTTTTAAGATTTTCCTAAGTTAGAGTCACATTCTGTTACACATGTAAAGTAATAGCAGTCCCTTCGTTGCAAACTTAAATGGCTTAAAGTGTTAGAAAGATTACTTTAGGATGTAAAAAGGTAAGGTAAGCTCCATTCTCTGCTGTAAAGGTATATGATTTATAGGAAATGCTTTTAGGAAATGTTTTCAATACGTAAAAGTGGTTTGGGATGTTTTTCAGCTATATAATCAAAACACAAATGATTTTAAGCATGACATAGTGAGCAGAAGTAGGAATTTTTCCTCACTCATTACAGTTGTTTTATTTAGTACCATCTCTAGTCGATGGAGGAAGTTAGTTACTTTTCCTAGAATGTGATGAGCTGGAGATACCTCTCTGCATATAGATTTTCTATGGGGAGAACCATGGTGGTCATCTCAGGCAAGTTTCGAAGTTTTTAGGCAGATAATGTTTGACAAAGTGAATTCTGTCCTAGAATTTGAATTTCTTCAAATATTTAGGAGGAAAAATACTATATTGGGTGGCATTGTGATGCCTCAGAGAATTAGGAATGGAAAAGAGATTTAACATGAGGTCATAAGTATCAAACTTTTTACTTACTTTGTTATCGATGGTTCTCCTCGGTGCTCTCAATATCGTAGTTACAGTATTTGTTCACTCTCAGGTAAAGTCAGAGTGTTTGTTACAAAAACACATTTGGGGCAAAATTCAAATAGTTTTCCAGTTGCATGAAAGATAAATATTACTTTCACCAGCATTTAACAGTCTTCTTTTAGGAAGATCTCACTTGTAAGAACATAACATTGTTCAGAGTACCCTTACAGTCATTCCGAAAAGGGAAAGTCATCTACCAGCATTGCATCTTACTTTGGGACATGCTGAAATATGGTATTGCTTTAAGGAAAAAAATACTAAATTGTAAACAATAGCAGCCAGCAGATAAAAGGACACACATATGAATTTCCAAAAATGAAGTTTTTAATTCTTGAAGAGAAACCTCCTACTTCAATCAGTACACTTTGACAGTGTCTGGACCAAACAATAGTAGCAGACCCTGAAGCCTGCATTTAACAAAATGACATGAGATAAAAGCATCATTGGAGAGGCTGATCTCACACTGTATTGCTGCACTGAGAGACTATTGGTGGTCAGAGCCTGTCTGGGGCACAGCAACCATGAAATGGTACTTTTCAATTCCCAGTGAAGTAAGGGAGGAGATCAACTAAACTTCTACCTTGGACTTACAGAGGGTGGACTTTGGGTGCCTCTTCAGTACTCTATTTCAGAAAGTCCCTTAGAAAACAGCCTTTAATAACAAAGTGGTCCTCTTTAATAACAAAGAGAAGGTTAACCTTATGTGCCAAGAGATGAGCCAGTGGGGAAGAAGGGTGGCCTTAGGACAGGGAGCTTTCACAGGACCTTAGGACAAAAAGAGTTGAAGACCTTTGGAAGAAGGGGCAGGCAACTCAGGAAGAGTACAAGGATATCATTAGGTCATGTAGAGAGAAAATTAGAGAGGCAAAAGCTCTGCTAGAATTCAATCTGGCCACTGCTGTGAAAGGTAATAAAAAGTGTTTTCATAAATATATTAGCAGCAAAAGGAGGTCCAAGGAAAATCTCCATTTCCTTGGAGGGGAACATTGTCACCGAGAAAGAAGGAAAGGCTGAGGTACTTAACTCCCTCTTTACCCCAGTCTTTAACAGAAAGACCAGTTGTCCTCAGGGCAACCAGCTGCCTGAGCTAGTAAGGAGCAGAACAGACCCCCTGTAATCCAGGAGGAAGTAATTAGTGACCTGCTGAGCCACTTAGACTCTCTGAAGTCTGATGAGCCAGTTGGGATTCACCCAAGGGCACTGAGACAGATGATGTAAGGTCTCACCAGCCACACTCTGTCATTCATCATCAATTTTGGCTAAGTGTTGAGGTCCCAGATTACTGAAGGTTGGCCAGGAAAGAAGGTAAACCTCCTGGCTGGAAGAAAGATCCTGGAAGTGAGGAAGGGTACTGAAGATAAGAGAGGTGCCTGGAGATGAATACCAGGGGATACACAGGGTCCGTGGCTGGCAACAGTCAAGACCAATTACTACAGACAGCAGCTCAGTGTGAATCAACACGACGTTTCACTCAAGCTTCCCAGACCACCAGCAACCGTCCTGCTAGAAGTGAAAGTGGAAACCCAGTGAACATAACAGGGCATGGGGGAACTGAGGGCATGTGGGAGTGCATGAGGTAAACAGCTAGGGTAACAGCTCTATTCTCATCTGTTCTTAAGTAAATCCCAACACCCAGTTTAACAATGGGCTGTTATTTACTCTCTCATCTGTCATGCACTTTATTGATTATAAAATAATTTCTTCCCAGAAAAAATTACATAAGGTCTATTACTTTAGCTCCTTATTTTGTAGAATACCTTGTAAAATTCTATTTAGGATGTTTCAAGTACTGTATTTTTTTCATCCTCTCATTTAATATTACAGGGATTTTTTGACCTGTCATATTTACAACACTCTTTCTTATGCACTCAATGAGAATGTAGTAATATTTTAATTAAATGCCAAATTACTGATGAATAAATGATGTTTGTGTTTATGCATGTCAGCCATTCTCCAGCATTAAGATATAATTAGAAATTAAGTCTGGAAGAAAGACTAGATGATACATAACAGTACCCTGCATATTTAACTCTTTCTGTACTAATAATTTCTATGTATCGTTCTCATCTTGCTTTCAGGACAGCTTTTATGTTAATTTCTATAGAGCATGATACAGAATGCTTTTTTAAATTCTTATTTCTCTCCAGTAATGCAGTCTTTGAATAGAAAAAATGCTTTCTATCCAGGAATCTTAATTCATATTTATAAAATATAATGGTTTAATCCCAGCTGGCAACTAACTCCCTCTCAACCACTTGCTCAGTCCTCCCTGGTGGGATGGGGAGAGAATAAAAAGGTATAAGTAAGAAAACTTGTGAGTGGAGATAAAGACAGTTCAATAGGTAAAACTAAAGCCATGGACAAGCAAAGCAAAATAAGGAATTTATTCACCACTTCCCACAGGCAGGAGAAAGCTCAGCTATCTCCAGGAAAGCACTGCTCTATCACTTGCAACATTGACTTGGGAAGACAAATGCCATCACTCCAAATGTTCCTTCTTCTTCACCCAGGTTTATATGCTGATTTTGTCCCTTTGGGCAGTTGGGATCAGGCTGTGTGGCCTTCTAACTCCTTGTACACTCCCAGCCTGCTCACTGGTGCAGTGGAGTGAGAAGCAGAAAAGGCCTTGACTGTGTTTAAACACTGTGTGGCAGCAACTAAAACATCTCTATATTACCAAACTGTTCTCAGTAGGAATCCAAAACACAGACCTACAGTTGCTACTGTAACTCTATCCCAGTCAAAACCCCAAATGTAGATCTCCCCAGCTTCTGTTAAATGGGTAAGAACTATTTTCAGCACATGGGGAAACTAATCCTAAAACAAATAAGGCAGTTCATCTGTAAAAATTATTTAAAGGCCTAAACTATTCCTATGTGAGACCTCTAAAAGCAATGTACTCTCAAAACTGCACTTTAATGTAATCAGGGCACATTGAACTTCCAGCCGTTCATTTCTGGAAGCATCTTGATTCTCTTAAGAGTCCTCCTCACACTTGTTAGAATCTGAGAATGCCTCTATTTTACAGGTCTGTCTCAGAGAAAACAATATCTCCTAAATATTCCCAGAAGAATTTGAGGTGAGACTGTAAAAGACAGGCCCAGTGTTGCTACATCCCTTCTTTCTGTTTTTATTCCTCAGATCACTGGGTGCTTTTCAAGTATCATCTAAGGAACACTCCCTTCAATGTCTAGTTTAGAAAGGTTTTTGCTATTAACTTTCAACATAAAGTATTGTTGCTGCAGTAACTTATTTATCCATTGCAAAGTTCATGGAATCTATATATTTTAGGGAAAACAACAGGGATATGTCTTAGTACATGTATGTCCTTTTCCTCTTTCCACTTTCATCTGTCTGTAACTGACATTTCTTCCCATATCTAACCCCGCTATGCGTCCTGGAGTTAAAATTTTTCCTTTGTATTTGTAAACCGAGCTTTCATCAACTTCATTATATCTGTTAATTTCATTCTCACATCCTTGACTGCATTGTATATTGAATATATTATTTGCATTGCTAAGAGTTTGCCCCATTAAATGAGATTCTGTGCGTGCAAAAGCAGTTGCAAATAATGATGTTATTCCGGTTGTGAATTTTTTTTAATGGAAATCTGCAACTACAGTATCACTGAGTTCTGAATGTTGTGGCTTGTAGGAGGGGGAAGCTAGGCTCACAGTCTGGAACATACACTGAAAATTTAATTTTTTAAGAGATATGCCTGAGCATATATCATCTCTACTCAGAAAACTGACCCCCGGCACTTCCAACTAAAACAAAAATTGTCATGAGTGAGAAAATCAGATTCACATATACACTGCAGAATATAAATAATCCATATCTGGTAAGCTCTCGAATTGTTTTCCCAATTACTGTGTTGAGTGATGTAAATGGTGTCTCCAGGAGGGTAAGTGCACAGATACACTGCCATTGAAATCAGTGAGATGCCATTTAAAGTACTCTGCTTGACATGGTTGTGAACAGTGAAATAAACAGCCTGTAAAAGGCTTTATTAATTCCTGCCAAATTACATTCAAGGTACTAGGTATTTATTCGTGTTTAAACCAACATTTCCATGAAGTGCAGTTGTTTTCAGTTTCATAAACTTTGAAATTATATTATACCATGCATGCTAATGCTCTTGAAAAATCTTTCTTTTGGCTCCAAATTCTAAAACATTCACTTAAAATGATATTCTGTCACAACCTAAGAAAAATGGCAGATGCACACTTTTCCACTGAAGAAAACTGCAAATAAAAGCAGTTGCTTCCCAGCACAAACTACTTTATTGACAAGATAAAAATACAAACTGCCTTATCCCACTCATATCAGATAAGGCTAAATCTATTACTCCAGTAATAAAATGTTAAGTGCATAAGTACCAGAAGATATAGGCAGTGGAGATGTTATCATATCACAGGGACTCCCGTGCCATTGCTTGTCTCATCAACCTGCTTCATGGGAAATGTCAGAGTGCTTCTGTAGACACATCTGCCATCAGCCTGATAATGAATTACTTGGGGGAAGAGTCTGCTCTCTTTGCAGGTCTCAGTTTGAAGTCCATTATATAGATAGATCACCCGGAAAAATAAAAAAAAAAGGTCTATATTTAGGTGGAACTTCTTTCATTTCAGTTTGTGTCCTTCACTGTTTGTCCTGGTATTTTTTCTTCCACCAGGAAGAAGCATCTGCTTCCATCCTTTCCCCTTCCCTTCCCCCTCAGGTATTTACACAAATTGATCAGATTCCCCAGAGCTTTCCTTTCTTCAGGCTGAACAACTCTCATGGCCCTGGTCACTGCCCCAGTGCAGGGGCTAAACTGGCTGCACACAGGCAAGCCCCTGTCGAGGCTGAGCCCCTCCCTGCCAGGTCAGTGCAGAGAGGGGCATCCCAGAGGTTTTGTTAACTTTTTAAGCTGCAGTGCCTCTAACTCCATAGTTTCAGGCTCTTACTGGATAGAGGAGAGTGCATGGAAGAGGAAAGCACAGTTGCTTTGGGTATGTGTGCTTTTGGTTTAATAACATAACATCGAACATGACCTCTAAGTACTATATTCCTGCCATTCAGTTCATCATACATCTCCATGAGTGGCAAACAATGTAACATAAAATAAACAAGACTTCAAATTGCACTAATGTCTATGTTTAGAAAAGAATTTCAAGTTTACATGCACTCAGCTATGAAACACAAACTTGCAGGCCTTTAAAACTCAGCTTTTTGAGCTCATTTTAAGATTAAAAACAATGTGTTGATGCTTGCAGCAAGTTAGAAGACCTTTGTGTGCATTATTGACCTGAGAGGCAGTGACAGGCTGGGAAATTGAAAAGAAAAAAAAAACCCAAATATAAAATTGTGGCCTTGTTGTGGAGTAACAGTGAATCGAGTTTTGCTTGGTATATTTTTGTTACACTTTGTCAAAACTTTTAACACCTCAATTACTATCTTACTTTAAATGCTTCCCAGCTCTTTATTCAAATAGTGTTTTAGTTAAAATTCATTGAGCTGAGGTCATTGCTTATTCACAGCAGCAGTCTGAACGGCTTGTGAATGCAGCTGCAGATGTTTGCCCCACTAACCAGCCCCAGCAAACTCTTCCCTGCTTTTGTGGAGAGGCAGGGAGCTGCGGGGTGCCTGGAAGCAGTGCTGGCACCAACACAGTCAGGCACCATCTAGAAGCAAAACTTCCAGAACAACACTGCAAAGGCTGACATCCTGTGAAAAATTAGCAAATGAACCGGGGAGAAATCAGCCTACCAAGTAGCTTTCCTTTCTTTCTTCTCTGCAGATTAGAATGTCAACCAAAAAACGAAGCAAGGCTGCATTACTTGCACTCATAAAATTTCATTTAAAGCACACTGCTGTGATTCTATTTTAGAGAAAAACAGTAGCTTCCCATCAGAAAGGGGATGTGAAACTTCCACAGCTGGAAGTCAGTGCTTTCAGCAGAGACAAGAATGCACCTGCCAGTCAGACAGCTCTCCCTCTTAGTTCAGCATTTTACCCCTGACAGTAGCTGTGATCAGGCTCAGAGGAGTAAATTTTGCAGTGGTCAGATAGGATTATCTGCCATTAGAAAAATGGTCTCTCTAATAGCTAGCAGTAAGAGCTTAGTTTATACTGTGTTAATTCCCCAGACTTTATGTAGTTTTTGTTGACTTTTTTACAAGAGTAACAAAAAAATCAACAAATACCAGTAATTGCTCCCAATAAATTTACATTTCTCCTGTAAATGTCTAAATCTTTATGTAAGCCTACTACTAGTTCAGAGTTTTTACAATATTTAGGTTATGCTTGGGGACAAAAATCAAGATTTTTGGTTTATTTACTTTTAATCAAAGATTGTAATCCCAGCAGGTGACTAAGCATTTTTAATCTGCTGTGCTAGCAAATAGATTTGCTGTGCTTGCTGGTAGAAGATAATACATGTTAATGCACCTTTAATGATGCTCTGAATGGAATAGCCTACATGAAGTTCATGTGAGTTATTTCCCTTAGGAGAAAAATATTGTTATAAATCTAGCAATTGCATTGTTTTCATTGTTTTCATAAAAATGGAAATGTTCTTCAATTCATCTAAATGGAAATAAACAATAAGTCATTATTTACTTAAAGTTTCAAGCTTTTTATTAGCAAGCCCTCAGCCTCAAAAATATTTTAAGGACTTATTTTCAGCCACCTTGGTGACTGTCGGGGTTTTTTTATGCCTTTCTCTTATATAAAGTAGATAGCTGCCTTGAAACCCTCATTGTTAAGCACCACAGTGTGTGTGTTTTTGCTATTTTGTGTTTTGGATGCATATTGCATCCCTGCTTAAGTATCCCATTCTAATGTTTTCCTTACTATTATGGCTCTGCACATCGTCTCTTTACTGTCATATAAGCCCTGTGTCCCTTTTGTTTTCCCCAGGTTCCACTTCTTTCTCAGTTACTCTGCCTTCCTTTGAGTCCCCTTAGATATTTACTTTACCCTGAATTATTTGTCTCCTTCCTCTGTCCACCTTCTTTTCTTTCCTAACTGCCTCTGGCCATGTATCCTTTTTCTGCTGTATTGATAATTTAGAGAAGCAGATTTTTAATAGTGGCATTAAAAGACAACTTACTTACCTGGGATGTGTTATGTTGGGTGGAGGTTTTTTTTGAAATATTATGGAGTTTTTTGGTACTTTCTAAAATATGGATTCAAAAAAGTAAATTATTAAAATTAAAATTAAATTAAATTAAATTAAATTATTAAAATTATCAGTTTCTGGGTAAATGGGATATGGAAAAATTTGGAAGCTAGATTTAAGAAGAAGCTAGGCAGATGCATGCAGTGGTGAATGCAATGTCACAATGAATGCGTCCCCACCTATGTTGTTTCTGCAGTTGCAATTTACTGGTGCATCATCACTTTCCAATGCTTCTTTTTAAAATATACTCTGAACTCTGAAATATGGTGAAGCAGAAGTTTTAGCTGATACAAGAGCAGGTGACAAAGAGAAAGGGAAGGGCACAGCAGGGGCCCATATATAGGCTTCTTTCAATTTTTGATTTTGTAAAGCAGCTTTATGCCCTCATTTTCACCAAAATAAGTACAAATTTGACTGTTGGTGTTTAACACATTGCCAAAAAATACTGTCTTTTGCTAACTGTGGTGCCTATAAACTGTTGTATTAAGCACTTAATTTCTATGCTCTGTTTTGCCCAAAATGTTGGTGATATTTCAGTTCAACCTCATCTCCCTTTTATAGAATCATAGGTTTGGGTTGGAAGGGACCTTAAAGATTATCTAATTCCAACCCCACTGCCATGGGCTGGGACACCATTCACCTGACCAGGTTGCTCAGAGCCCCATCGAGCCTGACCTTGAACACTTCCAGGGCTGGGGCACACACACCTTCTCTGGGCAACCCAATTCAGTGCCTCACGACCCTCACAGTAAGGAATTTTTCCCTAATATCTAATGTAAACCTACCCTCCTGCAGCTTAAAGCCATCCCTCCTTGTCCTGTCACTACATGCTCCCACGGAAAATCCCTCTCCAGCTTTCCTGCAGGCCCGTTCAGGTACTGGAAGGCTGTAATTTGGTCTCCCCAAAGCCTTTTCTTCTCCAGGCCAAACAGTCCCAGCTCTCTCAACCTGTATTTGTAAGAGAGGTACTCTAGACCTCTGATTTTCTTTTTTTTTTGGCACACCATTAAAACATAAGAGAAATGTTCACAAAGTTTTAAACTACCAAGGAGGTCTAAATAGCAAGATGTTTAATTGCATTTTAGTTTCCAAATTAGAATTCAGAATTAGAAATTGCTTTCTGGGAAAAAAATAGTATCTCTTGAACTTCAGAAAATGAAAGAAGCATGTCTGTCTCTTACATAAAATTCAGCGAGAACTTATTTTTTAATTGATAAAGCTTATTAAATAGTCATGAATCTTCTTGGGACTCTTGATTCTTTTTGCTTTCTCCTCACCATAATAAACCTGTGTGACATGTATAAGTTGTTGTACTTGGTAAATTGGAAGCCTTACATTTGCACAGGCTCTCTGGTAGAAACAAAAAACTGTAATAAACAGAGTTGACAAGCAGGTGATATTAAACCAAAAAAGCCTCTTTTTCTTCAGCTTTCCCCTTTCTCCCCACAGTAAAAGATACTGTGTTTCTGTACTGCAGCTTTTTCCCTTCTTCTATGCATGCTTGATCTACTTGTATGGAAGTCTCTTACAGAACTGCCTTACAAGTTTTGGTAACTTCAAGCAATGGGTTATTTAATAAGTGAAGCCTGTATTTATTTATCAACCATTGTTGACATCCACCAAAAATGAATTATGAGAGCACATAAAAACTGTGCTACTTGCATGAAGGCTATTCCTTGCTCCCTCACAAGAAAAAATACTTTCACTGTGTTTTTGCTAGTTTTCTGGATGGGGACTTGATTTGGGAACTCCTTATGCATTCATATTTTCTTAAGTATAGCCTGACTTGCTATTCAAAAAGAACTAATATCAACTGAAGCTTAAGTGCAGTAACAAAATTAGATCTCACAATTTTTCTTTTTTTTGTTTTGATATGTTGTCTCTCTCCTTTCAGAATCTCTGTACCCACACATCCATCAACAGCGTTCCCTGTGGTTTCTTCTGATGTGCCTCACTTGCCTGACCCTGGTGTGCCCTCTCAGATTCCATTACCATCTGTGTGCCAGGAAGGACTGTGCCATAATGGAGGGACTTGTCATCCTCTCTCTCTGCCTACTGGGGCCACCTCGTTCCAGTGTGACTGCCCACTACACTTCACTGGTCGGTTCTGTGAAAAAGGTAATTGCGATTAATTTTTTCTCTATTAGTTATGAAATGAAAGTCTTATTCTGCTTTGGAGATGAAAAGAGGGAAGAGGTATTGATTGTCGTATTTCTCTGCTTTTCATCACAGTTACTTTTAGTCAACTGAGGAGCAAATTTATTGAGGAAATTATAATAATACTTATTTGCAGTGTAATTTAGGTGATATCAGTCAGGCACACTCCTAAGAGTTGAAATTTGAGTTAATGAAAAAAAACCTTGCATTATTTGTGCAAAATTGTTGTGTACAGTTTTAATGTATGTTTTTCAGTGTATTATTTCTAGGACAGAAGAAAGCTGATTTCCTCAAAAGATTATGTTTTTTATTTCTACAGACCTTTTTTTCCATTACTGTGTCAGATCCTTTGTTGAAAAAGGCTTTTTTTACTATGTAACTAATTTATACTTCTACTACTGTTGCTCATAAAGCACAGATCAATCAAATGAACATATTTTAATTGGAATTTGAATAAAAAATAATTCTTTTAGTAATTTTGGTTTCTTTGTAAAATGAATCAAGGCTGTAAGGCAAACTGATCAATATTTCTGTTTTGTAATTGTAATTGCTTTTCATTATTGCTTTTCAGAAAGTTCTTTTTTAGAGTAAATTTCATAGCTGGCTTCAACACTGTTTTAGCTTTTAAGGTACTGTGGGTTATGAGGTGCAGTAGATAATTCTCATAGCACTAAAGGGCATTACTGGTGTACAGAAAAAGAACCAAAAAAAAAATCTAGAATATGGTTATATAACTGTATCATCCTCCTAATGAACTTCCCATGGTGTAAAGTAAAAGCAACTAGAGTTAAGAATCCTCTTCCCAGACTGCCAGTGTATGTGAGCTAGCACCACATTGTATTACTGCCTAAAAATAGGTCATTGCACTCACTATATGTGAAAGCAGTCAATGACTGTCAGCTCAAAAAAAATTAAAAAATAAAGTCGTTGCTTAGATATCAGAAAATATTTTACCATGTAGCCTTTTCAAGTTTATAATAAATCATATATTTGCAAATTTTCAGTGTTGAAATTGAATCCCATGAGTATTTTCTACATATTAATATCTGGGTGTACTCTTTGCACTTGGTTACAATACACTGCAGCTTTGGAAGCTTCAACACAAAATAGCAAAAGTAAAAAAGTGTGTTTCCATAAAACATTAGATATTTAGTTAGTGCTGCAATTAAGTATTTTCAACATTTCAGGAAAGTTTTTTATTTATTTACATACATTTCATGTACCAGAATTTCCTTATGTCTTCCAAAGAATGCAGTTGGCATCCTTTTAATCAGCATCATCTGTGGCATTTTGGATGAGGGCAGGTTCTGACTTTTTGCAAGGGTTATGCCAGGAGTGAGCAATGTTCAATTTAAGCAGGAGTTTGACAGACATCCTGTGATAAGTGGCCATATCAGTATATGTGCATAATCACTCTGTGCAACTCCACTGGTTCCTTCCACCAGTGTCTGATTGCTGCTTTCTTCTGACCTGAGAGATCAGAGCTGATCTGTTGGTCTCCAGAGGTCTTCTATGGTTTGATGTTTTTAATGATCACTGACATAATCTGTGTTTGAATGATATTATCTGGGCTGAGTACTTCCATGTGCCACAGACTTTGGGGAAAGTACCTTCTGTTTCATTGACCTAAAAAGTTATTTTTATGTTGCTCATTCAAAAATACAGCATTCTAAGCCATTTTCTCCTTCACAGCCTAACCAGTGCAGGCCAGTAGAGTTCATACATTGGAAAGAGTTGACCACCAATTACACTTCCAAGGAAATTTATCTTCCAAGGAAGTGTATCTTAGTTGTGTAAATGAAGGGGACCTCTTCTCTCTCTTTGTTTCAAAAATCATGTGTGAAAATATGATTGAATTATGACTACCCCAAGAGCAAATTAAAAGCAGGGGGCTCTTGCACTAAGTTGCAATGGTAACCAAATCTCTGATGGTTAGGACTGACTCTGCATAAGGTACACCAGTAACCATTCCATTCAATAAAACAGAATAGAAGCTTTAAAGAAACCCTGAAACAAGTAGCTCCTTTGGAGAGCATAACCTCAGCAATACAACAATAGTACAACCATATCATCCTTTTAATGGTCAAATACCCAGTTTCCACAAGATATCTAATTTTTTTCCCTAAAGGTGGAAGAGATGCCTTTTGCTTTCCTGCAGCTTACATGACTTTGAGATAGTAACGGAGATTAATATTTCCACATAGGTTGTCTAATAGTTGAAGCACAGGAAGAATAACATTTCTTTTCTTTTTTTGTGTGTGTGGAGAAGTTGAATTAAGTTCTCTTTTCACAGAGCTCTGCTTTTACCCTCTAAAACCCTCTGTTCAATACAGGGAACAGCCTCCAATTTTTTGCTAGTGCTCCTGGGTCAGCCAGGGCTGCTGTATCTGACATGTTCATCAGCTGGGAGCTCACTGGGGCAGCTACATCCCAGAGCTCATGCTGTCACATTGCATCTTTATATAGATCAGAATATGACTTGATGGATCCTGTATTTAGTAGCTGGAAAGTAACTGCAACACAGAGTGATTTTATTTAATCCTAAATTTTCAATGAGATTGATAATTTAGTCTAATGAAACCAGAATTTGCCCAACTGAACTATGATTATAAACCTTTGATATTCAGAGACTTGTTCTTCAAGAAATCTAGAGAGAACTCATAATTACAGGGGATAAGAGCATCTGCAATAATTTTATAATTATTTACCATAGACGTCCCAATGGAGAAAGTAAATTGTCATGTATGCAATACAGAAACTGTATGACAGTCAAGGAAATTTTCTCTTGACTCCTTAAAGACAGCTGTGATCTGTTTTAAACATGCTATTATATATACCTGTACAGTTCAGCGATATATTTTCATAAATCATCTTTGTGATCTGCCTTGTAACTACCATTAACTAAATTTCAGCAAGAAACTCATCATACACTTACCTGGCGTATTAACAGTCCACATGGGGTGCGCAGGGTTTTACATACAAACCCTCTGTGGATATCCTGGCTTCACTAGAATGGGTGAATTTGTTGATTTAATAGCTACGGCAAGATACACTTAGTTTGTTAGTAACTATTTTTGTTACAGTGTATAAGAACACCTTCTAGAGTGAGAGCAAGTGAATGTCATTATCAGTTATCTGTCTTAATTTGATGAGTGTTATTAAATGCAATTTCTTGTATTTATTCATTTGTTCCTTGACTAGTAAGCTCTAGCAGGTTGTTCTGCCCTTAGAAGAAACACATTTAAGTGATAAATGTCCTTATGGATATATTAGACCAAGGCAGTTTATCTAAATACACTGTGTATACTTACTCTAAACAGACACCTCTGCAATTTCTCTAAATTACAGTTTTGGAAAATGGAAGCCTATCTCTGTTTTTCTAAGGAAATAGTTTCTAGAAAACTATACATAAAAATCAGTGTATTTGCCAAATTCAAACTGAAGTTATCAACACTGATTATATACCAAAGGCCAAAGTGAGGATTTAGTATAAAGCATGGAAGGGCAACCATCTGATGCTTTTGTCCCCTTTAACATTGCTTTCACTGTTTCTGTTTTTCTATTTTTTTTTAACTACAAATTACCAAAGTTTATAGAAAATTAGAAGTTAGTACAAGATGTATTTTACACTTGTATTAAAATGCAGTATAGAAAATACGTTTGTCATGTAAAATTAATCTTCATTACTCAGTGGTGAGTGCTACACGACCGCTTTCATCCAATAGAAAGGGAGGATTTCATAGATAGGGAATACTATGAAGGGCAGGTAGTGTACTCTGCACTACCCATTTTTTTTTCCTTACTGTATAAATAAGCTTTTTGACTTTAACATTAAATGTATCATTCTTTCTTTATTAGCTAAGCTGTGTTATCTGCCTCATTGTGAAATTCCCTCACAAGTGGAAAAACTGCAATGGTTCTGCTTTAACAGGAAAGCAGATGGTGGTGTATTACTGGAAAGTTCATAGCAATAGTTTAGAATATCAGTGTCTTGCATGTGTGAAGATAGTATATCCTTGACTGTTAATTATAAGATTAACATTTTTAAAGCCTCCAAAATTTTTAGTATTCCGTAAAAGTTTTATAAATTGTTCAATAAAAAGCGTATTTAAATGTCATGTGTTAAGACCAGGAAATCTGTTTAATTTGATATGTTGCCTGTGTATATTCTGTACATTACTTAAAGGTCAACTTCTCTGACAAAGCTGCAAAAATAGCAGTAAAATGGAAGGCTGTTGCAGGCATTTAGGTTGGAACAGTCACACTAAAGACTTTGCTACATTTATTCCCCAGGATACACTTGTTGAATTCCTGATTTGTTGAGAAATACTTGTTAATATCACTCTGGACATTAGAAGTTTCTTTTAAAGATTGCTTTTCTAGATGTTGTTCCTAATTTAACATTTCTAACTTGTGTCATTGACTACCATAATTCATCTCAGTCAAGTATGGGGAGTTTTGTCTTTATGTCTTTGGCTTTGAAAAGAATTGTAGTTGGTCCAATTTCTTTTATTTCAGCCATATTTAGAACAGCCTCATATCTCCAGTAGAACTATTTATCTCCTCAATAATATTTATACTGTATATTTATGATTTAAAACAAGTCTGTGACATTTTCCATCAAAAAGAAAAGTGAGCCAGTGAAAATTATATAAAGAGGTTGAGGAAAGACAACTGCACTTTCATCTCTACATTCAGGTTTCAGTTTGAGGTACCCAGAAAGAAAAAATGGAATGTGGTTACTCCAAAACCTCTGTTTTTTCCAGGGTTCAATGGTCCGTTCACTTATTTTGTCCTCCTTCAAAATGACTCATACCTTGTAAGACTCTGTGAGCAGAAAAAAAATAATGTGTTTAGAGATATCTATAAATTCCTGCAGTCATTAATTTGACGTCATTAACCTCAGTTTATGTCTAGACTTGTGAGATACCTATTGATGTCCCACAATCTATATTTGTGTATATAAAGCTTTCAAATGAACTCTCTAGTTTTTGGACTAGATCTGAAAAAATGTAGTAAGTTTTCTCTTCAGAATTTTTTTTTTTTAGGGAGTGGGGTTGAAAACTAAGAACACAGTAGGCTAGTTAAGAACAATCAAGGATTTAGCCAGTATTAACTTTGTATGCTGGATTTGATACACTAATTGAGATTATAGCAATTTTCATAGGAAATAGCTAGCCATTCCCACAGTTTGTTCCATTCAATATAATTCAACAGAAATATTATTTGGGTGAGCAACGCAAAAGGGAATTATATAAATTAATTTTCTTCTCTGCACTTTCACTTGAGGATATAATTTTGGACTTTGATATCAGACAATACAAACCTTGTGAAGTGTAACTTGTTAACACTTTATAATACCCTGTGTCTGTAGGTAATCATATTAGCTTCACAGTCACCTGGACTTAGCATATGGTCCTTGCTTTTTTCCTTCCTAGTTCACAAAATCATGGGGACTTTTTCAAGGTGTCTGAAATATCTCCAATTCAATGGCATCTTGTTCTATCAGTTTTATTTTAATGTGGGTTAATTTGCTGAAGTGTTTTTGAAATCAAAGGAAAACAGGATTTTGAGGGAAAAGAAACGGAGTTCACAAAGAAGAGGTGAAGCAATTTTAGACTAATCCTTTGTATGCTCTCTTGAACATTTTTGTAGAATTTAGCCACTTCAGAAACAAGCGTCAGTATGAGCTTTTATGCAACTCAATATTTCATTTTCATCTAATTTAGATATTATGTCCCAGATTCAGTGAAGCATGTAAGCTTTACATGTATTTAATTTTAAGACTGTAAGGAACCTCTGTGATTAATGGGATTTATGTTCAGGATGCAAGTATTCTACTACATCAGACTCTGATTTAAGATCTTTCCATTCTGTCACTTGTTTGGTCATTCATATAAGCTTATTACTTAAAATCAACCTACATCTCAAATCCCTCCAGAGGACTTAATGGAATTGTAAAGGGATGTGATGGTTTTCTATGATTGCTAAGACTAAATACGTGATTAAACAAAAGTTTAAGATATACCTTAATTATACCTCGGGGGAGGATAATAAGAAAGAGTTTTTTTGAGATGTGGAAAGAGCTCTTCAAAGCAGCAATGAAGTCTTAAAAACTGCTGTCCCAGTGTCTGTAAAGTTTTTATAATTGCAGCTGCCATCTACCCATAACCAATGAGCTCCAGAACAGCTGTAGGGTCTACTGCTATTGCATATAATATAGAGCTATATGCTACACTGTAGAGCTATAGGGTTTTCTTATTTAATAGAGATGTGATATATATTTCACAAGTCTGTTCTGTGAAATAGATTATGGAGCCCGTTAGGCATAAGTTGTTTTGAGAGATTATGGTGAAAAAAGTTAGTAATTATAGAAAATTTTTATAGAGTTGTCAGTTTGCTAGTATATCCTCTATGTTTTATTCACATCCATTCACATCCAGTCATGAGCCATTTAAAATAAGTATTAGTTTTAAGTGTGTTTAAAGTTGCTTATTTTTATTTGGATTTTATTAAAAATGAGATAGCTGTAGCATTTTGCTATAAGGATTTGCATAAATGAGCATTTCTGGAGAAAACAATTAATAAAAGCAATAGAAAAATCCTTGTCTCCTCATCACATAGACCAGACCAGTAAAATTTTGCCATTTCTAGCATTTGGCTTTTGAATCACTGTTTCTTTAATGTGGACGAATGTTTTCTTGTCATAATAATTTTTATGAGAATTGTAACAATTTGATAACAAACTCTATTCTGGGCAAGAACAGATAGCAGAAAATGAAATAATGGTGAGTTTACAATTTGCAGGAAACAAGCTTGTTCCCCTTCATTTTCCACTTGAAAATGTCGATATAAATTTGATTCTTTCTAAAGCTTGCAACGTATTAGGCTGCAATGTCCCAGTTCTTTGAGCAATTTTTCATTTGAGGGTAGTCATTGTTGTGTAAGTGGCAAATGCTTGCTTTTTTCTTCCTTTACTTCTTCATTTATGGCATTTTCTGGGAAAGCCTTCTTTCAGTAACTCCTGAATTGCAGCCATTTGTTCTGTTGTGCTAACTTGCTGATAATCAAGTCATCTGCAAAAATGCTGTGTCTCCCCTGGCAGTATGGCAGTGCTTGTTTTCTGAACTTGACTCATTTGAGTTCTTCCCCAGGAGATACTGTGTAATAAAGCAGGTGAGGTATTAAATAATGGTTTTGAGCTTTATTATGTAACCTGTAAGAAGGAGACATAGAGACTGTGTGTGCTTTTACAGCACAGTTAATTTAATAGTTAGCTACAAATCATCTGTGGTACTGAGTTAGGATAACAGTATGCTTTACTACCTTGACATTTGGATTTCAAGAATGCTGTGATTAAAAGCAGAGGGTTTTTTCATTCCTTCACACAAGGTGTGAAGCTGTGGGTCTCCTCCTAGACCACTCTCAGGAACTTTCAGCTAACTGAGAGAGCGGAGTGAACATCAGGATTCTCTAGGGACCTCTGAAAAGTGTCCTGCTCAGGACCATGTCGCCTGGCTGATCCTTTCATGTCACCTCCCAAGGCCAGTGGCCATTTTGGAGGGATGCTGGCTACTTACATAATGTGGCTAAAGAGAAAATGGATTTGCTGTTTCCTGGCCTAAGCACAAATTTCTGACTCAAGCATGAAACCCCACATTATTTCTAATGAAGAGTGCCTGACACATTCCTTTTCATGCATCTTCATGGAACACTGGTGCCTGTATTTACATCAAATCTTAAACTGCTAGTGTTTAAAAAGGAGGAAAATTAATAATATAGGTGTTAGGGAATTTCTATTGTGAGGCTCCTCAAGCCTCCAAATTCCTTCTGAGGAAGCCACTTCTTTTATGTAAAAAGCTTGTTTTTCTTTCCACCATTGTACTTTCTTTATATTTTTGTAATAACAGTCTGTGGTGATAAAATAGGCAAGTAATTATACAGCAAAAACATTTTAGCTATTTAGCATTTTAGTTACCCAGGAAATCTAGGATTCAGAAGGTGAATTTCCTGGTAGCACAATTTACTTATATAGTTAAATTCTACATAGATGTAAATTAGTTTTGTGAAGAGCATGGAGAGGTTTAAAACTTGTCAGCATGTAGAGTCTCCCTGTGTTTTAGTGGAATTACTGAAAATACTGAATACATCATCAAACAGAGCAAAGGATTGAGACATTTCCCAAACAGATACTCTGTTAGGTTCGTACTTCAAACAATGACTTCCATAAATGAAAAAAGCTTTCCTATGTGACTTGTATTTCCCTGTATCAAGAGTTTTCTTTAATGGATTTTTTAGCCCTATACAAGACAAAAATAAAGCTACTGTATTATAAGTAAATAGTAAAAGACACCTGGATAGCAAATACTATAGAAAATATGCAAATATGAAAAAAAAAACCTCAGGAGAAAAAGAAAAAGACAAGGTCCCTATTAGCTTCTACCAACAAAAATGGAAAACTATAGATTCATCTGACTGCCAAAGCTCTTTTCCAACATGTGGCGTTATTCTTAATATTATCTTATGGAAATTGTAAATGAATGGCTGTTTCTTTTTATTCATATGTACACTTGGCTTCAGCAACTGGTGAATGTCAGCAAAATAAAGAGCAAAACTCAAAGACTTATATGAGTAAAATATGTCCAATGTGTACAGCCACAAGCCTTTTAAGTTTCTTTTAGAGTTTGACAGCAGAAGCCCAGTCCCTGCTGTCCACCTTTGTCTTCACATCCATTTTCTCGTATTAAAGGGAGTATGCTACTGAGTTTTGAGTTTTATGCAGCACTGTTGCAAAATTAAAAAGTTTTATCACTGTAGGTTTGTCTGAGGTATAAATTATGGAGTTGCTGTTGTAATAGGAAAAAAAAACACACGGTAGGAGTGTTCTTACTAAATACATGTGTATTGCATCGAATGTCTAGCTGAAAGCATTGTAGAATCACTACATAACCCTCTCTGTTTAGAGATCCTTATACAGGAGTTTTACAGAAACTCCTATTAAATTAATTCTTCTCTTGATATAAAAGCATTTTAAGCCACTCATAAAAAATATTAATGTAGAGAAAAGGTGCAGAAAATAAAGAATTTCCATGCATTAAAAAAATTGAGTATGTACGGATTCTTTGTTCTTTGAAATCCAGCAGACTGCATAATTTTCTTCCTTTAAAATTGAATTCAGAGAGACTCAAGAGAGGAATTGCGAATATGAAATTCATTTCTGGATGATCAGAACCAGTCTCCCATTTTTCAGCATTTCTGGAGACCAACCTGACTGCAAGTGAGAATAAGACAAAGAATTCAGCCCAGATTTAAAGCCTGTACATTCCCATGAATAATCCAGCCACTGATGCTTGCAGGTCTAAAATTTATCCAGAGATGCTGGGGAGTCAGAAGATTTAAAAAGAACAGTAACAATAAATTTTGTCAGAACTGAACATTTTGATCCAAAATATTGGCTCAAGATGTGTTTGTTTCAAGGGTCATCCTGAGGTTTTGTTTGTTTGCTTTTTTTGTTTTTTGTTTTGCTTTGTTTAGGATTTAAGGTCCATTAAAAAGGTTATTAAGCCTTTGGTCCCAGTTTGATATGCCAAAATGTTGATAACATTTAAGAAAAGGAGGGGGAACAGGATAAAGGAATTATTACTGTGCAGTTAACAGCAGCAGGACAGATTTGTGAGGTTGTGTGATAGGGAAACTGAACAATGAAAATATTTTTTAAATACGAATCTAGAGAAGGAAAATAAAATGAGCAGCTATTAAAAAAAGTAGTCATCAGCATTGCACTTAATCCAGCTGAAGTTCTCTTAAAAGGATAAAGAAAAAAATTCTTGGTCACAGGAATGCTAATAAAAACTCAGAACTCTCTGAGGAAGGAAATTATTATTTTATATCTGCCATTTGCACAAACTCTTTCAGCCTACAGTGTTAATCGTCCTATCTCAGTGCAGGGAATGTCTGCTACTCTGTTGTTGCTAAAATGAGGTTTCAAATGGAGCTTTACCAACCCCTGCATCTGTTTGCATTTTCTGTTACCTGTGAAAAATACATCACATGTTTGCTGCATTTCCAGAACCGCAACATTCTTCATTCTTTCTTCTGGCTCCAGTAGCAGCACTTTGAAATCCTGCTGCATGGTTACAGTTTCAGAAGCAGCAGATTAATACTTTGCTATTATATTGCTGTAGCTTATTTTTCACATGAACAACTTGCCAAAAACATACAACGCTCAGTGAGTAGTGATGAGGCTTACTTGTAATAATCAATAAGGCTTAGTCACTCTCCATGACATTAAGGTTTTTATAAGTTCTGGCAATGTCTTCATTTATCTATGCCACAATTTTTTGCTCATAGCGTGGCTACTTTCATTTTCTGCTCTAAAAGGTGCTCCGCTAACAAAAAGTGTCTTTCCCCTTAATATTTGATTAATGAGTCTTTTACAAAGTTATAATCAATATCTGTCTACTAAAAAACAAAAAGTGAAGGAGAAAAATGCCGAAAACATTTATGGCAATACTGGGAAATGTTATCAAAAGTAGATTCATTGTTTAAACCAGAAACGTCAGTTCTTACTGACCCTGACCAATGCTGTTTCTTCTTTGCTTCCTTAGTGTTATGTTACAGACCACCTATATTATATCCTTTTTTATTTTCTGGCTTTGTTCTCCCAAATAGCAATGAACTATTTATATGCTATTGTGTATACTTGTAGAAAACACAAAAATCTATATATTTCAACTTCCATAATAGTTTCGTATATTTCCTGTCACCATTTCTTGTTTGTTCATCCTCCCTCATTTTTGTTGTAGCTGTTACAATCCTTTTTGACTTGCCAACCCCCCCCAGGACAGTGTGAACAGAAATAAAAGAAGCTGACTCAGCATCTCCCTTTTTTTGAGCCCCAGTATAAAGGAAGGGACATTTTTATCATCTTCTATTTGACAATTTCTTTGTCACAGAATTACAGAATCTTTAGGGTTTGAGGGAACCTCTGGAGATCACTAGTCCAAACTCCCTGCCAAAGCAGGGTCACCTGGAGCTGGTTACACAGGAACATACTCAGGTGAGTTTTGAATGTCTCCAGAGAGGGAGATTCCATGACCTCCCTGGGCAGCCCGTTCAGTGCTCTGCCCCCTTCAATGTAAAGTTCTTCCTCATGTTGGGATGAAACTTCCTTTGTTTTAGTTTATGGTGATTGCTTCTCGTCCTGTCAATGGGGACCACCGTAAAGAGCCTGGCACCATCCTCCTGACACCTGCATTTGAGATATTTATATNTGCCAAAGCAGGGTCACCTGGAGCTGGTTACACAGGAACATACTCAGGTGAGTTTTGAATGTCTCCAGAGAGGGAGATTCCATGACCTCCCTGGGCAGCCCGTTCAGTGCTCTGCCCCCTTCAATGTAAAGTTCTTCCTCATGTTGGGATGAAACTTCCTTTGTTTTAGTTTATGGTGATTGCTTCTCGTCCTGTCAATGGGGACCACCGTAAAGAGCCTGGCACCATCCTCCTGACACCTGCATTTGAGATATTTATATGCATTAATGGGATCCCCTCTTGGTCTTTCTGTCTCTGGACTAAACAGTCCCAGCTCTTGAAGTCTCTCTTCATAAGAGAGATGCTCCAAACCCCAAATCATCTCTGTGACCTCTGCTGGACCCTTTCCAGTAGCTCCTGGCTTTTGTTGTACTGAGGAGCCCAGAATCTGACACAGTAGTCCAGGTAGTAGGGCCGAGTCACTCTTTCTTTTGTACACTTTTCCAGTTAGGTGGAAGTCTCCTTCCTGGTGTGTGGCCACTGTAACAAACTTGCATCACTCTTTTTTCTAATCAAACTATGTGGAAAACATTTCTGATTTCCAGTCCAGACCAGGACTAGTTAAATAAACTAGTTAAAAGTTAATCAAGTTAATTTTACAGATGCAGCAAAGCATATGTGAGCATGCTGTGTACCAGCTGCAGCACGGCTTTCAGAGGCAGTCTGAGCCATGCAGCACTCACCTAGACCAGCATTTCTCTGAACTAACCTGCTCATTTTGCATTCTGTGACAAAGGTGTTCACAGGGGTTGTGGCTACAGGTGTTTGTGTGGCCCCTGTGGTGGGGAGGTCAGTAGAACTGTTGTGTTCCCTTTAATAGGGAACAGAGGTGAGACTAGAAGTGAAACTGAAAGTGGGATTCTTTGCAACTGATGTGCTACTGAATAGCAGATAAAATGCTTTTACTTTAAATACTCCTTCAATATCCTTCTTGCTTTTATGTACTATCGACACATAATTTGTTTTCTCTGTGGTTATCTATAGTTGATAATCAAAGTAGCTTTGAAAATGAGATAATACTTACTAAACAAAACCTGAATTCAGTTATCTCTTGGTAGTATTTCTTGGTGTAAATCTGGGTGCAATTTCAGAATTAGTAATATTTAGTCCAAGTCCTACTTGGACTGTTTTTCTTAAAAGTACTTGAATGTTTCCCTAACATCATCACTGAATGAAGACTGAACTATGGAGTTTCTTTCTTTATTTGTGGAAAAAATGAATGAGTTTGGATACTGTGTAGAAAAAAACCTGAGTTTTCCAATCAATACTTTGCTCTGTAGTACTGTGAGGTCCTATTTACTTCCTTTTCTAACCCTGGGATGTCTGATCATGCAGAGCATTGGCTTATAAAAGCCAATATACTAACATAGCAAGCAAGGTGCTCAATTTAATTAGCAGCCATTGTGATCTTCAAAATTAAATTTTTAATGAGAAAAATGGTGAAGGGGAAGGGAAAAATTCCATGAAAATTTGGGGTTGAAATTTTGTTAACATATGCACCACCTAAAGAGACAATGCTAGGAAATAATTGGAGAATTTTAATAAAAAGCTGAATAGGGTCACTGCTATCAGAAAGATTATTTCAGAAAGTATATCCAAATACTTGTGTTACAATTTGACACTAGCAATCACTGTGCTTTATTCATTCCTTCTTGGACTGTAAAACCTATGGCCTATACTTTTTGTTGTTCTGATGGTTCCATAAGCCCTTACCTGGAAATCTGCAAGAGCTTGTTGCTTATTTTCCTTGTTTTTGTGACCACTGGACCATCACACATATGACACAGCAGAGAATAGAACCCACCACCCAACTTAATTTGATGCCCTGCACATGTCACATCAGAGCTACAATAAGGACAAAGGACAGGGGGAAAGGATTTAAGGAGGAAGAGTACGTATATTCTGAGATGACATGAATCACTCAGAGACCACAAAAATAGTTTTCTTTGGCTATACATAGCGGATTATAAAGCTGAATCAAAGGTAGCAAAGAAAAATACCCTCACTCAATTGGATTATATGAGAAAGAGCTTGAAAGAGATAAATTTTGGAGATAGATGATGTCCCATAGCATTGCAGAATTAGTTTCCTGAAGCAAACTGTCCAATTGCTTGATATTAGCAGTAGAAGAGGTACTTGCACTGACAATGTTCAGTGTAAGGGAAGAAATAACAAAGCCAAATATTGTGAAAGAAAGGTAAAATTAACTGTCACGAATCAAAGAATGTAACTGTTTCTCAGTCAACATGGTGTATTTGAGGAAAGAAAGAACAATCAGATAAAGAAGTGAAAAGAGCATCCTTGCCTCTACCTCCAAGTAAACCTAAAGTCATTTTGTAGGACAAAAATCTATCCGTAGGATCAGTTTAGGTAGTGTATGTCAGGATATTAGAAGCAGCTCAATGCATGCTCTGTAATAACTGATTTTCCAGTTATGGAAGTATTTTATTTTCTATTGTAGTGTAAAAAATTCAGTGCATGACACTGAAACTGTACTTTAAATAACATAGGAGACTAAAAATCAAGTTCACCTATATTCTTGAATTAGCCTCAGACTCACTCTATGACCTTGGAATTCTGTTCCCTCACGGAATTCTTCCTGCATTTTCTTCTGTAGTTTTGTTTGTTTGGGGTTTTTTTGTGGGATTGTGATGATGTAATTCTGCTTGTTAATTGATAATTCACTTGACTATTCTTTATCTAGATGGCTTTTAAAGTTTCTAGGCTTGTCTCAAGGAGGTTCTTATTTACATCCTTTCCAAATCATGGGACGTCTGATAATTCAGATCAGCTGCCTTTGAAAGCTAACACAATGTCATGAAGAGCAGGAAGCTCAACGAATTAGCAGGTGCTGTAATATGTCAGGTCTCAAACATTCAATAAAACATATTTGACACCAATCATATTCCACAAAGGTTAATTCTAAATCCATTTTTTTCTGCAAAGGATTAGCAGATCACCCAGAGGGAGTCAGTGTTCTTGTAGTCTGAGCCAACTGTCCTTAACAGTCAGCACAGACATGCTCATTCTGACAATGCTTGTCAATAGAAACATTAGATTCTATTGTGAATCTAATGTGGATACAGATACTTCTGTACAGATATCTGTATCCACACAAACTGTGGATACAGATACTTCTGATCCACAGTTTTCAATCCACTGCCCAGTATCTAATACCAGCCACAGAGGATCTGATTCGTTATGTATTTTCACAGAACACAGCTGTTAGTTTTATTTCTCTGGAACAGTCACGTGTATGTCATCAGTGACTTTTTCTTCCTTCTTTATTTTCCCAGAAGAAAATTTCTTTCCTCAAGGATTTTAAAATTTAATACATTAATGGGAAAAAGTAACTTTAGGATTCATTTGCGCTGCACAGTTTTTAAATATAAATATTCCTACATTAGCACTCTCAATATACATAAAGTATCTATAATTCATGCTTGGCAATAAATCCTTTCTGTTATTAATAGAAAATATGCCTGTCTAGTAATTACATAAATGCACTTTCTTCCAGTTTCAATGGAATCAACTGCACAAATAATTTTTAAAAACCATTATCTTGGTACATCTTTCCTTGGTGATTGGCTGACACAAGAGAAAACATCACAAGTTGGATACACAGCATATATTCAACATGTTAAGAAACCTAGAGAAGCTCTGATATGTAATTTCTCTGGAGAGAGATCTAAATTCAGAGTTTATCTGTTTTGGTACAAGTTTCAGACTTTACAATGAAAGAAAATCCAGGTCTCATACTAAAAGTGTAACTTAACTTGCTATAATATATGTCTGTTTTATGATAACGATAACTTTTTCATATCGTATTCCAGATTGTTTCCTTATTAGACTTTTGAATCATACTTTGACCAGATGTGCATGACTGCTCCATTCTATGCATGTCCTTATGATCAGTGACAGATGGTCATGCTCTGACTTTATCTGAAAAATCACTTGTCTTGAAGCAGTGTGTGAAGAAATCATAAATAATGTGATTTTATTAGCATAGGAATTCACACATTTGGGAGAATTACTACCATCTGTGTGCATTAGTGCAGGATCATGCCTTGTAGATCAGATCTGATTCGTGCCCTGCCAAGTTTGAACAGAAATTTAATTACTCAGTATTTTTCTGCATAAGATCATGCAGACAGACTTCTGTATGTCCATCCAATTGCTGGTACCAATTACTGAATACCAAAATACATTATTGTCAACATTTTCATATATGACTACATGCCAGAGGACTCTGATTATGATCGCATATAAATAAATACAGTAATTTTATTATATGCCATATTCTCCATGTGAGTAAGGAGAGGACTTGCCTGGAAGTTGACCACCCCAAACCAGATCATGTTTCCTTCGACTCATGCATCAGGTCTACAGAAAACCATAGTAGAAAACTTCAGCAGACAAATTCTCCTCCTACCACCAGCAGAAGATCAAAGGCTCCATATGACAACATATCTTTTAAAGACTTGGACATAGCTTTAGGTGTATATATATTTAGGATCTGATTAGTTCCTAAAACATGGATGCCATGCAGATTCACAGTTATTTTCTAGAGTTCAAATCCATTCAGCTCCCCTCCTCAGCATTCTGCTATTCCACTTGAATCTCCGATCACAAAACAAAGCTCTATAAATAGACAATCTTTTACAAATGTCACAAACAGGTTCACTTGTGTCCATCAGAAAGCCATAGGACATGCAGTATGAGGGATGCTTTCCACGTTAATTACAGAGATACCTCAGTAGGTTTCTGATTCCAATGAGATTTTAGTACCTTCCATTGTAGAGAGTTTCTTAAAACTGAAGTGGAGCAATTAGGCATTAAATTTGGTTGAAGATTGTTTGACTGCTACTATTTGTGCCAAACAAATTTCTCCCATCCTCTCTTAAAGTAAAATTATTGGCAGTTTTGATTTAAAGAGATAAGTATTTAAACCTATTAAAGACCCAGTCACTACTAGGAGCTTAATTTAGCATTTTCAGCCTGTGGAACTGTCTTAAATGAGTGAAAACATGATCCCTTATAGACCTAACACTAAAAGTCACTTGCAGTTTGGCTAGAAAATAGATTTCTGAGCTGTGATTGCACTTTTCTCATCATTTATCTTTACACAAAATTGCCATCTAAGTTGTTGAAAGTAATAACGGAAATACATTCCAATGCAAAGTCTTAATGTATCAGTACTATTTCCTAATTTTTGTTTTTTCTTTCTGTGTTGTAAGAGCTGATAACAGCTCTCACATGTTCTGTTTTGTTCTAGTCTTCTGGCTTCAAAAATCATCCAGATATTTGCCAGTACTTTCTGCAGATGTCTCCAAAAGGAATGAAAAGCAAAGCTGTCTGAACTCAGTCTGATAAGATCATTTTCATCTGAATGAAAACTTGCTATTGAGTAGTCTATCCCTTCGAAGTCTCTTAGCCAGCACTCTCTGGTATCACTGGAGTATGTGTTCAATTTGAATATTGATACAACAGCTGCAGGCATCTGTTTATATTTCATGAAAGCTGCTGTCATTAGATCTTCAAAAGTTTGAGATAACATTTCTCTGGTTTTTTTTCTCTTTGCATAGAGTACAACAATTTTGTGGTGCCTTTTGCATGAAAAAAAGTTTAAATAAATCTTCATACAAAATATACACAGTACGTTTGAGTCATTAGGGGAATATACAAATAGGCAACACATTTTGAAGTATCTAATATGAGGTGATTAATTTCTTTTTTTCTAATGCATGCTCCAGAAATTATGAGAAAGTTATCTACTATATAATTGAAGTTATGCAGATATTTGAGCAGTAATTTACAGAATTTGCTTTTGACTTATGTATCAGTCCTAGATGAAGTACTGTGTAATAGGGTAATTTTTGCTGCAGGAGACTGTTCAGTATTATGTATACAAATTAAACACTTGATGAAAAATTTGCTATATTAAATATGCAAATTAAACTTCAGGAAGACATGTAACTGAATTAGCACTGAGAAGTCCTTGGTATTCTGTAACTTACTTGGAGATTGCTTCAGAGAAAAGCCATGAAAACTTCTGCCCAAGAGAACAAAAGTCCTTAGCTAAAGTTTGATGAGAAAAGTATTAATAATAGGCACCAAACTAGGGTAAAGTGGAAGAGGAAACTTACTCTGGCTTGGTACTATTGATTATGGCCTCCTAGGATGTTTCATTATCAGCCAACTATGCATTGCTTATAAATGCATTAGAGTTTTGGGACAAATCAGTCATTGTTAAAATTGGCAGTTTAGTCCCTAAAGACAGAGAGTGTGCAGAGCCTAGATGTGTGTGGTCCCTCAGTAACATCCCTCTTGTACTTCTACTACTTTCCAGATAATTTTTTTACAGAGTATAAAGTATCTTATTGATTGAGCTCTGAAAGTTGTAAATGTGATTTATGAGTTATATTTGATTAAAAATGTGGCTGCTCTGGGGGACACAGGGATTTCTTCCCCTTGGTCTAACACTAAGTAAATCACTTAAATCCATTACCTGAGAGAGTATGCCCTTTAAAAAGACTAGTAAAAATGGAAAGTTGCATTGGAAAACCATACAGGAGAGCTTTATTTTAACCAGAATGCCAGGCAAAAAAAGATGCATGAGGATGGGATAACTAAAACACTGCAAACATTACTCACTAGCAGGTAAAGTAATGCAGTTTTTCCAGCAATTTTGTAAGTACAGCAGTTTGAAGATAAGTAAAACTTGACAGCAGGGTAAGTAGCTACGTTGTCACTACTGCTGCTGTCCTTTTAATTATACTTTTATTTCATGTGCAGTGCTATGTATCCTGACAGGAAGGAAACTTTATCTTCTAAAAAACAAAAAGGCAAAATGGGAGAAGACTAGCTTTTAACCAGACAGCACATTTGCCTAGCTTTTTAGAAGTATTTGTCTTTCAGATTGTTTACATATGAAAGAAGAGGTCTTTACAGGCTTCGGAGTTGCACTGCTTTTAAGTTAGAACCACGGGAACATAGAGTGAAGATACATGATGTGTGTTGGTGTCTCTTCCACTAATTAAGATTAGGTGTTTTGTGAGTGCCTACATGACTTATCTCTTGTGGCTGATATCCAGTGAGACTATAGCCTGTAAGTTTAAAAGAAAAATGTCTCTATCTTCAGCCTATAAAATTGACTAGAAGACTGTGCTTGCTCTACCAATTGATCAAACTAACCTTGCAATGTACAGCAACTTCTTTCCTATGTTAATAATTTTCCTAATAAGACTCATTTAACAAGAAGAATATTTCAAGTCTTTGTATTTCAAGGTGTGAAGGATTCAGGAAACTAATAATTAATGAGGGTTAAAGAAAAAGCATATTTAAAAAGTTATTGGATCACTTTTCCCCAGTATGCATGAACTTCCCTCTTTTTAACATAATTATATTAGTTGCATCTTTCTTTGACACAAGATGTCAATAGCTGTATTGATGTAGCAAACAGTTACACAAACCATGTGATGAAATTTTTAAGCATGTGACAAACTATTGATGAACCTCTAGGCATACATTCCTATACAGTCTCCCCATGAACATCCTGTCACCAAATCACTGACAGCTTTACATACTTCTTAGTTCAAACAGTGCAAAAATTAAGTGCTTCCTTCTTTTGGATCAAAAGTGTAATTTGTCATAAAAAATACTTAGCCTGAACTGCTGGATGGATAATATTTAGTCAAACACTACTGTAAAGTTGCAGACAATATTTTCTTACTTTGCTTAGATCCATGGACTTTCTAATATGACAAATGTACCTTAGAAAAATTGCATCGCTCTTAAGCATGCTCTTTTGTTTTCCCCAGAAAGCTCTGCATTTGAAGTAGACTCCTGTAAAATGTTGTACTGACCTTTCTCAACAAAGGAGTCTAGAAAATAGCAACAATAATATTTTAAAACACTTCAGTTGTAATTAGTTTATCTATCAAATGTGTGCTTCCTTATGAGGTAGAAACCTGTGGTAGCATGATACCACACAATACAAGCCGTGATAACTCACTTTTAGGCATGACTATATATAAATATATATATATATATATAGACCATATGCAGTAACTTGATCTAGCCCCTCTGTGCAAAGGTGTAATTGTGAAACTGAGCTCTAGAGGCTGGGTGATTTTCTTCTCTTAGCTCAAACTTACCAGCAGCTTTAACTAATGCTGTCAAATTTCTCAATGTAGTTTCAAAGAAGCAGTGAAGTCCCACAGAGTTACTTTCCCAGGCTTGAATATCCTCTGTTTTTTTCTGATATTTAGGGTTGTATTTGGGATATTAAGCTAAGTCTTCACTAATGCAAGCAGAGGCTTGTAAGCCTGTAAGCCTGCTACCTTAATTAAAAAAGGACTTAACTGAAACTCTGGAGGGACCTTCAATTTGATTCATGATTAAATAGCTTAATTTTGATAATTTGGGGTGGGGGTTGCAGCTACAGGCACTAATTATTTTTTCTCATAGTCTCATGATAATTAGAATTAGTGATGCATTTTATGTTAGCTATTTTTTACCAGATTTCAAAAGAATAGACAATAGTTTGAGTTTAATTAAAAATTCAAATGGCTTTAACCATTAAAAGTACAATGGCTTGTGTTTTTATAATATGGCATGAGTCTTCCAATGTTTTCTGCTCCTCCAATATATGAAAAATATGCTTCTCACTGAGTGATAGCTTGCATATATTTTACTCCTACTGCTCATGCAGTGTCAAAAGACAGGTTTCAATTAATTAAGAATGTGCATTGTGGTTTTGTGTATCCATCATACCTCTGCATAGCTACATAGGTACTTTATTCACCATACTGCACTCCAGGCCAGCTTATGTAGTCAGTTATATGCCTGCCAGGGCACTGTCTCACCTGCTAGTACAAATATTCAGTAATTGGTCTCCTCGATTATGCCCTTCCTATTTCAGTGCATCACCAAAACTGCAGTCTCAGTTGTTCTAGAGCCACTGTGAACTTGTGGTTCTGACTTCACACAGCACTGTGCAGAGCCAGTTTTCTGAATGGATCAGTGCCCATCCAAAAGGGACAGCAGAGAGTACAGTTCTTTCCTTCTCTTCCTCATCCTTTGTTGTGCAGGCATTGCAACTCTGGGAAATAATACAATTTTAAAATCCTTAAAACTGAGGAGTTTTCTGGAGTAACTGTCCTAATATCGTCTTGCATGTTTGCTTACTTGCCTGTTTGGATACCTTTGTCATTGCTTGCCACTCACAGAAAGGATTCATCGGCTGTGTTTGCACCCTAGAGGTGTACAAAAGAAGAGGAAATAATTTTATAAGACTATAAAGATACTAAAGGAATTTAAGAAATATGAAGGTGCTCAATCTTGAATTACCACAGTAATTTTTCATTTTTGTTGCGGTGACTGTTTGTTTTCTATTTTATTTAATGTTGTTCGAATGGTTTGTCCCTGTTTCCCCCCGTTTATGTAATGGTCTCGACCTGTTTGTTCACTGTTTTCCCGCCCTTACCCCTCACAGTTATATGTCCATCTCCCAGTCCCTTCCCCTTGGGAGTCACCCTGCCCTTGTTTGGTGTTGTTTGTCTCCCCAAACCCGGCCCCCACACGTGTCCATCACCTCAGAGCCTCTGCCTATCATCGTCCAGCCCTGCCCTCCATTCCAGAGACTTCTATATCAATCTTCCCTTCCTCGAGGCCCTAGTGGTTGTAGTAGCCAAACCGCTCCGCTTCCATAACCCTATTGGTTTCTATGTCCCCTGCTCCCTCCCCTGCCTCCTCCCCCGGGAAATCCCGATTGGTTCATGTTCTTTCCCCACCCTTTGAATCCTCCCCCTATATAAACTGTATCCTTGAGCTAGCCTGGGTCCACTCTGTGCGATCTGCCTGTGGGATTCATCTCCTTGCTTCTACCCAATAAACCTGTTCCTGCTCTACAACCACAGAGTGGAGCCTCCTTCTCTGTTGCCTGGATCTCGCGGTTCCTCGGCGCAGGCAATCGTCTATGACCTCGGCTCCCTGAGGAGGGCACCGGGGCTGGATCTCCACCCTTGCCTCCCAGCGTGGGAGAGCCAGACAGGGAGAGGCCGCACCAGTCGTGCTGCCTCCAGGGACGAAGAGCTAGCCGGTGGACATTCGGGTAAACTAAGGCAGCGTGTCGCGTTTTCATAAGTTACCATTTGTTTTGCATGGACATTGGAACTCAAAAAAGTGTAAGTAAAGATATTTATTTGTCTGTCTGTCTATACATACTCTCTTCAAATCTGAAAACACGGAAACTGTAAATGCAATTTAGCTGTAACAGTGCAGGACACTGAACAGTACTCCAGAAGATGTTAGCCTTTGAATGTTAAGATTTAGACCAGAGTCTTCAGTGATTGAAACCATTCTTCTGCTGAACAGCCTGAGGGAACGCAATTGTGAAACAACTGCATAGAAAACTGTAGAAACAGAATGGGAGACAGGTTCAAATCAAAACTTAAAAATGAGGCTCAAACACTGAAAATATTGATATGATTCTAAATTATTGTTCCTTAAGTAAAAATAACTTATTTGGCAATATTGCATACAGCATGTGTTTATGCAGTCCATTAAAGCCACAGTCAAGCTTGTATCGTGGAGTCAGCTGAGTGTGAATCTGGGTTTGCACCAAAGCAGAACACCTGTAGTCACACTATGCTGGTCAGGGGCTTTGCTGAAAACATACTTTGCAAGGAACTAAATTTTGTTAGAATTTAATCTGATCAGTGCAGTATAAGCAATCACTTTATAATTGTCAGTAAATACTTTTCTAGCCTTTCCTTGGGAGCACTATAAACAACCAGTAAATCAGGGTATAAAAGTGTCTTGAGACTGAACTGACATGGAGACCAAATGGATGCAGACACAGGGGCACTGCTAGTGCAGATCTGTCCTTACCACTAACGAGGGACCAGCCTCCATGCCCATGATGGAGGAGATGGGACAGCCGGAGAGAGGAGCCAGGCAGATCAGAGTAAATGTTTCTCACAGAAAGCCCTGGCCCCTTGGCAGGAGTACTGCTGGTGGTGGTGGTGGTGTCTGGGTAATAAAGTTTGGAAAGGAGGTGAGACAGGTCAGGGCAGCATTACCAGCCAGATAGAGTCCCAAAGTTCTTTGTTCCTCAGTGACCAGAGCTCCTCTCAGTCACAGAAACAGGGAGGGAATACCTGGCTCTGACTGAGCGGAGTTCCCATGGCAGATGGCTGCAGGCAGCCACACCCCACTTCCCACTCTGGAGGATTCTCCCCAAGAATGAAGCCGCCTTTAGCATTGAGGGGCAGGATGGGGTTTTTGAGAGTCAACAGGGTAGAACCCATCCTACGGAGAGTTAAACTCAAAGCTAAAACCAAGGGTTGTAATTGTTATCCAGACAGTAGTGTGTTATGTTTGAGCCCATTGGGCCATTGCTGAAGGTGTGGGTTTCCTGACTGCCCTGATGTGCAGAACTGACTGCTCCTCATGAATGTAAACACTTGAGCAGAAACACTCCTTTTCGACTACATAAGGAAGATTATTCGTATTTAAGAGGACTATTAGGAAATTGTCTACTGTTTCATGATGCTGAAATGGTAAACTCACATGTGAGTCTTAATTGTTATATTTCATTGGATTTTGTTTAGCCCAGATCTGCATATGTTTCACATTCACATTATTTGGATTCCTTTAACACTAACAATAATAAACCAGGAAATTTTATAATGAGCCTTCATTTCATTGAGGCTGCAACATCAGCCTAAGGCAAAAACACAGAATTTTTTCATTATTACTTTAATCTAACACTCAACAGAAGTGAAAATAAGAATTTTTTTGTTGTCAGATGCACTTTAAAGACTTGAGATGTGCAGAAGGATTAAAAGATAAAGAAAGTTATGAACATACTTGAGGGTCATGCAAGGGACAACACTAACATTTCTGATACAAATTGAAGTTTTTAATTTATAGCAAGAGGGAAAAAAGGATAATCTAAATGTGCTTTATCACCACTTTATATAACAAGATTCATAAGTGTCACCCTCCTTTAAAATCACTTTCCCCAACTGCACTGCCCATTGCTTTTGTTGTCTCTCTAGCCCAGGCTTAGATTATCCCATGGTGATGCAGCTGCTGCTGGGAGATTTTGACTTATTGTCAGTGCCAATCCTCCCTTGATAGTGAAGCCCAAACAAAACTGAAGTCTTTCAAGCCCTGTGGATCCCTGTTCTCTTTCCAGTGGTTGTGCCATTTTTCATAAAGCTTCTGTGACATTTCACCTTACAAACATACCAAAGTTAGCTAGTTGTGCGTGACTTCATAAAGGAATCCATTGTCTCACCAGCATTTCCAAATTGCTTTAAGGTAACAAGAACACAGACTAAAATATGGCATGTTTGAAGAAGATTTTCACTCTCTCTAGACAGGTACCTTTTGGAGTATGTTCTGAACAGCTGGAAATAGATGATTGAAAATAAAATACAGGTCCATCACTAATGAAGGGATCTCCAGTGTAAGATGGGTCTGTATCAGGTTATACTCTCATGCAGATGAGAGATTTGCTGATTCTGACAAAATTGTAGCTGACTATTTTAGGACTCAGGGCCATCAAATGAACCTTGGACATAAGCAATTTTTTCACTTGAAATCTTTGGGAAATATGATACAGTAATCTTTTTAAATGTCTTCTCACTAAATGCCCCATTTTTATGATGCAAAACTTGGTGCACTTTTGCTTTGGTCACTTTGTGGATAATTTGTTTGACATAGTTTCTATTAAAAGAACTTATTGCAGTAGAACACAAACCATAGAAGATTTCCACTCAAGGGGGAACTGCCTCTTATCTCCCAGTAAATGATGTACCATGAAATCTGCCGTAACTGATTTTGTGGCGTGACTTCTGTTACCATTACTCAATCATAAGTGTCACTATATGAATCATTGCAGAAATAAAACTTCCCCAACTGCTGTTAATACGTAGAGAAGTCTCTCACTTGAACAAGAGAAAAATACTATCATGCAGAGTGCATCTCAAAACCTACTGGCTTTCATAAGGCACCTCAGTGTTTGTCATCACTTGCATGTATTTAATATATAAATTGCCATATTGTTTTCATTATTTAAGTATTTGGCCTATGATTTACCCATGAACACTTTATAAAGTGATAAAGTGATACGTATGAAATATCTATTAAATATTTCCTTTAAAAGAATGACAAAATGACAGAGCCAGTTTCTGTCTTTTGCTTTTCCATATTGCTCTATTCTATTTCCGCTTGTTTTCGGTCTTCTGTATCATAAGTTCTGCCTTATAATGCAATTTTTATTTATTTGGTGGGGTAAAGTGTATTTTATTTATTACAATGATGAACGCTTCAGAAAAGTACTACTTCTCAGGTGCAGCTGTATACTTACGTGACAGAAATCTGGGCTTCACTGTTAATAATAAAATGGTGTACTTAGTGGATTTCTTTAGAAATTGAGAGAAAATAAATTGTGATGATATTTAAGAAACAGATCATTCTTAAAATTTATTTAACCTTTGCAATGGCAGGCTGTTTTTTAGGACTGGGGTTTCACGTAGCAAAACTATAAGTTCCCTGCTTCTCCGTGAGTGAGCAGAACTCATTTAACAGGTGCACCATCAATACTAGACTCCTAGTCAATTACTGGCAGTAACATTTAAAGCATTTATCTCTAGCACATGGCAAATCTGCCTCCAAGCTAATTGATGGATTTAAAATTATTCATAGTACAACTTGTTATGGCGTGATACTGACACTGAATCATAAATTAGATAGCACTACCAAATCTTTTTGTTTTCATGTAGATCATTGAAAGCTCACAATCTCACAGTGATGTCCTCAGTGCCATGTTTTACATGGTTAATTGGTGTGCATAAACAGCTTGAGATTAGGCAGCTCCTGGTGCTGTGAGTGTGTAGTAACCAGAGCTCTGCCTCCCTGAAGCATGAATGTATGGTGTTGCCCAGTCTACTTCCCAGCTGCTTCATGTAGAACATGGAAATGTCATTTGTCTGGTATTCCTCAACAATTCTCACTCAAGGGATGAGTGTTGAACCAGATGGATCCCTAAATGTCCCTTCCAACCCCAGCCAATTTATGATTCTAAGTGTGGATGATGGTTATTACTTCTGAGGAATCTGTGAATGTTGATTTTCTTGTTTTCCTGTAAATCTCTACAGTTAAATCCTAGCATTCTAGAAACATCTTTTGGACATGAGCCAGATTTTACATGGTCAAAATTTTTCAGTTTTTTTCATTTAACAAAGTGCTGAACAACTGAAGCTGTATTTTTAGTAAATGTGAAATAATGCCCCACTGATATCATGATACAATATCTGTCCCATCTTTATGTGTAATGTAGGAATAAGAAAACAGAATCAGTCTGGTACAACATTTATTATACTAAATTTTAGTGGTAAATTTACATCAATATTCAATGTCATACCTGTGGAGGTTGAAGTGCCACGTCAGCTGTCCTGTAACTATGACAGAAACTTTCTCACACAAAGTGATGCTACTAAATTTCTTTGTAAAACACAGAATCCTGGAAAAAAAGTGTTGAAATTCATTACTGTTATTTTGTGTGATAGTACATTCACATAAATATAGTACCATTTTGGTTATCTGAAATATAAACACTACAAACCCCATCATATTTGAGACTTTGGTGGGGTTTTTTTGTATGAAAAATTCTGATCAGGATCATTCCAAAATAACTTATGAATGAGAAAGGAAGAACTCTTAAAAAACTGAGTTTAGCAATGACAGCCACTGGATTATTATAATATAAAATATAATCTAATGCAGAAAACATTAATTAAGTAAGAACAGGACACAAAGACCATAGAAGCTTCTGCAGAGTGTGTGTTAGGGGTTATCATTTTTCTTATTTGCGGCTAATGAAGCTAACAAGGGTGTTCTGGTTCTTCAGAAGTCCATGGTTTCCACATGCCTACCCTAAGGCAATATTTATTTAATGGTTTGTATAAAATTTTAAATCTCAAAAATTTTCTGTTTTCTAAAAGACTGGATGCTTATTTAGCTTTTGGAAGCATGAAATTGAATGCATGAAGCAAATGACAAAATGACATATTTTTAGATACTTTTCCAAGACTTGGTAAATTGTAAGTCTACTGTAAGTCTTCCAAGACTTGGTAAATTGTAAGTCTACTTTTTTTCTCCTAGTTTATACTAATTTAGAATATTACTGTAATCCATGGTGATAAAAGTTGGTTCTGCAATGCTCTCATTTGTTTGATTTAAATTAACATGTTTTAGTGTGCACTGAAATGTACTGAAAGGAATCACCATTCATATGATTAGATCTTATTTGAAGGCACAGTAATGAGCAGTTGAAGAACAGTGACATTTTAAACTTCTACATCTAATTCATAAGTGAACATGAATACAGTATGAGCATTACCACTACTTCTAAAATTGTAGCTCATTTGGAAAAAGATTTTCCGTGTCATTTTAAAATTAACAAGTTCTTATTCTCTCTATGTATGTCTTCTGATACTCTTTTTCAGACGAGTTAGTTAAACTTCAATACTTTCATTAGATGGTAGTATTTTTGAGAAGAATAAAAATGCAATGAATTGGGGCATGAATTAAATTTCATTTACAGATAGAGGTGAAGAGTAGACATGTCTGGATGAATATGAGAGTTTTGACCAGGAACTTCTCCCATGACACCAGAATGCATACTCTGTGAAGAACTAATTGAGGCCTCAGGGCTTCTTGAGCTCTGACTGTAAATTTATGCTGGTAGAAACCAGTTTCATAACAGATGATACTGTCTTTTATTTCTTTTGACATGAGAAATTGTAGTTTGTTATCTTTTGCTATGCCTATATACTTTTTAGCCATCAAGACTTTTTTTTAATTTGTAGTTGGCAAGAGTAGAATCAGTTGCTTTCTCTCATTATCCTCAGCAAATGTGCTGAAAGTCATAATAAGTTCTTTGAATTTTCAGATTCTGAAGATAAATATGAAGTTTTTCAGGAAAAAAAAATCAGTTCTGTAACTAATGTCTTGTCTGCCAGAAGAATGTCTAAAGAACTATTTAATGGAATTCCTATTTTCCCTTAGGTTTGAGTTGTTTTGCCTTTTCAAAGACACTGTGTTCAGAGAGGAAAGAAACCCTCATCCTAACTGAAACTACTTGAGATTCTTCTGCTTGTATTGTTCATGTAGTGTAATTAAGCAATGGGACTTTTTATTTTTCAGAAATTGTAGATACTAGAAGCTACACCATGGTGTGAGTGACATGACATCTGAGTAACAGCACCAAAGGGACAAGGGGTGGATTTTGTGTAAATTGTCCATTTTCATTCAGCGTTGTGATGTTCTTTTGCTTTTGTATGTGGAATTTTTGTCTTGCTTTGTTTGGTTAGTTTTCTTGATGTGATTGTAGGTTCTGTGATGAATGTGGATTTTTGCTATTAATTCTTATATATGTGATTCACACAGATGATGAGTGGAATGTATGGGGTTTGCATGGCCAGGTGTCAGTAGAAAGGGGGTTAGAGGAGAGGCTTCTGTGAGAAGCTGCCAGAAGCTTCCTCAATGTGCAGCACAGACAATGTCAGCTCTAAGACAGACGTGCTGTTGGCAAAGGCTGGCCAATTATCAATTATGGTAGTGCCTCTGTGATAACATATTTAGGAAGAAAAAAAAAAAGGTTATTGCTCAGATGTAATTGTGGTCACAGAAGAGTGGGGTGAGAACGAGTGAGAGGAACAGCTCTCAAGGTCAGTGCAGAAGGGGACATATTTAGGAAGAAAAAAAAAAAGGCCCTGCAGCCCCTGGTGCAGCCCATGGTGAGGCAGCTGTGCCCCTGCAGCCCATGGAAGACCATTGGGATGTGACGTTCACCTGCAGCCTGGGGAGGAACCCCACACTGGAGCAGGTGGATGCCTGAGAGGAGGCTGTGATCCCATGGGAGGCCTGTGCTGAAGCAGGCTCCTGGAAGGGATCTGTGGACCAATGGAGAGAGGAGCCCACGCTAGAGCAGTTTTCCTAGAGGGAGTTATGACCCCGTGGGGTTCCCACATTGGAGCAGCCTGTCCTTGAAGGACTCCACCCCATGGAAGAGTCATCCATGTGGCAGAAGTTTTTAGAAGACTGTTGCCTCTGAGAGGCACCCTATATTGGATCAGGGGAAGGATTCCTGTCCCTGAGCAGTGGCAGGAACACTTTGTGATGAATGGACCATAACTTCCATCTACTGTCTCCTTGTGCCACTGTGGCGAGAGGAGTTAGAGCTGGGGAGGTACTTCTGAGGTCTTATTTTTCTACTCATGATCCTGCTCTGATTTTTTTTTTTTAATATTCTATTAGTATCTGTAATTAGAGCCTGTTTAGCCCATGACAGTATTTGGTGAGTGATCTCTCTCTGACCTTATCTCCACTCATGAACCCTCTGTTACATTTTCTCTTCCCTGTCCAGCTGCAGAGGGGAGTGATAGAGAGACTTTGGTGGGTGTCTGGCATGCATCTAGGGTGAAATCCTTACACATGGGTTTAAAGAGCAACATGTATAAATTCATGAGATAAAGGTTCCTTAGAAAACATTAAATGCAAAGACAAAACCTTTGTCTCATACAGTCCACGAGTTGCAAATCATTGAAGGCTGGCAGAATATTTTTCAGAAGCATCACTATGTGTGTACTTGCCATGTTTCTGTCTTCTTCTGTGACATCCACTCAGCTCCGCTCATAAAAATAATCCTGAGTTAGGCTGTGGCTGCACAATTTCTTCTTTTGACACCAAGATTTCAGCTCAGCTCGTATGCAGGTTTCACCTGTGTTACAGGTTGGCTATTTATAATCACAGAAATTCAGATCTCTCCTTCATATTTCTCCATTTGGAAATCCTATTTCTGATGTTTCTCTTAGCAGAGCTTTAATCTATGACCTGCAGTGGCTGGTTCCCACGCCTCCTGGGAAAGCAGAAGGATTTCTTCTCTAACCAAAGAGAAAAAATTATTAACTTAGTTTGTTGATTAGGACTTCGGGTTTTTGTCTCCTTGATAAGCATAAACATAAGCAAAGAAGGATCAACATGTTTTGGCTCCAGATAACTCCTTATGTAAATATGAGAATTTAATCAAAGACCAGGCAGTACATTTTTACAGCAGCAGTTTCAGTTTAGTCACCACACTTTCTATTTCATGCCAGAGTTGTATGTCATAGGAGCAGATAAATTCATTTATTGCCAAAGGGGGCCACAGAGTTCTTAATATATATGAAAACTTCCCAAAGATTAGAAAGCAGTTATGTCAGCTTGTAGGACTTAAGTGGTTGGGTAAGGTACTAATCTATGTTCATGTTGTCATTTTCTCTCTTGTTCCTCTTCTACAGTTTTAAACGAGTCTAACAAAGCCAACATGGTCTCTCTTCAAAACCCCTACTGTGTGCTCTTAGCAATGCCAGCATGATTTTAAAATTCATTTTTATTTGGATATAATTTTGAAAGTGTTCTTATTTCACACAATTTGTTCTTTATAATCATCATGAAACTATTTTCAAAACATTTGCTGCGCAGAAACAAAGCAATGTGCACTATGTAACAAGGTTTTAAACACTTATTGTTTATTTACATGCTGTGCATAAAAGAAAAAAAAACAAGTTTTCATTCTTTTGGTCCAAGATAGAAAAAGAGAGTAAGTTTAGTTTTGTGATATTTTATATTGTTAAAAACGGTTGCCCACACTTAGTAGTAGTAGTCACTATCATACGTTGCTTTACAGACTCTTTATTTTGAATTTATAATACTGTGTCTGACATAAGAAAGCATGGTAGAAAAATAAACCCAATGGCAAATTTCAAATTTTACAAGCATACATGTGAATTTAAATCTCTCTAAACAAGACTGCTCATTGTCTGTGTCTACTAGGCATTAGATAATAAAGGTGAAGAGCATTTTGCAAAATGAGAGATGTTAGTTACTTTGTGCCTTACATCCAAGTTATAAAATGGAAGTGCTATACTAATGACATGAGGATTTTTTCCACCTGGTTTTTTTTTTACTTTGTGGGAGGCTATTTGACTTGAGGAAAGTGTATAGGAGTATTTTTTTTCAATTAAGTCTTTTCATTCATCTTTCTCTTTTAAAAATCTGGAAGTAATAACTGACAGTCCAAAACTAATTAAAGTGATTTAGCAGATAAATTAGATTAAAGTTGTGTTGGATCATTTACCTGCAGTTCACCCATTGTGGTACTTTTTAGTAGGTTTGTTACCAAATGAATGTAAAATCCAGAAAAGCAATTAAATTTTCCAATACGAAATCCATCAGTACAGAGACTGTTAGGGAGAAAATATCTGAGGCGTGACTTCACGTAAGATACGGTTCAAAGATGAAAACTCAAACAGCACTAAAATTCAGAATGTAAATTATATACCACAAGTTAAAAGGGCAGGTGTTCCCTTATGCTGGGGCATGTTCTTCTGAGCATATTTTGATTTTATCATCCTTTCAGTGTGTCTTGGGATTGTGTTTATTTCAAAAAATAATTAGCAGTGCTACTGTTCTAAGCTTGCATCTGAGCTGTGCTGAATGATAGTTCATTTAAACTTTGTTTTTTCCTCTCATACCAATTTTTAATCTATGATTAGGATAATAAGTAGTTTCCTACATGACTATTTATAGTCTAGCAGATATTAGTAAGGCAGATGGGGAATGTGTATTTAAAAGTAGCAGTAAATATGATTACAGTATTGTTTTATTCTTGCTTTCATGGGGTTTTTTCATGTAGCAGAGAACCATGATATTGTGTGACATTAGTAGCAGAGCTGTGACATTATAAGGTTATTTTATAATTGCTTTTCATATTGGGAAAAAATTATAGAAAATTGATATTACAGTGTAGTGCAGGTAGTTCTCAAAATGAAACTTAATTCTGGTCGTGCCAATGACTTTAAATAAGATTTTCCATTCTAAAGTACCATGTCCTATCAGAAAGGAATTGTTAGTAACTGTGCTTTGTTTTATAAGAGCAGAGCCTGGAAGAGGCTCCTCTTTGAACAGTTCAGGTCTGTAGTTTTTGGAGGTAAAGAATTAAACTGTTACTTGAACTATGCTTGTGAACCAAAAATTGACTATAGAAAATTCTTGGTGCAACCTCTAACTATTCTTTGGTTGCACCAGTGATGCAGTCAAAGTAGTGTGGTTTATTTTGTTTTTACAATGGCTCTCAGAAATATTTTCTGCCTCCTTTATTTCTCCTTTTCAAGACCTCAAATTGCATTTTGCCAGGCCTGTCATTCTAAATGACTTTTTAGATTTTGCTGGAGGAAAAAAAAACCAGTTGGTATACAAAGAGGATTGTCAAGGAAGTGATACCTCATTTAATTCTAATCTATAAATTCTTGTTCTGAATTTTGTTGCCTCAGACATTTCAGACATTTTTAGAAATCGTTGCGTTTGCCAGTCAATGAAGATTTTGCTGTTTATTTTGAAAGTTCGCTGTTCAGCCTTGGGACTCTGGGCAGATATATACTTCCCAGCTACTATTTTCAGGATCCAAGGCTGAGCAAGGAGCTTCACCTGCTCTTCGGAATTACTGATAGTTGGTTTTTGTAAAATGACAACAACCCGCATTACAATGCGTTCTAGAGAGCCTGAAGGTATTTTTCCTGTTGTTTAAGGAGCCCAAGAGGCAGCTCAATCCAATACAGGTGTTCCCTCCCTCCCTCCCAGTGGGATGGGGAAGAGAAATGGGGAGTAGAAATGAGGAACGCTGTTTTCATCACAAAATCAAAATATAGCACCACACAGCTATGCTTCTATCACAGCTAAAAACAGTGCAGTCATGCCATTGAAATTTACTGTGGAACATCTGAGGTTTAAAACTGAAAAAAACAACTTTATAAGTAGCAAAACCAAAAAAAGTATTGAACTTCATTAAGTAGCTCTTGATGTTCTAATGAACACGGCAAAAGACTGGCCCATTGAACAATTAATTCTATTTTAGATTATCAATTATTTTTAGCTATACAAAAGCAAATTTAATCTTTTTATATTTTGATATTATATTTGATTTATAATTTGATATTATCTTAGGTAATAGAAATAGTGTAAATGGTACATAAACTGTTATTTAATAGGTATCAGCCATAGGCCAGTGATAAATGGAACAAAGTAAAAAATAGCCACCTGTAAAAGATAGGTTATTTTGCTATCAGTGCATCAGACTGTAGGTTTATTTTACTAGATGCCAGTTATGCTATATTACATAGTTAGAAGTATTTGAGTTTCAAAGCTTTTCTGCTAATGAACTCCTGCTGCAGTGTAGACATCAGTGCTTTTGAGCAAAAAAAAAAAAAGCCAACCAGCCCTCTTGCCTATAATGTGTTTTGTCAGCAGCTCTAAGGTCAGAAACAGAAACATACCAGCTGAGAACCTGGACGGGTTTTTTGCTTTCCATTAGTGAGGGAAGCAGACTTTCTAGCTCCAATACTTTGGGATTTCTGGTATCACATAATCCTGATGAACATCTTGCCTCATGTATTTCTGTCTGCCTTAGTAGGCAGCTGACAGAAAGACTGTCAAAGCTAAATCTAAAATTGATATCAAACCTGAGGTGAAGTATTAATCTCTCAGTCTTGGAATGGGTGAGAATATATGTTCTGGAATGATCATGAATGGAAGGAAGAGAAGACAATCAGAAGTGTTTACTTTGGAAAGGAAGGCATTGCTTTCATTTGTTTCCTTGTTCTAATACATCAAGGATATCCTTGAGAAGCTGCTATGCAGAAAGATGTACTAATGAATTAACTTATAACTATGAACTTCCAAAGCATTTCTGTCTAAATATGGAAAGTAAACTAAGATAGTTTCATATAAATTCTTATGGTTGATTCCATTCTCTCTTTAATACTGGAATGTACCAGATGAATTTATGCCTGCATTTCCTATCTAAACTTTTGGCCTGAAAATTTCCATTTTTAAGACAAGAATGAAAAAAAAAAGTAGACTATTTTATCTGCTCCTCGTTGTTGGAAGTAGCGTATATAAAAATGTGCAGTGTGACAAACAAATAAATAAAGCAGAATAAAATAAAAATTTACAAGTAAAAAAGTTAGTACTTTCACAGTGTGTTCCATGGATAGTTTTTAAGCTTTGCTGGAGAAATACGTTCTTCAACTGTGGGGAAAAAAATGAGGAGTTTGAATTTTTTCTTCTCATTTCAATTTGGAACAATAAAACCAAAATTAGGTGGTTATTAGGACCTAGTACTTTGAGATTATTACCATCAAAAACTCACCAAGGCTTTTCCAAACTTGAGACAGGTGGTTCTTCAGTCCTGCAGAAATTCATTAGTCTCTGGAACAAGTAGACCATAATCTGTAAACTCCTGGATGATCTGATGGGTGTCCAGAAGTGTAGGATTTCCTTCCTCAGACCTGGAGACCAGGACATCTGCAGATTTCTGGATCCTAAGTAAGGAGTTCGACTTAGTGGACAACACAGACTCCAAATTCTTCCTGTTCTGTGTTGGGTTACTGGGGGAAAAGGTGGACAGCCCAGTGTAGGTCACTTTTAGGACAGATGTGAGGGATGAAAGCCTCTCTGAGGACTTTTAAAAAGTCATGTTTTAAATGTAATTGTCATTTCTCCTTTTCTTTTGGTAGTCAGTTGTCCTTCTAGCTGGGAGAACAATTCCTTCAATGGTGAAGACCAGTACTTAAGTGTCTCTTATCTAAAACAGCTTCTGTCCTGTGAGTTCAGCTGTTATGTTTACCAGCAGCAAAGTGTGTACATTATTATAGACTTTTTTCTCAGACCATCCACAGACGTTTGTACTAATGTGAAGAAGGGTATTTTGGCAAAGCAGCAAAAGGGTCATCCATTTTTTCAAATGTATACTTAGTTTACTTTGGCCTCACTTCCAAAATATGTAGAATTTCCTAAATTTTATAAAAGAATGATTACTTATCTCCCATCCTTTTCATTATCAAGTTGCAGGGAAGGCTGTCCTGATTTTCTATTACATTAAAATCTTAAATTTTAAGTTCACTGTCAGTTCCACAAAGAGTTCAGTATCAGCTTTGCAGTGCTGGGGTTTTTTGTTATTGCTACTCTACTGTTAAACAGGTCTCATAAGAGAAAACTGCTAGAGTTGCCACTTTTTCTCCCTAAAAATAAAGTGAAAGCCACCCCAAGAAAATCATTGACATCGATGAAAGAAATAGGCATTTTAAAGATTTATAAGAGAACACAACACACTATTTAAAAATAGATATTTAATTGAAAAAAAGATACCACAAGATTAATTCCTTAGCTCAACAATTACTAAAACAATGGAAAAAAATCAAACAATTTTTTAATATTACCTGTGTGTTTTTCATAATGAAGCTGGGTATACTTGAGATCTACTGCTGTTTCATACCTTGCTTAAGAAATTCTCTTTTACATGGTGTTGAGGAACAAGGATTACTTTAGTCCATGACAAATGCTTCTGTATTTGTATTGTTGCCTGGAAGAGATGATTATTCACCTCCTGTGATCCTTTGTAGGAATATCCATGTACACAAGAAACTGTTTCTTAACTATTGGCAAATGCTGGAAAATAACTTGTCATTTGCTTTCCATCATTTGTGTTATTTCACTTCATTTTCCAAACTATATTCTGGTGTTGTAGCTTGGACTTGAATTGCTACCAAGCAGAAGTTTTGCTTATCTTGAAACTAATATATTTTAAATCTGTAGTAAGCCATGGAGAAAAGGAAACATTTTGTGTGCACATACTTTCCTGTAGGATAAAATTATCTCTGTCCTTTCACTGACCACCCTGCTATTCATTTAATTACAATAACCTGCTGGAGTAGATCTACTTACACCAATGCAAAGAGGGTAATAGTAGTGCTAAAATCTGATTCTGAACAGTTAAACAAAAGGAAGATTTTGGCATGTGGTGAAATCAATAGGCATATGATATTCTGCACTAAGTGGGAAAAGAGTACCAGAAGTGGTTTTAAACAAGATGTTTCAGCCTGGAACAACCACTTTTCAGGTTCCCAAGTAAAGCTAGAGTTGAAGGGCTGTTTTGCTGCTCTTTTAGACAGAACCCCAAAATACAAAAGAAATCTTTGTCTAAAATTATCTTGCATGGAACATAAACCACTAAGTAACTGCCTGCATAGACAAAAGTCAGATCTGCTCTCCGAAGGAAAAAAAGGCTGCAAAAAGGCTGCTGTTCAAAACTGGTGGCTTTCTTCACAGGTCTTTTACTGCCTTTGGGAATCAATTTAGGCAGGCATTTTTGGTCAAGAAGAATGGAAAAGGAAAAAAAATGGGGCTAGGAATGCTGTGTTTACAGCTTTGCTGTAGGCTTCTTTTGTCTCCAAATGAGCTTGCTCTGTTGTTCCTTGGGAAAGCAGCCTTCCCCTTCCTTCTGCCTTCCTTCTCAGGAAGGATGACACTGACCCAAGAGGCAGCAGCTAGGGCAAGGCAGTTAGTGTCTTATCTACTGCTCAGTCACTTCTGCTTTAATAAAATCATAGAATCAGCAAGTGGTTTGTGTTGAAGAGTCCTTTACAAGCCATCTGGTTGAACTTCCCCTAAAAAAAGCAGGGATATTTTAAAGTAGAACAGGTTGCTCAAAGCCCTGTCCAAAAATCCAAGTCAGAGTTTGCACAAACAAGGCAATGTACAGGTATATTGAAGAGGTGCTCTCTTTGTTTCACCTACACCCACGGTAGAGGTTTGCTAACACTGTCACATCAAAACAATGGAAGAAAAGCAAGCAGATGAACTGAAAGCTTTAATACTGAACATCCATCTCATCTGGAACTTCTGCCAGTTGTTTTGGAAGTGGAAGAATGAGGATACTACAGTTATAGACTATAGCCAAGACAAAATCTAAGATGTCAGAGGGTATTACAACTTGGCTGAATAAGGCTGCTAAAAAATTATGAATTACGCAAGTTTATTCCTTTTCAATTGGCCACTTCAATATTTTAATCCAGATAGGTTTGCTTACTTGATTGTAATATTCTTTAGCAATTTCATGTGACTGAACTGGTTTGTGTGCCCACAACATTGAGCCCAACTAAAATACTTTGAAATTAAATGAATATGCTTCCCCCAAATATTGCTGTCTTGTAATTGCCAAGAAAACAAGCAAAGTTACTACAATTCAGATTTGGTGGGGGTTTTGTTATTGTTAACTATTAACACAGTAAATATATTAAAAATCAATTGGAAAATACTTTTCTCAGACCAACATTGCATATGTTCTAGTGTAAATGTTTAAAGCCATCGTTATATGTAAGTGATATTTCTAGCTTTATAATTCCTAAGTAATATAGCAGTGATAAATGTTAGGAAATAAAGGAAAGGAATAGGTAAGATGTCTATATAGATAGTTCTCCATTTTATATTTTTTGCATTTTAGGTTAAAAAAAAATAAATTACATTAGCAAAACAGGGGGCAGAAAACTACAGTTTTTTGAATCCTCAAAAGAAAGCACAGAGTGAAACATCTGGTTTTCTAATCCATCCTCTGATACTGACTTAATTTGTTAATAATTTTAATCCTTAAATATCCTTCTTTGCCTGTTATTTGTTGAGTTTTTTCCACCAAGCCCTTGAGTTAGCTACATGATTCCCAAAGGAAGACATAGCAACATGTTAAAATAATTAAGAGATGGAGAAGAAATTGCTTTCATACTCCTATTTTGTTTGCACTCTGAACCTGTGAAAACAAGTTCAGATTAGAATTTAGATTAGATTTACATAATTCTGTAAATTATGTACCTTATAGGTAAATAATAATAGGAAATTCTAATCAAAATCTCATCAAAATCTCCCAGGAAAGTAATAAAAATCTGTTGCATACACAATGTAGCAATACATAAACTGTGCTATTTACATGAGCACATTAAATTTAGTGTTCTTGAAACTACAGCTTGCATTTCACTTTTAATATTGATCATCTAACGTTTGGTGCCAACCATATGACAAATTAGTTGGCAATGTTACCCAGATGGAAGATTCCTGTTCAACTGACTAAATATGACACACACTGAAAAAATAGGAATATTTTTCCAAATTAAACTTTTATAGCCAATTACTCTTCAAGTATTTCTAAGATCCTTTGGGATAGGAATGTTTGTTTATGTGTTCAGGGACCATTGCAGGGAATAAAATTAAACTTAGATGGCAGAGATAAAATTAAAGTGACTGAAAACACATTGATACCCCATAAAACAAAACAAAAAAGGCCTGGAATTTTGATAAGCATAAAAATTATAACATACAAATAAAATATGTACACATTTAGCTGAGACTCACTGCAAACCAATAGAAAATTAAGTTATTTGACTCATTCATTTGTGGAACTAAACAGTGCTCATTACAGTGACACTCTCTAGTACATCAACTTTTTATGAAAAGTATGAGTTTTCAAACATGTTATGACAGCTGCCTCTTTTCCCACTGAAAACCAATACTTTATTTCATTTTCTTCTTTTACCAGTTCATTAGATGTGAATCAAAACTGTGAAAGCTCATGTTCAAGTAGATCTTCTGTGATATTTTACAGAACAAATATATTATTGAGGGAACTTCAAAAGATTTTTACAAGTCTTGCTTCATTAAATTTTGCCATAATATGTGTCACAGTGACCTTCAAAGCAACCAGTATTTCAGCACCAGATATAGCAGTGCAATATGACAGCTCCAGTTTAAATTATGGTTTCATATTAAGAGTCTGTCTTAGATTTTTTTCCCGTAATTGGGAAAGATAGAAATATATAAATTAAGACACAAAGGACATTCATTTCCCTCCTAGATGGGGTGCTTTTTAAAAATAGATAAAACTCTGGTGTTTTTGCAGGAAGATCATATTTCCTGTCAAATATATTCAGCTTGAAAAAATATTAGATAATAGCTTCCCAATTTCCTCTGTGTCAAATTCAGGAAAAGAGAAGCACTTATGCATCATTTTGAATGCAGGTGGTAAAATACATTTGATTAGGTACAAGTATCAATTAGGAACATTCTTTCCGCTTCAAAATCCAATGCACTTAGGAGAAAAGTAATAAATTTTGGAGATGAAACTAATCAAACAGAAAAAGACAAATCACTGTGTTGTTTTCAAAACTATGAGGAAACAGGCAGTAAGAGGCTAATTCTGTTTGTGGATTTGGGTTAACAATAACTAGATTGTTTGGGATTTTTTCAACACAAAACATCTGCACTATTTTTTATCTTTCTGTGGAGGTGTCATTTCTATTTTCACAAAATCTTGAGCTGAACATGAATTAATAATTTTCTTTTTTTCTTTTTCATGTCAGTCTGTTGTACTTGCTGACACATCTGGACTTTACATGTCTATGCAACATCCAGAAATATTTACAGAACTTTATAATTATACAGAACATCTCACCTGGATATTTGTAATGTTTCTTGCCCATTAACTGAATAAAATTATTCTTATTCTGAGACAGGTAATTTTCATCCTTTCACACAGGCACACTAGTTGACTAAATTCTCATCTTCTATAAATGAATGCAGTTATAAGTTTGCTGATGTAAGACAACTGAGAGTCTAGGCAAAAAAAAATATAAAAATGATCCTTCCTTCCTAAAATGTGAGATTAGAAGAAGAATATTGTGAGCTACAAAATAGGAATATGAAAATATTTATTTCTTCTTTTTGTGTCTCTCTTTTTCACAAAGCATGTTAGCATCAAATTGATTTACTATGATCTTGTTTTGTCAGACATGTGGCTAATTCTTCAAATTCTTTGTATTTAAGGACTGCTAAAACTATCAATATTTCTTTTTCATCTAATAACATATTTTCATTGGGTTGATCTGCTTATTGAAACGCAGCTGTCAAAAGAGATGGGTAACTCTAGGCACTAGGTAATGACAATTGGTATATGCTTCAGATATCTACGGAATCATTAATTTCCATTATGTTGAATGGTCTGCATCTCTCTTAGTCTCTGTTATGCAATCTTAGTAGTGATACACAGAGCAGAACAAGTCACACAAAAATCACAAGCCAGATCAAGACAGGAAGACATCTAGCTCAATATCCTGTCTCAGAGAAAAAACAGTCACTCTTTGAAAAGGATATATAAAACAGCACAACTGAGATTTTTCCCCCAAGTGCATTACTTCAGCTTCCACCAGTCAATGAGACCAAGATTTCCTGGCCTGTGGTTCCATTATGTTTGCTAGTCTGGTGGATTAGTTTCCCTTGTTCTTGTATTGTTCTTAATTTTTCCTTATTTTTTATATACTTTTGACGCACATAATATCTTCTGGCAAAACATTACCCCAAACATTCTGCAAAAAGTTAATAAGAATTTCCCTTTGTTTTGCAAGCCTGTGACCTGATAGTAACAATAACTGAGTAATTGAGTGCCCTTACCAGCTGTGTTCCAAGACATGGAGCTGCCATTTCTTACTCACATTTTCCTCTGCACGTTGAATAGGCCTGTTCTGTTTCTCCATTTGGAAACAATGCCATCCCTTTGATCACCCCTGTTTCTGCTCTGTGTTTCATTGTACCTTTGCAGATGCATGCTTGCTGAATATCTTCTGCTTTATTTTCTTAATTTTTTTAATGTCTTTTCTTCTATTACTGTTTCACTTGTATGGCAGTTTCCTTCAATGAAAATGAACTGATGTCCTGCTCTAAGGATTGTGTATGTGACCCATTGCCTCTAGTGCTTTTCTCTTGAGTCTTCACAATTAAATGTACTGTCTTTCTGCCATTCAAAGGCCCTAGCAGTCTGCAAAGTAAGAGATTAAGTCAGTGATCTGATTTCAGACCTCCCCGTTGACAGCAGAGAGCATTATCAGAAAGGCACCAGGCTCGCCCAATAGAGGAAGATTTGTGCATTTTATTTTGTAAGGATTTTTTGCTCTGTGATGTTGGAGTTCAGTTACAGCAGGCAGGAGGCTTTTGTGCATTGAGAAAAATGAATGAAAGCAGCAAGGGTAACATTTATTTTGTTTCATATTTTATTGTCTTGAAACAGCTGAACTCAGCTAATCAATTATTTCATAGGAAATGGTTACTGTATTTCTCCACTGTTTGTAGGTATGTGTGATGCTTTATGAAACACCCAAGTCAGATTTTGTATGTACCAGACATAATCCCTAGGAATTTTCTGAATCATATTTATTTCACTTTGATTTTCTTCACACCATGAACATGAGGTAAAAGAATGCATTACTCTAAGGTGGTTAAATTTGGTTGCCTGGGATATTGTGTGAGCATGAGATGGTTAGAACAGATCATGTATTCATCAAACCCTTGATATTTCTTCTTAACTGACTTTCTGCCTGCTGGGAACACCTCCATTCTTGATAATATGGAAAAGGCTTGCTGCACTGCTCATAAAGGTTTTTATCAGCTGTGCTTCTATTACATTCTCTGAGTGATGGAAAAGAACAAGCACAGAATTTGTCCATAGGTTTCAGAGGATGTTTACCACTGTAATTGAAGGATACAAACAGCAAATTCAGAGTTTAAGCGCCTGACTAAATATTCTGACATCCTGTTCAGTTCACATCTTTAACATTTCAGCTCAGAACTACTGTACTAATTTGGTTTTGCCTAAAGAAAATCCTTCTGCAGGTCCTCTGTCTCTGAGGCATAAGCAACAAGAATGATAATTGTTCATCTACCTTCAGATATTGCTGCTGTACAAGTTTACATCTAAACTATATACCCTCAAGTCCTTTTATAGCAAATAGAGAGAAATAGGCAGGTTTAGGTCATGATTGGGTGAGGATAATCCATCCTAGGATTACTCATTAACTTTGATTATTAAAGAGGACCAGGGACGTTCAATGACGTTATCTACCCTGTAGATTGTAGACAAGCTTAGTCAGATGTTTGGTCTGATTTTCCTACCAGAAGATGAATGCATCTCTTCTCTTTCTAGGTTTTTGTGATGATAAAATCTTTCTTCGTTCTCATTTGAATTTATTTAGTGATGGCTGGTGCAGTTGATGAGTCTTAATATCTTCAGGACTGAAAAATGTATTTTAAAAAGAATTCAAAAGAATTTAATCAAATTCAGTGCTAAGCCAAACTTGTCATAAAAACAAAGAATGCAAAGGGAAAATTAGAGTTAGGAGTGGAAATAGATTGATTCCACTTTAGTAGCAGTAGAAAATTATATTCTTCCCCTTACTCCTCTTTATTTTCTGACTAAGGTAGGGACATAATTGAAACTTGTTGGTATTTCTCAACTTTTTCTTGTTGTACTGTGTTATTGCAAAAATTATAATAATAATATCCCGGATAATCCATTTATTTTAGTAGAAAAATTGAGTCTTCAGTTAAATTGTTAAGGTATAAGTCTTAGCAATATGTGTTTATCAGGTAATTCAGACCCAACTGTGTGGTCTCTGTTACAAATTTTTTTTCTTGAATTATTTGCAATATTTTTCACCCTTAAAATGTGATAAAGTTTTATATCTTCCTGTGTCCTAGAGTAATTGTTTTGAGAACCCCTTAGGCTGCATGCACTCCACTCTCCACTTTGGAGACCATTGGCCCAGTGGAGAAGAGTCCCTTGTGATTATGGACAGAGGTGACAATGTCAGATAGTGGACCCAGAGTGGAATTAAGTAACTACTTCTTCTTCTTAGCCTATCCTGTGAAATGTATTAAATACTAAATTATTTATTGCCAGTAACCATCTTAAAATATGAGTATCTGTAAATATTGCTAGGAAGCAGTACTAAAATGCTCTCATAATGTGGTAGAGAATTAGCTCATTGTAGTTCAGCAGATGCCCTTCTTTGGATCTGATTCATGGATCCTACCAGTGTGCAGCCGTGGTCAGTGCTGCACAGGACTTTAATTTCTGCTAATTAAGGGTTTAGTAGAATGCGGGAAGTGGAAAAATTTAGTCCAGACTGGCAGCTTTCTCCATGGTGTGTACTTCAGCACAGACATAGATTTTAGATTCTTAATACACAGACTCAATCTGTTTTTTCCCACTTAGACACCCTTCATCCAAGCAGAAGACTAATCCCTGTGCTCCTAGTGACCTCTTTACTGGTGTTGTAGACTTGCAACAGATTGCATCTGTTGTGCAGCTTTAGGGCAGAAAATGACTGTTAAGGATCAGCAGGCTAATAGCCTGCACACCGTAGGCAAGAGGATGTGCTCTGCATCTTGGCATTTCTGCACAGCTTTTTCTGCCAGGTATGCACTTGTTTCTGATGTAGTTGCTGTATTTGCTGTGTCTCTTCTGAGAGAAGAGAGGACTTCTTTCAGAAGCCTTCTGATTTCTGAGAGGACTTCGCAGCAGTGATGATGGAAGCCTAGGCTGCTTTGGGCACAGCACTGCAGGTGTAGACAGGACTGTTGAAATAGCATCTTTTCTCAGTAGTTTTGCCTATACATCAATGCAAAGATTTCTTTGGATGCAAGGTGCTAGACTCCCTGGAAAGCTTTAAATCCTTAGAGGAGATCCCTCCTTTGAAGGGAGCTATCCTCCCTAAAGGACTGATGAGATTGTCCTTCCTTTCAAGATTGCCCAGATACACCATGATCCCTTCCCCTCCTCACTCTTTTCCCCCTTCTCTTCACCTAGCTGAAAGAAACTTCACAGATTAATTTTAACTTAGAATATAAATTGCAGACAGTTACTCTCCAAGTTGACTAGTTGTTTTTTAACTACCTAGTAAAAGACATTTGAATAGCTTTGTTGCTCAGTGTACCGCTGTATAGGGAGTACTGAACTACACTGAGGTTTCTAAAGGCACTGCACTTGAAGAATAATAATTCAGGTTGAGTGCACCTGCGAAGGATAACAGTATATCACCAATTTATTGAGGTTGGAAGGGACCATCATCTTGAGACCATCAACCCCCTGCTCAAGCAGAGCAGGATCACCTAGAACAGGTTTCTCACAACTATGCCCAGTCAAGTTTTGAAAATCTCCAACAGCTGAGAACTGACAAACCTCTCTGGGTAACCTATGCCAATGTTTGACCATCCTCACAGTGAAAAAGAGTTTCTATGTGTTTAGGTGTAATTTCTTGGATTTTGATTTGTACCCATTGCCTACCAAGTGCACTGCAGAGGGAAAAGTTTGGCTCCCTCTTCTCTGTCCACGTGTATTTACAAACATTCCTGAGCTGTTTCTTCTGCAGCCTTAGGAGTCCTGGCTCTCTCAGCCTTTCCTCATGTGAAGAGAACCCAGCCCTTAATCCTGTTCTGGCCCTACACTACACTGCTAGATCCCCTAGTACTGTTTCTCTTGAAAATATGAATTTAATTAGGCAAAAAACATCCATAATCATGTAGGTCTGTTTCTGATCTGCAATGCCGTTGGCCTTTTTTAATCCCCTACCTTTTTCCACTTTCTCCAACAATCCTGAATTTTCCAGACCTATGATTTAGAAACATAAGTAGTCATTGCTTTCCATCCTGCTTTTCTTCTGCTGCCAGGGTGTGGGTTTTTTTAATGACTGTCCTTCCACATGTGCTTATTTAGCTATGCCTTTCCTTTTGTCCTTTTTTCTTACGTCCAATAAAAACAGCAGAGGATAAACAGTGGTCAGATTCACAAGCAAACAAAAAATTAATAAAGTGAACACACATTTTTTTTAAAAAAGTACTAGTCATGCCTGTGTGTAACCATCACTCACAGATCCACTGTATAGTTTTAGTTCATTAAACTAAAATTTCTTTGCAAAAATATTACCCGAACTCAAAATATTTTTCATGATGCTTATTCCTTATTCATATCCCTGGTGATCAGTCTGGGAAATCTTCAAGATATTTTACTTAAATAGGTTTCTTAAGGCATTGGGAAGACATTCTGTCTAACCTCAATTAGTTTTAGTTTATTTTTTCGTGCATTCATGATACTATTATCATCTCTAAGGGGTAAAAAAAAAAACCCAAAAACCATAATGACTAAAGCAATGAATGTAATAAACATTGTAAATGTTAAGCCTTCACACTTAAAAATTTTCTCTTAACAGTTATTCATTTCCAGAGTAGTGTAGTGGAAAAATGCATATACTGCCCTATCGTCGTGGTCTATACGTTGAAGAAAGGACTCTTGACAATAAATTCAGAAGGTTAATATCATTTATTAAAATTACTCCATAATTCTAGTATTTTTCTATATCTGCTCAGCAGAGAGCATTCCATGCTCCTGCTGCTGCTTTGTCCAGGGAATGTGTCCGAATAGTTTACAATATCAGAAAGATAAAGTAATTTCAGCTCCTTCTCCTCATAGGTAGGAGGAGGCCAACCAATTCCATGTCCTTGAAGAACAGACACAGATATTTTGTTTACAGAAAGCTTATACAGAGTAAAAGACAGCAAAAGGATGTTCTCCCATGGGAAAATGATCAGAAGGCTTACACACAGAGAAACTTATAATATGTTCATAGCAACACAGCCAAATGGCATCCTCTTTATAATTTCAAACCCCACAAACTTGAGTATCCTGAAAATGAAAAAAAATTGAGTTTCTTGCCTAGAAGTAAAAATGAAAAGTACTTCACAGAGATGTCAAAGGACAAAAGTTCTGCACTGACACATCTGTAAAGATTAAAATTTATGACAGCCTAATTAACTTGCATCTTCTAGCAGTAGTTCCTACTATAATGGTCTTTTCACTTCTGGTAATAGACAGATGCTACAACTTTTTCATTTTCTGCATATTTGATTTTAATGTTTGAAATTAAATAAATGTATATGCATGCTCAGCAAAAAATGTAGTTGATGCTATTCACAGGTATAAAAAATGGATCTTTTTTTAAGTGCTTGCATTTTATTACTTTATTTTGTAATAAATTAATAAAATTAGCTTTTTGTTTTTCATTTCAGACATAGCACTGTTTTTTCCATCCTTCACTGGAAATTCTTACTTGGAGCTACCTTCTCTGACATCTGTATCTGATACCAGGACTGCATCTGGGCAGGAAACAAGCAATCTGACGACTCTGTACTTGACAGTGAAAACAACTGCTCTAAATGGCACAATTCTTTACAGTGAGTACCAAAGATACTTGAAGCTAAGTATCAGTTTTAGCTCCTTCAGGTCCTTATTAACTTTAGTGTACATCAGCTGGCATTTCCTCTTCAACAGCAAAATGAGTCATTAAAATGCAGTAGAAGCCTTTTGGTATTCTAATGCATGCTGCATTATAAAATTTGAACCATTGTTCCTTGTGTTCCTCTAGAAAGTTCTTTAATTTATGACTCATTGAGCAAAACATAATTTACAAGAGAAAATGCTGCTTCCTGACAAGAAAGACATAGTAAGCATATGACTTCAGTTGTAAGTTTTACAGCTCTAAAGTACAAATGTTGAAGAAGTTTTGAACAACTTATAGAAAAACAACTTCTCCATAGTTGGATTGAGTCTCGCTTTGTATAATTGCGATCTTGGTTCCAAATTCTTGATTTATAGAACTATCTTAAGTTCTGCAGTTTTGCCATATTTTGAAGTACTTACTATGATTTCACACTTCAGAGAATTCTTTTGTGATCCCCAGAGAGCATACTTGCAGACTTGGATATATGCCTGTTAATACCACATAAAAAAGTTGCTTCTTGCCTGCATATTTCATTTCTCAATATATGGCATAAACTTCTGAGACAGAAGTACACTTTTCACTAGTCAGCAAGAAAAAATAGACTTCTCTGCCAGTTGAGTATTTCATTATATATTTTATCTTGCAATTTCTTGCAAATGGAAAACATGGAAAGTGAGGTGATTTCTTCCCAAGAAGAGCTAGAAAAATATGATTATTTGATAGATTTACTCCACAAAGACAAAACCATTAGGAGCATTTTCAGTTCACTGCAGCTTCCTAGGGTTTCTCTACACAAAGAAATCTTGTTGATACAGCATAAATAATTCTGATTAAATTTTGTTGTCTTTATATTAATCTGGTAGAATATGTGAATTCACCCGAACTATGTACATATTCATAAGCCAGGGTTAAAAGTAATATAAGCTTTGTGACATTATTTAATTATGCCTTTTATTATTATCTGTACTAGATTTTTTTTAGATGTGAAACACTCTAGCCCCAAATTGAAAATTAATATTTACTTCTTTTCAAAATAGTATCTCAAATCCTCGTATGTTATATCTAGGCTGTGGCTGCAGCTGCCTAAGCCTCAGTGCTGCAAAATTTGCTAAGAATCATGGATAAGTGGTGATGTGGCAGTTCTTTATAGCAAAATGTTTTATATTTGTTAGTTGTTTCAATTTCAAGAGGAGTTATTTGCCCTTGAAGAAGAATTCAAGGAAGGTTATTGGAAGTACTTTGAATACATTTGGCATTTAGTGATTTTGTTTGCTTCATCACTGCAAAGTAATTTGGCTCTTCATATGACTCTATGTATTTTCTTTTCTAGATAATGCACTCATTCTGCATCTAACCCCATTAGATATTAAAACCTAATATAACCTGTTCAGCTATTAGTTCATATTGTCTATGGAAAATTGTTAATATGGTATGGTATTTCCAGAGATTTTGTTTCAGCAGTATTTGAGGACTTCACATTCTTTAGAATATATGTGTTTCTGCTTTCTGGAAAGATAGAATGGCATTAGTGGAGAGCCATGAAGTTTTTTGCTTTCTAGTTACCCGTATCTGAGACTTCCATGGACTGTGTCACAGCTCACTTCTTGTCCCTTAATGCACCCAAAAAGGAGGAAGCATGTGTCAGGATTAGTGGTACAAGTTCAGTTCTCACCCTAAAATTGAGCTGCGGTAGCTCCAGGAGCTTGGGATAATTTTTGTATATTTTCACACAATGAAAACTCACCTTTTCTTCGTAGGTTCTCAGGAGCATGCCATACTTGCATTCTCGTTCCCTTTGTTACCCCTAAAATGGAATTTTAACTGATCTGCAATATTCCACTCTTTTAGTGACCAGTAGGGTTTTTAGTAGCCAGTAAGGTTAGATTTCTGTTAAGCTAAATAAATAAGTAAATAAGTAACACTTGGATCTCTGCCTGGCTGTGGAACACAAACACAGAAAGTAATGAATGACTGTACATCTTGCGGGGTTCTGATGCTGTGTTTAACCTTAGATAGATCTTTGCTTTACATTTCCACTTTAACAATCTCTGCCCCTCTTTCTATAGCACCAATTTCTTTTTCTTGTTTTTACTCTTTCTTTTTTTGTTCTGTGTCTCCCTGGTAATTAGATTCCTTTCCAAATATTACAAATGTTTGTTTGATGGTTCAGATCAGTATTCTTTAGTTTTACATGAATGTAAAATAAAATATTATATAAATTTGTAAATAAAAATCTCTCCAGTGTTTTATGAATGAGCTCCGTGTGCCTATACAGATAATTGAGAATTTTTAAATTATTTCTGTACACAGGCACAAAGCTGTTCAGTCAGATAAATACCCTTTGTGAGTTCCCTCATATGCTTTCTCTGTATTTCCTTCATCCCCATTTTTTTCCTCCCTGCTCTGTTTGTCATTTTCACTTCTAACTACTACAAAAGAGAAGCTGCTGTTGTCAGCTCTTCCATTTCTAATAGTAATACAATTCATGCCTTTACTGCTGCTTTTTTGAAGCTGTGTTACCATCAAACATCTGAGGAATGAACCATCAGCAGAAAGCCAACTTGAGGGTATTGCACTGAGTACGTACAAGAACCACACACTTCTAAGGGTTATGTTCCCAACATTTTCAGATTCTGTTAATTTATGCACATTAGCAATGGTTTCATAATTATGGTTACAATAAGCTTCACACATTCATAAAGCAAAAATCTTTCTATTTGTCAAAATAGTTTTTTTAAAATAGAAAGATCATTTCAGTGCTCTGCTTCTTTCAGATGTACTTTACTTGAAAATTGTTACACATTTTTGATTTTTTTTTAAATTAATCCACCTTCAGATTACACATTTTACAAACACACCTGTTTTTACCAGGTGGTGGTGAGGTTACATCTGTTTTTCTGGCAGATAATTAGTAAACATTTAATTACAGGGAGAAATCTCAGACAAGATGCTACTGATACACAAATGAATTTGAATCAGAAAGTATGCATAAGAAGACTATCTAAGTCAAAATCATAAGGATAATATAAAAGGATTAAAGCTTGCTTCTGTCCTTACCTAGTACATTAGCCAGTGGAGAACAAAAAAGATCTGTGCCTTCTTTACCTTTTCATGTCCATGTGCCTTAGGGTAAAGAGAACAGAACGTTTAAACTATCAATGCATTAATACCTTTTAGCAGTTAGTGCAATTATATATATGCAAATATATATAAGACAAATAAAATAAATATAGAAAATACAGTAAATAAGCTTGCTGTTAGGCTAACCAACCGGCAGAATATGAGAATCATTACATGTTCTAGGCATGTCACTTTAGTAAATCATACCATACTGTTGTTAAAAATAATTCTCCTATTTGATGCCTTTATTAGCAAGAATTTTATCAATGGTTGGTTGATAACAAGTACTAAGGACTTGTACAGGCTTCCAAAAATAGGTTATCTGTTAAAAAAATGGGGAAAGAGATAGGATATCATAGAAGCTTATGTGTGATTTATAGAAAATTACTATATGTACATCTGTCATAATACAAAGAAAAGCATATTTACATTCTTAATAATGATGTTTTCCCTAATTATTTCAATATGTATTCAAGAAACATCTGAATGCTAACATTAAATGGACTAAAACTGTCTGGAATTTTTGCAATTACCTTATGTTTAAATTGTTGATAGAATGTGACAATTACATTTCTGCCAATAAAGATTAGCCATCATTTGAGGAGATTTATTTGTTGACTACGGAGTGCATTCATAAAATTTCTATTCTATTCCTTAATTATTTTATTTGTTTGCATGATTAAATTTCATCAACCTGTCAAAGCAAATTGTGATATTTAGCCACAAAGCAAAATAAATTGCTAGTGATCATAAAAACCTGATACAGTTGTAAAGTTTTACTTCATCATTTTCACTTTTAACAGAGTCAGCATAATGCTGTTCACAATCCCTTCAAGGGTAGATTGTTTAGCTTCTGCTATATATGGTAGCCTATAACTTCTGACAATTGGATTTCAGATATCACAGCCCATGTTTATAGCATTCCTTAAGGACAACAGCTCCCTTTTCATAAGTTGTGCTCATAAATTATTTCCTGTGCTCTCAGAAGCTCTGTTCCCCAGATATTCCCATATTCCCTTTACCCTTATGAAACTAAATAGAGGCATTTCAGGCATTTCAGTTGTAGTCTCTTTGTCTCTTATTTCAGCAGGCATTTTCAAGCAGAGCATTTCACAGTATCCTTTCTCTGTGTCAAAATATATTTTCTTTATTAAGAAAGTTTATCCCATATTTTAATGAGACTTCAAATTTGTCTTTTAGATAGGCAATCATTTAAGCTTGATGGCCACTTGCTTGTTGACATATTGATGTAGAAAAATAACCTTCCAGCTAACAGTTTTCTGTGAAAGGATAATTGCTGGGATTCTTTAGCCTGAATCCCTTGCATAATCTCTACTAAGGTCAAGATAATTTACCCCTAATATCCAACAAGATTTGTAACTCAGATATGTCCTGATCTCTGTCTCTTCCCAGAACCTTTCTGTTTTGCTTATGACTTGGGCTTTTCCTATGAAGGCAAATTCCATCATATACAGTAGGTAGCATATGCTCTTTCACATTGCCAGAACAAAATCTTCTGCCTCCTCATGTTCACTGTAGAAAGATTTAAAGGATTGTCCTTTCAAAGGATTTCATACCACCTAGCAAATAATGTGAAGAATGCTGTTAGTCACCTGTAAGTGTGACTTAAAAGTGCTCCCTAAACTGAAGTTCAAGCAGCAACACTCACTGAAGGTCCAAGAAGTAGTGCTGCCTTTGAGAGAGCTGTCCCAGATTTTTTACTTGACTGGTAATAACGAGGACCTTCTTCCAAGTTTTTTATTAGTGGGCAATGTGAATAGACAGACAGAGTCACTGGGAGAAGGGAAACAAGCTGTTCATCTGTAACTTTACCTTTTCAAGACATGTTATATACATGCACATATACATCCACTTCATTCTCTCTGAATCAATGTGACTTACAGATCTACTTACTGGTAGAAATTGGAAATGCCAGGAATAGCTTGTGCAGAGAAGGGAGAAGATTAGGAAACAAATAGTACAATATGTGCATATATCAGTTATACGAGAGTTAAAAAGCAGTGCAATAGTGCAATATATTTTGAAAGACAATTACCAGACTATTGTAGAAGGAAATTGTAAAAGCCAAAGGCATGAAATCCAGTCAAATTAAAATAGCTTTGGAGTTAATTAGGTATTCAGAATACAAAATATGTCTAAGCATAAAAGACTTCAGTAGGTCGTCAGGATTTATAACAGACTGAAGAAATGCAATGTTGACTAGAAACCTGCTCTCAAGGAGGGAGTTTACATTGTGAACTGTTCCTGCTAGGAACTATACAAAAGGAAATGATCAGACAGTTGCAAGCACTGCTGTCTCTCTCTGTCTCCTAAAAGATCATTGTTTGCTTTTTATTTTGTCCTCCAAAATAAAGTAGATAATTTTGTTTTTACAAATGTGTGTGTTTTCTAAGTCCCAAGTATGTCCTCGTTCTTTTTACCTTTCTGAATAAAAATAATAAAGGATGTTCTGACCAGTGGCCCCCTCCAGCAGCTCCAGGCCTGGGAGTTCTTACCCAGTGCCTCCAGGCTCCTACCCAGCAGCTGAAACCCAGCCCAGATCCCAGCTCTTCTGACCCACTCCAGGGGACTCCTGCCCAAGGTTCATGCACAGACTCACTCAAGACCCAAACCCAGGCACTCCACAACTGAGGGTCCCCCAAATGCTAGCATAAGAGTTCCACCTATCTGATACCCATGCCAGCATCCAGGGCCTCCTATTCAGAGGCAGTGCTACATCAAACAATACATGCAGTATTTTCAGTTTCATGACCCAGTCCGTGAGTCCCTTTTACTTCAGTTAAATATAGTAAAATACAGTGAAAAAACAGATTAACATTTTAATTATTTGTCTTAAAGGTGAATAAAAATTGTAAACAGAAACTGTCTTACCTTTTATGAAAAGTAAATACAGTTAAATTCAAAGGGCAAATTCACCCAATAGCATTTGAAACTGTAGGTGTCAGTCCTTTTTTTGTAGATGAGCCATGTATCATCCATCAACTAAATATGAATATTTTGCTGTAATTTTTACAATGTATAATATACTATTTATGGGAAGTGAACTTAAGCATATTTTTATTCATATTTTTAAGAGTGCAAGTAACAGCATATTTGATGTTTAAATAATTTTTTTAAATAATAAATAATTTTTCTTCTCTTCAAGTCTGAAATACGTCATTAGTTAGGAAAGGTGAATTTTTCATAAACTTTAAATCTATTATAAGAGCTGTCCTCTTATAATTTTGTTTTCTATAACTTATTTGAAAACCTTGAATGAATGCTATTTTGGTTTTTTTATTGTCATCTTTGTTGCCTTAATGATACTGCTGAATATAGAGGGAAGTTGAATTAATGTAAAAATCTCTGTAAGACTGATGGCAACTGCAGTGGTATTAAGTAAATTTCGTCTTCTAGTTATTTTCTTTTACTTTTAATGTTATCAACTAAATACAGAGATTCACCGAGTCTGATTTTGCTCCTCACAGTCACACAAGGAGAGTCCTGTATATGGACAGAAGAGTCCCCAAGGTCACCTAGGCATCATGTCTGATGATGGTGTTCCCGTAGTGTGAAATAGTTCCGTGAGGTCCTACCCTTCCAGAAGTGTGACTATCTCCTTTTTTGTTTTCAAAGCTGGTGAAAGAAATTTTGGAGAGCAGTTTCTTCACCTGTATCTTGTGGAGGGAAGACCAACAGTTCGATTAGGCTGTGGAAACTCTCAGAACATTCTGACTGTGTCCCTGAACCAATCTGTCAGCAAGGGTATACTCATCCCTATCACAGTAAGGTAAGAATTTACCACTGCATTACACTAAAAGAGTTTTAGTCATCTATATTGAACAATAAAATGTGATTTCAGGTTTTTTTTGGATGATAAAAGGACAAGTCAAATTGGAAGGCAAATTGGAAGGCAAATTTGGAAACCTTTTTCATAAGGTAGTCTCCTTGACTGAAAATACATTTTAGTTCACACAGATTACTTCAGTCCTTTGGAGAACTTATGAATCATTCAAAGTCTTCAAAGTCTGGATACATTTACAGATACAGATTAAGTAATTTTGAGAACTGAAACAGTGTAAACATAGTTTTTGATATTACAAATGGCGGTCTTATGTTTTATGCTTATTAATTAGCACATTGAATAAATTACATTTTAGTGCTAAATATAAGATTAATCTGTTGTTTAAGAACAATTAAAAATGGGCATGCTAACAAAATCTCACATCACAGGGTGGACTTGGTTATTTTTAAACTCTTATCCAAACAACTATGATTCTAAAAGTTGTCTTATCTACATTTGCCACTGTGCTATCAGGGTCATACAAGAGTGGCTAATCACTACTGTCATTTTTCATCTTGTACAAACAATATTTCTCAGATTGGTTCATTTATCATTTTGAGATGGGCATTGGTATCATGCTTTGGTAATGAATTAATTCTTTTCTAGTCATGGAATTTCATATGTGCAAGCTAGGTAAGAAGTAAAACAGGAATAATATAAGGGGTTTTGTTATATTTATATTAATAAGGTTAAACAATGGTAAAGTATTCAATCTTTACTTTGGAAATGTTTAGAAATAATTCTGACATCCATTTAAAATATCAAATTACTGTGATTTTTTTACATAGTTTAAGTATTAGAGACAATTGCTGCACCTGAACTGTAAGCATTTGTGATATGAGGGAATGTAATGCACAAAATATTAACTTAAAGGAAGTCTTAGCTAGGACTATTTTTGCTGTTAAGAGGATGGTATGTAAAGGAGACTGCTGCAAATGTTACCATGAAACATGCATGTTAGACTTCTCTAAATTGCCTTTTACTTCCAAAAAAGGAAAATCAAAGCAAAATCTAAGAATTTTTGTGTTTTAATTCTGAGTGGTTTCTCTGTGATGTAAATGTTGATAAATTCTAAAATGACAGAGGTTTGATGATCTCAGTATATAGAGTGGATTGATACGGGGAGAAGAGAATGTTCAGCATATTTTATTATGTTATATGCTCAACCCATAAGCTTTACCACTTCTTTTAGAAACAAACTTGTTAGAATATAAATCCTCTTTCAATATATGGAAGGTTAATAAGACCTGCAATTTAAGAAACTGTTATGTTTGCACCTTCTATTTCTTCTCAGCCACTGGTCTCTACACTACTCTTTTTCTACATTTAAAACAGGGATTTTTCTCCCTTTATGCTTAGTATTAACATCTAGTATTAATGGAGCAAAGTCACATAGAATACATTCAAATCTTATTAGCTGATAGTATATTTATTTTAGGATTTTTGTACAGATTGTAAAAATATATAAAATTTACAAAGAAAATTAAATCACTTGCTCTCCTTTTGATCTAGCAGATAAAGAGGTTTTTTTCTCTCAGAAAATACTTGATAAAATTATGCAACCCAATACTAATAAACTATTCTAAATTTGTTTTTTGATCCCAGAGACTTCTCTTGTTTGAAACATTGGTCAGATAATTGTCTGCACTGCATCAGTGGTAGCATTGTCTTTGCTTCGTACATTTAAGCCATTAAAACATTGTACAGATTTCAAAGCCTAGTAATATCTTAGTGACAAATGCTATTGTAAACTTGAACTCTATACCTGGAATCAATTTTTTAATTGCTAAACAGCAATTAAAAAATTGATTCCAGGTATAGAGTTCAAGTTTACACCGAAAAATTTACTTCCTTCTTTTTCTACCTTAAATATTAACACCTCTGTGTTTATGGCATCATTCTTCTTGTTGTTACACTAAAAAATAATGTCAGTTCAATTTACACATTTCCTTTGTTTACTAGAATTTTATACTGCTGTCTTTGAAGCAGTGGCATACTAAATAACTTGCAAGGTGTGATTGTAGACTGTGACTAGCAGGGATTTACATGAATTTGAGTTTATGGGCTTGGCCTTCAAAATGGCTTGTGATTATTCTTGTGAGTCCTTCTAAAATGTAGAGAGAGCAGTATATCCTTCACCAAGCAGCAATAAAATTGTAATCCTTCAGCAGTCATCCTTAACCTCTGTCAAAGGAAAAAGCAAACTTGACAAGGCAGTTGTAGCCTCCCAAGCTCTTGGATCGTAAGATATAAAATATGAATCCATGACAAACTGTTGATTTGTGTTCTCAGAGGCTGTTGGAGATAGATAATTCTATCTGAACGCTTTACCTGCAAAATTAATGTGTGGCGTCTTTTCCCCTATAATGCAGGAAAAAAGTCAAAGAGTAGAATAAATGACCATTTTTTTGTTACTGTTTCAAAGCTCTCCTACAGGGGAACAATACATTTGTTACATTTGACTTTGAATTAGTTTGAAAGATCATATTTGAGTTCTTCCAGTTTTGGATGCAACTATGACTCCAGTGGTTAAACACCACAATTAACACTTCCAATAATATCTATAGAAACACACTTTCTCCTTTTCAAACTTTTTCTTTTTAATCCATATGTGCAGGAAACTAATACATTCCCATAGTTTAGAGCTATTGCTTTCTTTTAACTGTATGATTAGTTTCCTTAGATGGGGCCATTTTCTCAAACCTGATGAAGATTAAATGAGTTTTAAATGTTCAGTCATTGTCTTTATGATACTTGTGAAACGGCAGCTTTATAGAAGAAAGTCAATAAAGCTCTGATTGCTTACTTTTTTGCCTTGCCTAAAGAAAATAGAAACCTGTTTCAATGCAGTTTCATTTGTGTTTCTATTTCTGTTTATTTTAGAATGATTTGATTACTGGTTTGAAAATGTGCATTCATTTGAGTGTAAGTTTTTGTGATTTCATAATTGAGATTCTATTGGTTTTTTCAGTTAAAGCTTTGAGCACATACTTGAAATGTAGTTTGGATTGGTTTTATGGATTTGTTCTTTAAAGTTATTCAAAGAACATTAATCCAAACACATTTCATTCCATGAGTAGGTTCTGAAATGCTTTTGCCTGATGTAAAATTTGCTCTACTTTGTGGTTAAAGTGATATTACTGTCATGGGGGCAAATGATGTTTCTTCAATTCAGTGGTTGAAGGAAGGTAAATTTAGCAAAGAGATTGAGATAATCAGGTCATCAGGATTTTGATTTTTCTAGATGGTAAGGTGGGTTGTTGCATTTAGAATGTGAGTACTGATATTTTTTAGACATCTTAGATTTTTGTCTCTAAATGATATTTTTGTCTGTTCTGCACAGTGTTGCGATACAGTGGGTCCTTTTCTGTTTAGGAGATTCCAAGCAAGCATTAATTAAAATCTTTCCTGTATATGACAGCATCACTCTTCCATCTTATTTACCTGCAGAACTTTCAGAATTTTTCTCTGGAATTTACTGAACGTAGTGCCCATTCTGAAGGAGGTATATCATGGTATTATGTACATTTACGTTTCATGTATCTTCCAAGTGAACATATTGAAAGCAGCTGTTTCCAGTTTTCTGTCATACTTTAGTCAGTAGTATGGATGTGAGCATTTACTCATGGCTGAGGAGGGCACCTTTAGCTGTCCTTAAAAGAGTTTATTTGTTAAATACATTATCCAGTTAATTTGGCCAACTCTCACCTAGACCATGCAGTGGTACAGAAGCTGCTGAAGTTCATTATTTGGTCTTCCAGCCTCAAAAGCAGATGGCACATTCTGAACTGTGAAAGTCCTCAGCATGTTTTTGTACCTCCACATGGAAACTTTGGCAAGATGTAATGTATTAAGTACTGGTTACATGATTATATTATCAGTGTCCACAATTTTACCTACACTTCAACTTCCTCCTTTCCACAGAAGAAGAAAATCATTGCTTGAACTATTCTACAAAGTTTTTTCATACCTGTGCATTCTGAAAATGTGTTTCTAAAATAAATTTGTAAATCACTATCCATACAATATGTTGGCTCATTTTCAGTCATGGTCTTTACCTATTTCATTATTTCAGAGATATATAGGTTTTCATATTAGTGCATACTTTTATTATTATTTATAGGTGTTGGGTATCCTGCATAGTGTGAAAGTATCACTTAAAATTACATTAAATCAGTAAACAAACAAAAAAAAACCAACCCTCATTATCTGTTGTCTTTCTATCGCTTCCAACATTACCAGTTACCTAGAAATATAGGATATTTTTTTGATGATTTGGAAACATCTGAGCAGCAGATTTTGTATCTCAGCAGGTACATAGTGTAGCCTAGGTTTCATACATGCCATGCTGATTTCCAACATAATCAATTATGTGATGAATGAGAAATGGAAAGGTGATTTGGTAAATGACAACTACATATAATATCACTGTCATCACACATCATCTTTTCAAAAATATTTGAAGATTAACAGTGAAAGTAGTCTGGGATAGATTTAAGAATTTTTATTATATAAATTTATAGAATCGTTAAAGAAAAAACATTTAGATGTGGTTTTAAAAAGGAATATTTTACATGCTCTATATCTTAATTTTGAATTTTAAGTCAGGCACATAAATGAATTATAACCATGTTTTGTTGCATTGAACTGGAAATGCTGTAGGATATTAATTATGCTTAAGCAATTTTGAAGAAAGTTTGTGATTACTTCTAGAAGTATATATATACAACTGCATGAATTTGTGTTTACTGCATTTTCTATAGCAATTGAAAATTTCATAAAATCATCACGTTTGTCACTACAAGGTAGGAATGCTTTCGCCCTGTACACCTGTGTAGTGTTTGTCCTCTGAAAGTCTTAATCCCACTTTCATTAACAGAGATGTTACAGTTTTACACAAGTAATCACTACATCTATTCAGTCTTAAAACTAATCCCATAAGAGACGCATTAAATCAAGCCAATGAATACAAATTCTTGTATATGCAATTAAAATTTAAAACAAAAATTTGGAACATTGGAATCAGCTAGTTAAATCATTCCATGTGGCATGTTATTTGGAATAACTCAAATAAGAAAATGGATTCTCATGAAGAATATAGAAAAGATTAGCTTATGTGTTTGTTTCAATTTCAGCTTTTGTGTATGAAAGCTGAACATTCAGTGTGTTTAAAATTATAAGCCACTTTCTGAAACTTTTTTTTTTTGCCTTTATTCATCAACAGTATGCAATATTTCATCAGTGATCTGTCAAAGCCAACAAACCAACTGCTATGGCTGTTCAAGCTCATTAGCTACTGACATGAAGAACAGATGTTTGAATTCCTGTACCCTTCATGCTCTGGGTTTACGCTAGATTTTCTTACATTAACTGACCTTACAGGAATGACCCAAGAACACAGAAGGACAGAATCAAGTGATTCTTTAGGCTGGAAAGGACCTCTGGAGGTCCTTCCAACATTCCTGCTCAAGCTGGCTGTCGTGGTTTCAGCTGGGGTAGAGTTTTCTTCTCAGAACCTGGTATAGTGCTATGTTTTGCATTCAGCATGAGAGTAAGGTTGGTAACACATTAATGCTATGGTTGTTGCTAAATCATGTTCATAATAAGTCAGGGGCTTGTTTTTGTTTCTCGTACTCTGTCTGTGAGGAGGTACAAAAAAAATCATTAACTGGTTTTGGATGGTTTATTGCAAAGTGGCTCACCACAGGCCAGTTCACAGTATATGATGTCATAATATTTTCATCTTCTAATTCATAGTGTGTCATTATACATTTCAATCAGATGAAAGGGCTATTATATCACAAAATAACTGATATCTGCTGTTTTCTTATGGACAAATTACACAATTGCATTAAATGTCATTTGAGTTCCTACAAGGATGTGTATTCGAAAACCTAAAACTACTGACCAAAATCAAGAAGGTTTGAGGTTCTGAGGTTCTCTTGCTAGGTGTGAGTTTTCTTCAGTCTCTTTCAAAGCAGTTCATATCTATATAAATTTTAGAATGTGAACTGCATTAGCAGTTCAGTAATACAGAGTAGCATCAGGCATCCAGAGCTCCATACTGCACTGAGCTCTGAGAAGGAAAAGCAGTGTATATTTACTGTACTTCAAAGATAAAGCTTTGAAAAAATATGAGGCCATTGATTGCTTACATTATTTAAGAAAAATTCTGATGAGTCTTATTTACTCCATCTAACCTCACCTACTTTCAAGTAAGGTATTAATCTAAAGGAGTTTGTCCATATAAGTGCATGGATTTATGGCAAAACGTTAAAAATTAATGTAGACATTTATTGCTCACTAGCAAATTTTGACACTCAGCTGAAAACTGACAGCTTGTCTTTAGGTTTCTTCCCTGAGTGGTCAGTGTTAAATGGTAAACATGCTGAAAAAAATAGAAAAATTGGTTTGCAAAATAGTCTTTATTTGTTTCTCACAATCTTTTATCCCATTGATAACCCCTTTTTTCTGTTACAATTACTGCAGCTTCAAATCTACTTAAAATTCAAGATTTTGTTTTTGTAAATCTTAATGATAAAAGAAATATATTTTGTAAATGTCTCTAGCATCATAGAAAATAGTACTGGAAAGTATTATTTGGAAAGTCCTGTTAGTATGGCACACCTTCCATCTCCTGTTGAACATGGAATTTGAAAAATTAAATCTTGTTGGTAATCTTACGTATTTAAATTTTATACCAAATCAGGCATTCTGTTAAATCAAATTCTGTCTGGAGGCAAATGCTGACTTCAGTTCATAAAGATGCGCTAGTCATGAACTTGAATTGACATAGTAAATCCCTGTTTACACTTCAATGTCCTGAAAAAACTAAGAGAGCATCATTTAATCTCTATTCCTGAAGGTATCCACCACTTCTTAATTGATAGAATAAGAGATGCTACAGATGACTGTATTTCTTATAGGAAAAAGGATAGCTGTTATTTTTAGCCGTATTATCTGTTTAAAGAATGCAACATATTTCATTTGAATTACCAATGTTGCTAAAGGATATTTGTATTTATTAGTGACTTCAACTTAGCATAATAAATCAAAATCCAGCAATACAGAAAAAATGCACTAACTTTCACAGTATTTTATTTTGGATTATGTTTACCATTGTAGGATGAATTAACTCATCCTGAAGGATGCTGATAGGCATAAGTGGCTCACAGCTATGCAGAAAAATCAATCATTCACCACAAAGGCTTGAAGATTTAACTTTCCATTAATTTGCAAACACAAAATAAAGTTTTATGATGGTAAGCAAAAAAATTTCATAGTTCTGAAGAAAATTCTCTCATGTCAGTGGTCATTTTGACATGAGTCCACCTTAATATTTTATATACTGACTGTCCCAGTGAGAGTGCCTGGGTAGTCTAGTGGTAGAATGGAAAGGTTTTTTCAATCTTTCCTGTGTTTTATTTCCTGCCCAAATATTTTGTTGTTCTCTCACCATTCTCCCTCTCTAATGCAGAGAACCAGACTTGAAAATAATAATGTTGGTTGATATTACCACTTTGGAGCAATGTTTTTTATTATGTCCATTTTTTCCTAGGATAAGTCAAACACTTCAGTAATACCCTTCATACTCATACTCTGAATTTCATTGATTCCAGTTACTGATTTTAAAGAAGTCCACTTGAACCAAGTGGTTCAAGACAGTATATTTACTTTATATTTTTTCCTACCGAAGTGGTAAAATGAAAAGAACTAATGGGGAATGCTTAAAAACCTTGTTGTACCAATTTCAACATCTTTAAACAGAATCAGATGTTTAATGACCATGGTAATCTCCAACGTATGTTTAGGTTTTCATTGTTAAGCATATTTCAGATATGTTGGTAATTAGATATGTGAATAGATTGTTGGGTTTTCATGCTATAACCTTCAAAAGCATGATTGAAGTATTGTATAATTCAGAAAATTCTAAAACCTTCCTGTTTATTGGACCCTCTTATCAAACATGACAAAATAATAGCAAGTGTAATTTTCAGAATAACCAGAAAATTTCATTTTCCAAAGGAATTTATAAGATTAATAATCACATTAAAGAAACAGTTTCAATGTACTGAGAATTGCAGTAATTATTTATTACTTTCTTAGTGAGTGATGCTGTAAACAGCAGTTATTTCTCTGTGAGACTTACTGAATCTCTATGCTATAATTTATCAGGTCTTCTAAATACAGTGAGTTGTGAATTCACCAGAATTAAAGTATACATTACAAAGCATAATTAATGCACATTTCTTTATCTTCTATTTTAGATTTTGTTATATATTATAATTTTAAAATTCCAATATTCAAAGAATCTGAGTTTCTGCAAGAAAAATAGGAAGAATAAAGTTCTAATAGCCTGTATAATGCAATTTCCATTTTCTGAATACTTCGAATACTCTGAATCTGCTTTGAAAATTATATTATTTGACTTTCAGCGGTGTTGCAGATAAAGCATATGTAAGTGATTTTTTATTATATCATGGAAATTCTAAACTGCATTTAACCTAAATTTCAAAAATTTGCTGAGTTCTTCAGAACCCTCCCTTTCTGTATTAAAGGAGACACTGCTTTAATGGTGCAGGCTTGTACACAGTCTTGTTTTTCCTGTGTGCTGAGTAAGCATTGTATTCCAGGTACTGTTGATGTGATTGCTTACTCACTGCAGTTTCTCTACACAGACAGTCATCTGATATGATTCACTTTTCCATCTTCTTGTGTCTGAGTCAGGCTGGGGGAAAAAGCAAAGATTTCAAAATACTTGGCCACTCCCACTGTTCCAGGGAGGAAGTGGGATGCCTGGCCCTTCTGATCTGCTTGGAAGTTATTTCACATACATGCTAGTACAATGGGATTTCAGTACTGCTGAAGGGACACTAGGCATTATGCATGAAACAGTGAAGATATCATTGACATTAAGTTAAAAAAGGAGTCACTGGATTGCAGAAGGAATAATCAAATTCAAGATAATAGGATATATTGTTCAATATTTTTATCATTTCAATATTTTCTTTTTATTTCTAATGTATATAAATTCTCTAAAACTCATCATCTGTGTCTGGTCACCCAGTGATTTACACAGAGGACTTTTCAGACAACAGTTTACTTTCTGTTGGTTTGGCACAGCACATGGAACTGTAGCATTATAGAGCCAAGTATCTTATGAACGTGCCATGTTGCCTTCTTCCTAAGTGAGATGGTAGTTTACACTGTTGTGTTTGAGAGTTCTGAAGAGCTAAACAACAAAATAGAACTGTGAAGAGCAAGCAGTTTTTTAATTCTCTTCATCAAACCTGTTGTTCTGTATGTGGAAGATCAATACAGAAATAAAATTGGTTCAGTGTGCTTGTAACAATTGGCAATTCTCTTCAGGTTTGCTTTAGCTGAGAGCAAGAGGAAGTGCTGTTTGCTCTGTAGGTATTGAAAATCAGTAGAAAAAAAAAACCAGTAGTCAGCCAGCCTTTGTATGGATGTCCGAAAAAGCAGTGGTAGAGGGAAGGGTAAGAAAATGTATCTATCTCTCAACAAGCCAGTTTGGCTCTCTTTGACTGATCTGATGAGCACCAATAACCACAGAGGAGTCAGAAGGCAGGGCTCCACAAACTGCAAAACAGGCAATGAAGTCGTGCATTCCAGACAGCTGTGGGACCAGCTGAATTTTCTCCTATTTGCTAAAAAGAGAGCAGTTCTTCTTGGTCCAGGTGACCAGCTCCTAGCTCAACAGCAAATTTTCAACATGCTTTCAAAAAGTTTGGTTAATCTTAGCTTGTTGCTTAGTTCGCACAACTCTAAAGTAGGAGTACTATTTACCTATCTCCAAAAAATATTCAAAATACTAAATTTTTGGAGGCAAAGAATTTTAAAAATGTGACACTGAGCTTCTGGTGCATGATCTGTATTTTGTGCTGTACTCAGTCCATCTCTGTGACCAGAAATTTTCACAGGACCTCAGGTGTCCTGGGGATCTGTGTTTCATATAGTTCATTGGATAACCTTTTTCATGGGGGCTGAGGGAAAGAAGAAACAGAGATGGTTATTATTTAATTTTAATTGCTATAATCTTATTTTTTCCAAATTCTTGCTTTCTAGATAAATTTCAGGTAGATGTTTAATACATAGTTTTCATATATGCCGAGAAGAAAGAACAAAACAAGACATCAGACAGCTGTTTGTTTAAAGAATAGTCAGTTTAGGTCTACTTCTGCATACCAGCAGTAAGAAAATTTGGTGCTGCAAATTGAGTCACTTGATTAAAGAGAATATTCAATAAAATTCACACATACATTTATTAAATAGTCTTTCTTGATAGTCGTGAAAGAGAGGAAAAAAGAGAGAGATGTCAACTTCATTTTTCTGAGAGAGAGAGAGAGACATCCACTGCATCTTTCTGCAAGTCTGCAAAAAACTCGTTTGTGGATCACATCAAAGGAAGTAAGGCATTTCTCTTCCTTTAACTGAAGTACATCAGTTCTGTGAGGAATTTATATTTTGGTATTATTAATTCAGGTGGGAGAAGTTACTTTATCTATCTCTCTGCCATTTTCATTGTCACTATCATTAGCTTGTTCTTTGAAGCACACATTAACCTGACTTTTTCTTAGACTGTAAAGTGCCTGGGAAACTTTCTTCTCTGCTTGCTCACCATTTTGTACCACTTGCCTTCTGTCCCTTGCTCTTTAGCTTTGTTGATCTATTTTCTATGGAGTTAGTGATGCTGCTGTTACATCTGTGATCAGCTTCATCCAAAGATGCTTTGTCATTTTGTGATCATTACTTGATTACTTAATATTTTAGGAAAGTGCTACAAAGGTTATAAAAGGGGATGTACAGAGTGTAGGTGCCCAGACAGTGGCAATGGGGGCTGCAGCAGGTGGTTATTTCATGAAAGAACTGTGACCCACAGAGATCCCACATGGGACGAGGGGGAAAGTGTAAGAGGCAAGGAGCAGCAGGGAGACTGAGCCATATTCCCAATCCTCCTTCTGCACTGTTTGTGTGGGGGAGATACAGAAGCTGGGAATGGAGCAAAGTTGAACCTGGAAAAAAAGGGAGCAGGGGGTTAATTTTTGTCTTCGTTTCTTACCATCCAAATCTATTTAATTGCAAATAAATTAAATAAATTTTCCCCGTGTGAGTCCTGTGATGATAATTGATAAGTGATCTCCCTGTCTTTATCTTGGCCCAGGAGTTTCATCATCATGCTTCCCCACACTCACTGTCATGTTGAAAGAGAGGAGAGAGAGAGTAGCTGGGTGAGCAGCTGGCAGCTGATTGAGGTCAATCCAATGCAGAAGGAACAGGGAAGTGATAACATGGTTTCCTGCATTCCTTCCATGTGTAGTTGTGCAGGCAAAATTTTGTAACAGATATGCGACCTCTTCCGTTTATTTAAATTATAAGTAGTGCTGTCTTGTGTAGGATAAGGCTGTATTCTGTTGTTCAACACAATGTAAATATGAGTACATTGGAGAATTCTTTTAGTCACGTGGTGTTAGCATACAGTGAACACAGAAAAGTAATTACTGTCTCACACTGCTGGTGTTATGGCCTTTCCAGAGGTGTGAAAAATATCTGCTGCATTAGAGAGTATTTCCAGATAAAGTAACTGTTTCAACAGTTTGTAAACAGGCTGTCTATGTCTATGGAAACTCTGTGCTTTGATATAAAATAGAAAAACATTATATAATGCCAAATCTGCTTTTGAACTCACACTTCAAATGAACTGTATTAAACAGGCATGTAACTGTTGGCAGTTTGGAGTGCATTAAAAAAAAAATATTCTTCTGATTGTGGACTGCCTTTTCTGGAGGCTTTGCTCAAGTGCAGTATCACATGTTTGCTGTACATTTCCCTGTTTGGGGAAATGGTGTTTATATGGCACCAATTCACATCTGTGCCTTGGGATACGTGCCTCTGTGGATTTTTATTCTGCAGCTTCAATGCAATTTGCAGTACTGCTCTGCTGTTTGCAGCGACAGTGGATGTGACTTCCTACTGCACTGAGGGGTTTTAGTGAGAACACCAGGAACTAGGGATCTATACATTGTCACAGAAATTGTTTTATCCCCCCTACGGTTCACATTGTCTTGTCAGAGCTGCCAGCACCCAGCAGACCAAAAGTAATGAAAGATGTGAATGTGAGAGCTACAGTGTAGCATGCTGTGTTGCTACTAAATTACTCAGCAGCCGTTCAAAACACCTTCAGAAAATACATTTTCTCTTGATTTGAATACATTTTATGTAAATCTGACATGTGGTTTGGCCCCTGGGTTTTGTTCCCAACACTGTCAGAAACAATCTTCTACAACCTCTTTTGTTCATCCATCTGGAAAATAACAGGATTATGCTTGCCTGCCTTCTGGGCCAGGTATAAGTTTTGCTCAACAGCAAATGTGAAAAATAAAACAAAACGAAAAAAAAAAAAAAACCAACAACAAAAAACAGTCTGTGCCTGACATAAGCCAAAATTGGTTCTGACCAATTTTTTCCTTGGCTGAAGAGTACTTGCCCTCAAACAGGAAGGTATTGATTATTAAGACTGAGTTTTTTCTTCATGTTTAACAGAAGAGAAGAGCAGATTGCTTTATTTTAATGGATTTATTTCAATCAAATACTTAAACCTGTAATCTTTCAAAATTTCTTAATGTATTTCATGGAAGTAGTGAATCTGGCACTTTTACTGCTTTTTTAAATGATATTTCTTCAATTCTTGTGTGGAGAAGCAGGCACACAAGCAGTTTTACTGGAAATTTAAGGTGGGGATATGTGAGAAAAAAGGCTCAAGTTAACACATGAGTGGAGTTTGCTGATTGCTTGATGCAGACAATAATCTCAGCAGCAGCCTATGCCAAATGTATATCCATGTTTTTCAATTTAGAACTCAGCTTGGTGATGCACTGATGTTGATGTGGTATTGTTGGTCTTGCTCAGTACTCAGTCTCCAGTCCAGGGGTTAGGAATGCTTTCTGAAGCCCATATAATTTCATCTGTTTCCTCTTAAACACTTTAACCTTTAAATTTGAGCCAGAAAGTTTTTACATTTATTTTTGGGGGGTTTTGATTCTTTCTTTCTCTTCTGTTTTTTCAGAACAAGACCCCCATATTTAATAATTGTGCAATTCTCTATTTAATAATAAAGAAACACTGTCAGTATGACCATTTCCGTTGTCTTAAATAAAAATTGAAAAACTCTCAGAATGCTAAAAAGTAATCCTATGATATTAAGGTATTCACACCTTCCAATACAACATTGTTTATCAATATGAACATTCATTCATATTGAATAGTAAATGGCCCTCTATTACTGTATGTATTACATTTTACATAAGGTATTTTCAGACAATGTACATCTGTGATGTTTTATTTTCTTCAGAGTTTTACACTGGTCAGAATTTTACAGCTTTTCAAATTAATATCTCTTATTAAAGCCCCCTTTGTTCAGGCAGATAATGTCAGTCTTACTAAGCAGGCAATTAAACAGAAGAGTGATTAACTTTCTTTGATTAGTTGTGAACTGCTGTAGAAAATCTGCTGATCTGACTAAAAAATTATCTTTTGGGGGATTTGGTAATTTTGTTTTTAGTCAAGTCACATCACTAGTTACACTCCCTGAACAGTTTCTTCAATTGGGCACCCTTCTTTTTGGTAGCAGCACAGTTTCATATGGACTAAAACTGCCCCTTATTAACAGTAGATTAAATATGAAATATTTTACCACTCAAGGAAGCATGGAAGCTGGATCCAAAAAGAGGCCTAGATCTTGGAAATTCCTCTCATTCTTACTATGAGGACTTAATGTGTAGAAGACAAACATTAGTCTAAGTATCCAACACTGTCAGAATTAGTTCATACCATTGCTTTGTGATTTAAAGTAATTAAGCTATTTTCCCACACTATTTTTATTATAGCTGATCATGTTCTCTGACAGATTGGCAGCAAGGTTGTGAGATTTTTTCAGTAGCTTTTATCTCCTTGGTCATGTAGTATTACAGTAGTGATTAAATGCTGAACATGTATTTTTGCTCTCACTTAGAATTCTTGCTATGATATTTTGTGGTTTTTCCTTTTGTACTTTTTCTTCTTAAACTACTCAAAATCTGCCGCCGTTTTTCTCAGTTATGGGCAGAAAGACAGTTAAGTACACCAAAGGTTGAGTACTGAGTACAGACAACCAAAGGGCCAAAACATTTACAGCTACATTGAGTGGGAAATGAAGCATCACAGAATTGTTCAGTTTAAATTCAAGATGAGCTGCAAGAAGCTAGTATATATCTCATCTCACCTTACACAAGTTCTTGAACTAAACATGAACTAACATTTTGTGACCTGCAACTTTCACAGCATACTACTGCTGCATCGTCAGATGATTAAATAAATTACATTGCCTACTAACTGGGAAACCTCTATGTACATATTCTATACTTTTAAAGTCTCATTGCATACATTTAAACAAAAGTAGACAAAAATTCAGATATTTTATTCTTTCAAACTGCATATTGAGTTGTTGAAATATTTTACATGTCAGTAGCTGTAAGTATCCCTGCTCACTTTAATCCCAGATAGCTGAGGATGGTTTTCTATGGGCTACAAAGAAAGCATCCTATAAAAATACTGTGCCTTAAATTGTCATGGATAGCAGATTCCAAAATGTTCAGTTGGTTCAAGATGAGAATTAAAAACTTTGCTTAATAAGCTTTCTCCTCTTTCCTTTTCAGTTTTCCCTCTAGAAATAATAATGCTCTCTTTTTATGTCCGTGTAGAGTTCGTATCTGATTTAAGACAAATAAGGTCTGTTTCTTCCCTACCTGCCCAAACCGTTGAACAAACATTCAGCAGTCACAATAGAGGACAAACACAGAACTTTTTTTGTTCTCTCAACTCTTTCTGAATAAGAAATAATGATAAAAGGAAGACAGTGAAAAGAAAAAAATAAGTACTTGTGAAGTAGATTTTCCATAACTGATTCCCCACAATTTATTCTGTATATCTAATTATGTGCAGCAAATATTGTAGCTGAATCATCAGCAGGTGTCCTGCCTTTTATATGTCAGCCACAGGTGTATGGTTTTGGTTTTTTTTCCTTCCTGACCAAACAGTAGTCTATTTTGGTTGGGGTTTTTATTGTTTGCTTGCTTGGTTGGTTCAGTTGGTTTCTGTTTGGTTGGTTTTGGTTTTTCCTTTTGTGTATTTTTTCTTTTTTTTTTTTTTTAATTTGAAAAAATAGTGCAATAGTTGTTTAATGAAAACAGTGGTAGAATTAACTGACCTACTCCTGCTCACCCTATCTTCCTGCCAGCTGTCTTTGTCTGGCACTCAAATGAGAGGCAGATGCATAGCAGGTGAAATTTTCCAGCTTCATCATTAAGCAAAGCACTTAATATTGACTGAAAACAGGCAAATATTTGACTGCTGCAATTTACTAAGTGCAATGCATACGTCTTTAAAATCAATTTCTGTTTAGATTAATTCATCGTACTTTATAGCAACTTCACAAAAGATCAATAAAAGCATGACAATCTCAGAGCTTGCACTGATGACCTTACATATTTGGCATTCTTCGGACAACATCTTGGGCAAGTCTGTTCATCTCCTTCAGCTCGCTCCCTGTGATATAAGATTTCCAGAGACCTTTTTATAATAAAATTCATTATTGATCACAGGGTTCTGAGGTACATAGATGAAGACGAAAATAATTTCTAAAAATAACTTATGTTGGATAGGTAAAGCTGTTTTCTAAAATACACTGACATTCAGATAGAACATTCCTTTCAAAGCTCTCGTAACACACTTACATCAAGATCAGCTAAGTAGGTAGAAAATTTGTTGGTCAGCATTGCATTGTCTGTCTGGCAGTCAGTTACCCATGGCATCCCTGAGAGCTCAGTGTGAGCCAGGGAAACAATGAAGTTTTTCACTGGGTCCCTCAGAGGCAAAGAATCTTCCAGCATGATCTCCTAGGGTTTGCCTCAGAGGCATGTCTGAAGTATATGCCCATGAATGCTCTTCTGACCACATTAGGAATGGTTTTGCTATACACAATTTTCTTAAATTATTCCCTTTTTCCTTTTCTATTTAAATTTGAAGGACAACTTTCTTCTCCAAACCTTGCAAGTATCTGATATATAGGCTGGGATATGTTGATACATTTACTTTGATCATTTTTTAATACACTTGGTTTGTTCCTGGTATTTTGGTGGTTGAAGCTTTAAAGAGTGATTTGAAATGAAAGACAAGTCTTTTTATTTCATTCTATTTCTTTACGTCTTGTTTTACAACCTATTTGGTGGAACTCAACTACGGGTCAGTATTGAATCGTCTGAACCAAAAGACATTTATGATGTGATCCTGTTACCATCCATTTTTCTAGAGTCCAATACTCTTTTATCTATTGCAGTAAAAAACAAACACACAAACAAACCCCACAAAATAACCTTTGGTAAGGGAATGCTGCGAAGGGGCCAGCTGCAATCATGAATACAAACATACAGAAGACAGCCAAGAGGCAATGGCCAGAACCTGGAACACGGGAAGATCCACCTGACATGGGGAAGAGCTTCTTTGCTGTGAGGATTGGATTGCTGAGCTCTGGAACAGAGAGCCCAGGAACAGAGACTGTGGGCTTTGTCTCCTATGGAGATACTCCAAAGCTATCCAGATGCAAACACAAGAATCGTGCTCCAGGGGACCCTGCTGCAGCAGGGAGCTTGGAACAGATGACCTCCAGTGGCCCCTTCTAACCTGGCCCATTCAGAGATTACATGTGAAATGTAAAAATCAGTGTATAACTTCACAGAGTGTCTGTTCTTAACACCCTCTTAGGACACTGAGGTGTTAGAGTACCTAAAAATTGTCTGTCCAGGCTCATTCAGGCCACTTCAGCAATTTATTTTTACTGCAGAGGCTGCCAGACACTCTCAGGTGGTGAGTTGCAACATTAAGTATAAGCCGGTAGGGAGCAGGACAGTGTATGAGACAGGCCTGGATCCCTCACTGTGGAGTTCCCTACCTTTCAGGGTAATGAACACTAACTCTTCCAGTCTGCAGTGATTCCCACTCTGCAAATACTGATTTAAAATACTTTTCATTAGGGCTAAAACTATAAAGAAGAGAATACAAATGGTAACTAGTAAACCCTGGTTGTGCATGATTTAATTTGTTGCTAATTAGAGACAGCTTAATCTTAAGTTAATTTTTGTCAGTCAGAAATATTAATTCTGATAAATTGATAGATTTTTCAGTGCTTGAATCTTGACCTAAAGTATCTACATGGTTAATACAACCAGGCTTCTCTCTGAAATTAAATAGTTAATCACAGGGTAGTTTTGTAGTGAAATAATTTCTAATATTTCCAAATTCAACATGTGTTTAGTTGCATTTATAATATATAAGCGGAAAATTGGACATCAAAATCAAGAAATAAAGAACCTCATCTGTAAGCAAAACCAGATTTTACATACACAGCAACAGGCATTGTGGTACTTGTTTACGCTTCCACAATTTCCTTAATGACTTGCATTCATAAAATTTAATCTTGTTAAAAGGCCTATGGAAGATTTTCATTATCCATGAAGAAATGTGGCCCATTTCACATCATAAAAGATTGCTTTTTTTCCATGAACACCTCATACTTTTTTGTTTCTACAATCTGATGAAAGTAATCTATCTTGTCTAAAAAAAACCAAAAAACTTCCTAAAAGTTGTCCTGTATTTACATCTACATCCCATATTTACATCTACAAACTAAATGTATTATATTTACCTTGCTTTTCTTTTTTGCAGTTTATATTCATGAATCTTGTGCAGTATTTATTTTCCAAATAATACATTTCGGCTCAAATATATCACTAAACAAAGTAAGCAAAAAGAAATAGGAGAGACGTTTGTAATACACTAGGAAATATACATCTGGCTATTTAAGTAGTTTCTGCTGAAGCACATCCAAATGACATTATAACCTATATTATGCCTTTTGATATTTAAACAGGCAATAAGCATCATAATCCTGTACATTCACGTATGTTTAAGATTGCAGCTAAAATGTGTATAAACATGCCACCATAAAGCAGTCTCTTTTTTCTTTAAAAATAGTTGGTTATAGCTTAAAGTGTTCTTAGTTGTTCATGTTGAATGCTTTGATTTAGCTAAGTTCAAGTACAAAACACACATGAAATTATTATGAGAATCTTAATTTCTTTGACAGAGCAGTTCTAAAGCTCATACTTTCATTCTGATGGGGGAAAACACAGCACATGTGTTATCAAAAGCAGACTGCAGCAAAACATTTAATGAGTCTGGTCCAGATAAAGATGAGTAGGGATCTTTAATCAAAGATGAGTAGAGATCTTTAATCAGTTTACATGACAAGAGTAAGCTTCAAGTTCTGTGCAATTCTGTATTTATGAATGTATTCTGAAATCAGAAATCTGCTCTGTTCTGTTCCTTTGTGTGTTCAAAGCAATAAGTGTCTGTCAAAAACATTTTTTTTCTAAACATGCAATGAACTGGTTACATTGGGTGGCCATTAGGCTTCACAAATCAATAAATCTTAGTCTGGTAAGTGAGAGCGTTATTTAATGTTTCTACCTTGTATTATTGACTTCAGGTGAGTTGTTCATGCTTTGTGAAGGTAGATTTGTAACATGACCAGCACTTTTGGCAATGATGCCTCTCATTACTCCAAAAATCAGGTTTTTTTACCTGTACTGAAGAGGGCCTGAAGGGATTATGATGACAAGGCCTTACCTTCTTTCTTACTGATGGTGTCAAAAGGAGAGACACAAGGGTGGTAAGGATTGGAGGTGCAAAGATAACTCTCTTAACTGGTGTTACAGCTTGATAAGAAAGATCAGTTATTCATTTCCAGTTTTATCTGGGTTACAAATGGTGCATTACCCTTCTCTGCAATTGTCCATGGCCCTTTGCTTATGACAGCATAATTAATGCTTAACACAAAAAATATGTTAGTGGGAATTCTTGTCATAAATAGAAAACTTTCCTTTGGCAATAACATGTTTGTACCTTCAGTTCTTAAGCAATACAGTAGAGAACTAAATGTCCTGTTTTAAGAAGCTACCTTTAGCTATGTATACCCTGACTCACATTCTCTTGCCCTATTTACATTTGATCTTAATGTAATTCAACTGAATCAAGGATTCATAGACCATTATAGAAGAGCTGAGTAGAGGATGTAGTTGTTTCAGCAGTTGTTGCTGAATTATAAGAGAGATTAAGTGTCTGCCTATTTCTTTCTTCCTACTGGGATGCTTCTGAGAATGTCACCAGAAGGAACCAAGAAGAGGCTGTTTGAAGATCACTATGAGAAGCTGGCACATTTTAAGAGTTTGCCTAAGTCATAATTAGAGATATGTGACCGTAGCTCCAAGGTCCAAAGGCTTAAGGTTACAAAGGATTAGAAGACATGAGCCTTAAAGAGTCTGAAAGCAAAATATTTTTTTTTTAAATTGATACTTATATGTGTAACACTGCAATGCAACAGGATGTCTCTTGGTCCTGAGTATTAATAAATATGCCAGTCACTACCTCAGGGTTTGCACTAGTTGGCAATAGAAGGTTTTTATTCTCCAGTCTACTCAGGATTTTCTCTACGAGTATGTATAAATTGTTCCTTCTCTTGGTGTTCAAACTGAAGAGTCACTTTCTCATTAACTACATTGCTTAACTAATTTTTCTCTTCATTTTCCCATGTAGAGGGGAGGTAACAGTTCATTTTATACCATCAGAATATGCAAAAGAAAATTAATTAATGCTGCCTGGTAGAAGTAGTATATGTTACTGATCATTGTATTTCTATCTGTAATAGGTAAGAAAAGATCCTCAACAGGAGATCACTGTAGTATTGCTATTATCTGTACAGCACTGCATTGATAGAGCATTATTCACATGTCAAGTGGCTTCCTAATTTTCATTCATAGGATCAGACTTATATAAGATAATAAATGGAAGACGGTACCTGAAGATGGTTAAACATAATAATTAATTCCTGTGCTCCAGTACAATACCAAGATGTTGCTAGCTCCAGAAGAGTCTCTCTGCTGCTGGGACTGATAGCCCTCCTTGGGGAAGGGGAGACATCATTTGAAGTCTGCCTACTATGTCTCTCTTGGAGTACTTTTTCAATGGTTTTTTGTGGCATTTTCTTGGTGAGGTGTTAGGATAAATGAACCCTCAGCATTTGTTTGATTTTACCTTTTTTTCTTAGTGTCTTGAGGGGAACTTACTCCCCTCAAAATATGGTGGTTTGGATATGTTATTTTCCTTTATTCTTCTCTTTGTTCTGATTTAACCATTCTAAAAAGTACAACTTGCATACATAAGCTGTGTGTGCATAAGAAAAATTTTTAAACATTGGTTGTTGTCTGAAATACGTGTATACATATATTTTCTTCAAACTTTGTATCTCATAGCCACTTCACATGAGACCATTGCTTCTATTTGTACATAAACTGTTCTCTTGTTTCTCTTTATTTTCACTATTTATTCATATGCATGAGATTCAGTTACCTAGTAGGTAGATAAATGGCATAAAAATAGTTTTAAAATGTGATACCAAAGCAACAATGTAGACAGGTTTTGAAATTTGAAGTTTTACCTTTTCACATTTTCACCTTTTCACAAGAGCTCTTTTCGTGTTTTGCCAGGCTTACAACAGTGTTAATTTGCTCACCAGGAGGTAATGCTGAATATTTCTTATATGGAGTTATATTCCACTTCTACTGATATTAATGTTTTCTTAACAGAAACATGATCCAAACACACAATCCTTTCCAGTGTGTCCAAAATCACTCTACCTACAAGTGATCTTGTACTTAAAGAGAAGGAAATGGTTGACAGTGGTCAGAGAGTCACATTTTGCTTGAGACTAAAAGACCTCTGAGTTGGTACTTTTTTAGGGTACTCTTTTAAAGTTAGCATTCATATGTTTCATGCAATCAAAGTTTATTTATTATTTAGCAGAAGTCTTCCAACTTCTTCCAGTCTTCATCAGTGTAATATTGCATCATTGTGCTTGATGACTATTTTAGCTATTTCTAAATTAATTCCCTAGTATCACCTATTACCCCTAGAAAATTTTTTCCCATTTCTCAGAGAAAAAGGCATATGACTTTTGAGGTAATAGGTCAGTATAGCCATTTTGTTTGCTGAAATTATTTCATCTCCATTTAAGGGAAGAACTGGCCAAAACTTATTATCTGACTGTTCATAAAAATGGTTTTACTATTTTCACACCAGCATATTCATTCAGTGAAGATCATAGTTGAATTTACATGTCTTAAATATTTTGTACTAGTTGTTGCATAAGCTTTAGCTGAAGGCTTTTTACTGAAAGAGGATGGCTAACTTTCTTTTCTGACATTATATAATTTTTTAATAAAATTGCTTGAATTCTATTACATCTATATTAAAAATCAGTGAATTAGAGAATCCAGATTACAGGGTAAGAACAAGCTGTGCAAAAGACCACAAGCACCTTCCCTAAGGAATGTTCATCTCTGTAGCGCCAAAGAATAGAAGAGTAGAAGTCTCCCTCTTTGTTACAATGTAGACTCAAAGAGAAGGTAAAGGAAATGAAAATTAAACAGCCTTGTTCAGGTGCAGCAAATACCCAGTTGGTACGTGAACCTGAGGCAGTTTAGTCAGAAACAGGAGAAAGCAACTGTATTCAGTCTTGAAGGTGGGTTACTGGGTTTAGAAACACAGGGTATTTATCAGCAATGAAATCTCAACAAATTCATCTAACAGACAAAAAAGCCCACAATACACTCTATGAAGGCTTATGACCCAACAGACATAAAAACAAGTAGAATATATATTCTGTATTCTTCTATGTACAAAATTCTTGTCCTGAAACTCTGATTAGAACATAAGGTTTTTGTAGGACTTGGTGCATACTGCCAGGATAAATTTTGTAAGAATCTGTTCTTCCAATACTGTCATGATCATGAACAACAATAATGACTATGGTAATGGTTATGATAAAAATTCAATTTTGTTGTAACTTCAAAACTCTGCCTAAGTGTTAGCACTAGTTATTCCAGTATTTTTTATGTTATTCCCATTCTTGCATGTGTAAAATGGAGGTGCCACAGTCTATCAGCTGGTTGTCACAGCACAGTGATGTATTGTGTTTACACCAGTGAAGTCCCCATGAAGTCAGTGGAATTTCAAAGATACGAATAAAAGCAGAATTTAATCTTTCCTTTAAAGATCCAGTCTGGGAACACATATCTTTAAAGTCATGATTCATAAAATATATATGTTGAAGAGCAGCATTCCATTGAAATAAATGATCCTTGGGTGTACGCTGCCTGTAGTATGCTTGGCAATATATGCATTAGAAAGAGTCCCATTAGCCAGTCTGCTAAAGGATCATAAACTTGACTGTTGGACTAGCAGAGCTGGAGTAAATGAAGCATAAACCAAGCTAAATAGAACCTAACATAAACAGTATCTGTTTCACCTAATGTAGGTATTACCATTTTCAGCTATTAATATGCTTCTACAAAAACGTTGGGGTTTGGGGTTTTTTTAGATTCTGTATAATGTATGAAAAAAACTGTATACCAACATTAAGCAAAGAAATTGCATCTTCTGTGCAAAGTAGGTAGTATTTGGCAAGGTAAAGGGTATTTGTTTTCCTTATTTTCTTCAATTCTACTAGCACCCCCATAGCAAAAACAGAAAAGAGGGTCTTTTTTATAAGCATATGTAGTGAGGGACAGGCCAAGGGGGAATGGCTTCAAACTGAGAATGCAGGTGTAGATTAGATGCAAGGTAAAAATTCTTCACTATGACAGTGGTGAGGCACTAGAAGAGGATGCCCAAACAATTCATGGATGTCCCATCTGTAGAAGTGTTCAAAGCCAGGTTGAATGGGGTTTTAAGCAACCTGGTCTACTGGAAGGGCTGTGGCAGTGAGGTTGGACTTAAATGATCTTTAAGGTAGTTTCCAACCCAATTCAATCTGTGAATCTATGATTCTATGATAAAAAGATATTGTTTGACTTTCTCAAATTGGAAGGGCTCCCTAAGGATTATTTATTCCAGTTCCCTGCTCATTATAAAACTACTTAAAATTAAACCACACACTTAAGAGCATCATCCAGATACTCCTTGAACTCTGGTGCCATGACCACTTTCCTGGGGAATCTGCTCCAGTGGCTGACCACCCTCTCAGTAAAGCAACCTTTCCTAATGTTCAGTCTGAACTTCCCTTGATGCAGCTCAGCTCATTTCATTTTCTTGTGTCCTATTGCTGGTCACCAGAGAGACGTCAGGATCTCCCCTTACACTGTTCCCCTTGAGAATGAGGTCACTCCTCAGCTTTATTTTCTCCAAGATGAACAAACCAAGTGACTCCTTTTAAGTCTTGCCATCGAATCTTTCACAGTCTTAGTCAGTCTCCTTTGGGCACACTGTAATAACTTCATATCCTTCTTTGAGATCTCCAAAACTGCATTCAGTACTTGAGGTGGGTCTGCTCCACTACGGTGTAGAGTGAGACAATCACTTCTCTCAGCTGGCTCATGATGCTGTGCCTAATGCACCCTAAGTTGTCCCTTTTGGCTGCCAAGGTACACTGGTGGCTCGTATTCGACTTGCCATGAACTTAAACCCTCAGATTTCTCTCGTACAGAGTGGTTCTCCAATCTCTCATCCCCCAGTTTGTACGTATAACCACAATTACCCATTCCAGGTGAAGACTCTGGCACTTGCTCTTGTTAAATTTCATATGGTTGGTGCTTGCCCAGCTCTCTGGTCTATCCAGATCTCTCTGTAAGGCGCCTCTGCCCCGAAGGAGTCCATGGCTCCTCCTAGTTTTGTGTCGTCAGCAAATTCACTTTAATGTGTATTTCGTTTCTGTGTCCAGACCTTTTATAAAAATGTTGAAGAACAGTGGCCCTAAAATTGAGCCCTGAGGAGCCCGCTGGCAACTGGCTGCCAGCCTGATGCAACCCCATTTAATACATCTCTGAGCCAATTGCTTAGCCAATGTGTTATGGACTTCTCTGTGCTCTGTACATTTTATCCAGGAGGATTCTCTGGGAAATAGTACTGAAAACTTTGCTATAATCCAAGTGCACCACATCTACTCTCTTTTCTTGGTCAACTAGATGGCTAACCTAGTGCTAAAAGGAGATTAAGTTGGTTAAGCAAAAATTTCTCCTCATGAACCCATGCTATCTGTGGCCAATGAGGGTGTTGTCTTTCAGATGTTTTACAATAATTCCCAGAATAAACTCCTCCATAATTCTACCAGGCACTGAAGTGAGACAGACAGGCCTGTAATTAACAGGGTCTTCCATCTTTCCATTCTTGAAAAGTGGAACAATATTTGCCAGCTTCCAGTCAACTGGGACTTCTCCAGACTCCCAAGATCATTGACAAATAGTGAAGAGGGGTCCTGTGATGACACTGGCCACATCTTTCAGTACTCTGGGATGAGTCCCATCAGTGCCTAGAGATTTATGTACATACAGCTGGAGCAGCAAATCTCAAACAAGTTCAGGGTCAGCTGGGAGTTTATCATTCTCTAATGCATTCCCGAAGTTCACACACCTCTTTTTGTGTGTGGTTTGTTTTATTTTTCCTAAAGAAATGGCCATCAAGGGACTCCTACGAGTCACTTTAGGAGTCAAAGTAATTTGGTGTTTTCCATCTTCCTTGTTTTCATCTACTCTTCTCCTTGGTCTCCTTTTCTCTTTCTCTCTCTTAGTACACTAAGAGAGAGAAAGAGAAGCACTAAAAAATAGTACACTTTTACTATTTGGTCAGTTTACAGCAACTAGAAAACCTGAGAATTGATGTTGAATTGCTGGAGGTTATGAAATATGTTTCATTGATTTCAAATAAAATGTCAGACATAAATGCAGCATTCATTTTTATAATTGTCACTTCTGAGGGTTGCAATTGAAGTTGGTAAGAAATACCAAAATTTGACCTTACTGAAATAGAAGATGATAAAGAGACATGCCAACATTTCCATGGAAGAAGTATGCTGAAGTTAATTTTTGGAAACTTGAAGGTATGGTTTTTAAAGCAATGGAATTTTTAGAAATATATTTTTAAGGGGAAAAAAGGTAGTAAGTGCAAGAATTTTGGAGAAGTATGAAGAAGTTATTAAAACTGCAAGGCACAATACATATTTCACGCTTGTGAATTGAATATGCTCAGTCAAAAGTAAAATCACCATTCTTGAAAAATCTCCTATAATACTTGACAGTTGGTTAGGTGTTCCCTTGACAACTGCTCTGGTTAATCAAGGGTGTAAATGAAGCCACTATTTCAATGTTTTGCAGGACCCTTTTATTTTATGTCTTTAATATCTATACTTTTTAGTAAAAAGATAAAGTATATTTTTTAGTAAAGGGATTTTTGTGGGGATTTTTCCTATGTTGAACTGTTAAGCTGGGCTAGCATTTTTCTGATTGTAGGGAGAAAAATAGCAAGTAGTTCTAAATGTAGTCCTCCAATTGTGGCATTATAAATGGACAGTGGTGTAACTAGTTTCTAATAATTTTTCAGAAGACCAGAAACCCGGGTCTGCTAGCAGTGTGGGGTATTTGTTCAGGAACAGCCTTGCCATGATTATTTAGCTTGGATACAAACAAAAGTTCTCTTTATAATGCCTGGGGTTATTTATACCTGCTGATTTGACACTTTAATTTTGCTATACCTCCCCTTAATCTGTTAGAAATATGGCTGCACCTTCAGCATTATATAGAAAATATAATTGTTATAAACTAAATTTTCTTAAGTGTGTTTACATAACCATGAATTGTTACATGATTACATTACTTAGTTATAATACATGAAAGCAGTTAAAAGTCTTCAGAAGTTCTAGTCTCTGAATCTATTCTCATCCATATTGTCAAATATGTAATCAGTTTAAGATACTTTACTATGTTTCCCTTGATATAACTGGAAGCTGAAGCAATCATGCTATCAATTAGAGCTTAAGTCAGTCTTTCCAATTATTGGAAGAGACATTGGTAGGGATTTTGTGTTCATGCTTTCTACTGTGCTCCTTTAGTGCCACCTGGTGACTAGCTTGAAAGGAAAAAAAGTATGATTTTATTTCCAGCTCAAGAAGTAGTCTATGATAACTTAAGCTAAAGCATTTACTTGTGCAAGATCATACCAGGTAACATTTGATTTAGAGGTGCCCCAATCTTAGCTAGCTTAAGAGGATTTCTTTGACTATCAATTCCAGACCTAAAGTAATCCAATACCTAATATCCACAGTTGTGTCATGAGTGTGTGAGGTACACATTGCAGTTTGTTAGAAATCCAGTGTTCATCCACATAATTAATCAACGTGCAACTAGTAATGACAGAGTATATAACTACTGTTTTGCACCTGTTGAGGTTCATGAGTCTTTTGTAAAAAAATAGTAAATGCTTTGTAATTCTTGTTCGATACTTTATATAAAATCCACAGCAACTATGAAAAAAACCCATGATTTTCTAAGCCAAGAGCAAATAAGAAGGCTGAACATTTTCTCGTTTCAAATCCGTGGAAATAAATACTTGAATTCATCAGGCCTATATCTTAGCGTCTCCAGGAACAGGTTGGGCTTCCCATGGCTCCAGACCTGCTAAGATTACTGTGCATAACCTTGCCCATATGTCCTCCACACACAGACATTTCCCATAACCACTCCTCGCACACCCAGTTCTTTACTTCCCTGTGAATCCTTTTTATACCATTATGAGTGTGATGTGCATGAATCACAGTTCTGCCGCCTGACAGAATTACCCTGCAGTAGGAATCGTATTGCATTCTCTCCAGGCACTGTCTCTGGAGGGAAAAATATGCTGGCTTTAAGTGCAGCCGGATATGCCACTGAGATGCGAGGCAGATGGACTGAAATGCCTTCAGCATCTAAACGAGTGAAAAAGCACCACTGAACTAAAAATACTTCAAAATTTAAAGATGTCAGTGATTAGCCACTTTCATCTCAGGTATTCTTAATGTGAGGTCAGTATCTCATAATATGAGGTTAATTAGAAAAATAAAGAAAAAATGTCAAGAGAATAAATCATGAGTTTCATTTTCTCATTTCTAATGCAGATAATGGATTTCAATCTTCTGTGAGGTGCATGAAATAATACACCTGCATTTATTCAATTGCAAGATTAAGGCAGATTTAAACATAGATTATAAGAAATCTATAACCAGGTTATATAGCAGCATGAATGGTATTTTAGTTTAGGTAATTTCTGTGACAGAATATTTCAAGTACCTTCTTTTTTCCATCATTGTTTTAAAAAACTAATATGATTATATTTTGCATGTGTCAATGTTGTAGCACTTTCTGGGTTTAAATGCTATAGTAAAGACTGAGACAGCATTTATGGTTTAATTGTAATTTTTCATATGTTTATAATATTCTAAGAAATCTGTCCTTTAGACTGTAATTTTCTATGCTCTGTGTCTTTCTAAAAGTGAATCTAGGCATATTTAAGTAATCTAGCAAATTCAAACAGTCCTAATTTTCTGGTAATGTAGGCATGAAAAATATCCATTTTATTCACACTTCAAATGACAGTTTTTCCATCCTATGACAAGACAGAGAGAAATTTCAAGTATTAATTCCTTGTAAATCTTTACAGAGAAAGGAGCAAATGCTGAAGAAAACAGTGGTAGCATGGAGTGCATTCCCAACATGCACTCTAGGACACAGGGCAGTAGGTTTCTGCTTGTAGCCTGTGGTTTAATCTCACAACTCAGTCACTGATCCATTGGCTGACATCAAACAAATCTGTTCTGCTCTTTGAGATTTCATCACTGCATATTAAAAAAAAAAGGCAAAGCACCTCTATGTCCTTTGTGAAGTTAAGATCTAATTATCAAAATCACTGTATAATAAGCTGCTGTTTATGGATACTGAGGGGTTTTATTTGGATTTTCTTTTTTTCTTTTTTGCTCACATATTTATTTAAAGGTAGAATAGATTACCAGATATGCCTGAGTAGGGGTGACTGTATTATTATCTAAATGATTTTATGATACTTGGGCTTGTCTAAATAAAGATTCCTAAAGTAAAGAACTTGTCAGTATCAAGCAGTCTTTAAGGCTTACTTTGGTTGCATCTATGTTTAATCTTCCACTTTTTTCTTCTATCAAATGTGTGTACACTTCCATTTGCAATGGAAGTTTACAATGCTGAATGGATGGTTAATTGCTTGAAGATGGTCACACTGACACAGACCTCATTGTTGTTCTATTTTTCTTTAGATGAGCATTATTCTTAATTAATTTTGCCACTTCACTTAAACTTTCGTTCTTTGCGGGCTGGACCATTGTAATATGTGATACAGGAGGTTATTTAGAAAAAGAAACATTCAGACTTGAGAAATCTTTCTGAAAAACAGGTACAAGGCAGGTGCAGAGGGTAGGCTTTGCTACTTTGCTATGAGCATGTTAGGTCCCTGCTACAGTATCCACTCAGAGTAGAAAGCACGGAGGAAAGGCATTGAGTTTGTTTCCCCCAAGAGAGAATCTTAAATGAGATGATTTTCTATTATCTGAGAAAGTTACCTTTATACACTCTGATTTACTGAGATAATTCCCAGCAACTGAAATATGTGTAGGAATAATAAATCAAATTCAAAGAATATTTTACATTTCCAGAATTGGTTGGAAAACACAATAGTGGAAGCATTTCCTCTAAAACTGTCCTTATTTGAAGTACCTAAAAAGGAAATCACCGACTATCTGTCAATATATCCATTGTTTATTAAGGAGAAACTTCTGTTTACTGAATTCATTATTTATAATGAAATTGTGCAAATCAGATGCTCTTCAAAACAGCAGGCACTGCTTCTGGCTCCCTATATTTGAAATCAAAATATTATGCTAACTTTAGGCTTTTCAAGAAGGAATGCAGCTCAAAATGCCTTAACAACATAACTCTTTTTAACCTAAAATTAGAAATAAAAATGAACATTTTTCAAACTCATTTGAATAGTCTAGGGGGTCTAGATCACATTTCAGAAGGTGATAATAGAAAATGCCACTCAAATATCTCAGACTTTTAAAGAAAACTTCAAAAACAAGAAAAGTGTTGCATACTTACAAGGTAGAAATAATTTAGCGCATTTCAACCCCATGCATCAGAGTACAGTGAAAAGTCAAGGAATTAGTATTGACTGACTTAGCTGTGAACTGGCAATGATATAACCATTGGAAAGGTGGGATTTATTAATATGTGAGCATCAGCTGCTGATGTGGATATTCTGGCTATAAGATGTGTTAGTAAACGCACTGGTTTTTTGCTGCTCACTCAGAAATCATTGCAGTGAATTTTTAAATATTCATTAGGGGCCTATCCTATACAGTACTATATCCATTTATGTTAATACAATGTTCCCAGCAACTTCAGAGGTGAAAAATAAGACTCTAAATTTCATAATGAATCTACAGACAGGAGGATGAAATAGTAAGACTTTAGATAAAGTAAGACTTTAGGAGTAGAGACACAAAACTCAAGGCATAACCTGGAATATATCCTGCCATGGCAGCTGCATACAACCAGCCAGGTGGTGATATAAGAAAAGGTACCATTTGAGACTATGGTACCTCTTGATGTGTTTTCTCCAGGAGTAAATTTGTCCTTGTCAATGCTGAAGTAATTCCTATGATTAGTAATGTATGCTTTTAATGTACAGATCATAATGGGCTTTAAAATATCATAATGGGCTTTAAAATATTTTAATTCTTTCATATGTGTATAGCCTAACATAAAAATTCATCTATCCCAACAAAAAAAATTTATGAGATTCCTATTATTGTCCTTTACCATTTATTCAGCTAAAAGAATTTGGCAGTCCATATAAATGCATTAATTTTTTTTCAGAAACTTTAAGTTGGTTGTGTAACATTTGTGGAATGTTACATTAAAAATGTAACATTTTTGTTATTAGAAGCTGTATGTCAGAAACCTAATTATGGTGACTTGGCCGAGCAGAGTTTCCTGTGCAGAGTACAGGTAGTCAGTAAACCTTAACCTGCTTCCCAATCACATTGTCTTATACAGGACATGAAAATTGAATTGAAAAGCATTTCTACAGAAATAGAAGAAGTCAGTTTTTAAGAATCTGTCAACTACTAGTGTCCTATTTTGCATTTGCTGCAATAATGTTTATGCAAATTTCCTTTCTAAAGATAAAACCAATGTTTTTGAAAATCATCCTTTTTTAATTGAATTTTTATTACTGATAATAGCATTTTATCAGATCTCATCACAGAAATAAACTGAAGAATTCTCAGTGTTGTATTGAACGTTCGCTACTATTTACAAATTCCCTTAACCTTCCCTTACATTCTTCATCTCTGAGGCTCAATGCCAGAGTTTGCACTAACACACTTTCTAAGTGGTGATAACTGCATCGCAGTGTAATTTTTCTGCTCAGAAGTATGCAGCCTTTCATTTCTTATTCTATTTCTGTTCCCTCTGTAGGTTCAGAAAGGAAATTTCAACCCAGGCTGTTCAGCATCATTCAACATTGATGTCACTTGTTCAACAATCCTCTATACTAGGAAGACTGTATGTCAACCACAGTTATCACTTAAAATTTATCAATACCCACTTAAATATTTAAAGATTTTTTTCTTCTTTTCTCTGTATGTATTTCAAACACTAGTCAAGAGTAGCAAGAAAGCAAACAGAAGAGGAACATTAGTAGACGAAACTTACATCTTTTGTTTCCTGTGTAGTTCAATAGCCATGAAACTGGAATTAGTAGTGTCCAAAGATTTTCATGCTTTATGGAAGTATGAACATCTCTTTCACCTTGCCTTTGCCGTGTGAGGTTTGAATACTCCATGACCAACAGTATAAACAGCAATGGGATCTTCTGTTTCCTTACAGCTACATGTTGCCTGTGGGCAGTCCTGAAGGTTACTGCATGATTGAAGTGGCTGTGGACAGAAACCCTCCTGTACAGCACAAACTTACTTTCTCACATCAAGCATCTCAGGTGAGTCTGCAAAACATGCAAAAATCCCTATTTGCTTTGAACATTTTATCAGCATATACACTGCAGTTATTTTCGAAGGAGAATAGGTATACTCTTCTCTTCTTCTAAAGGAGGAAACGTAATTCCTCTTCAGGTATCATTATATGTACTTAGTTTCCTTCTAATGGGCCTTTTCACATCCAGCAACCACAACATACCCATTAATTTCTTAGTTTATTTGACTCTGAATTCTATTCCTGCTGCACAAAGTCCATAAAAAGGACATGGATGCAATTAGAGTTAAGAAAATGTATATTAACAGTGTCATTTACCTAAAGCCAAGGGGTTATTAGAAGAAATTCAGACATTATTAAGCAGTAATTCTAGTTGCTTTTTAGTTGCAAGCTACACTGTCTAGTGGAGGACAGTTATGAATCATCAGTGATTTAATTTGGTGTCAGTATTTTTGCTAGGACTTGGCTTCTGAATAGTATTGTTGTCCCAGTTTGAAAATATCCGTCTCCATTTTGAAACTGGTATCAGAAGACTCATTCTGAATGGACAAGAGGCCAGCTTTCGCAAATCTTTAATTTTTCAGTTATTCTTTGTCTTCGTATTATTGCCTGTCTTTGTTATGTGTTCTCTCGTCACAAGATTATTTCTGCATGAAACATTTGACATGTTTTTAGGCAAGAATTTGAACTGTGATTGACAGCTTGTTTTATAAGTTTGCTCACTAGAAGACAGGCCAGTTATCTGTAGAGATGCTAATCTTGATGTGCATCTCGCAGTATGCACTGTGGGTTTGTGACAGAATTTCTTCCATTGTGTGGTATGTAGTATGAATGTCAAATCCTCATGACTATTACACTTTACAGATCTGCTCCTAATCTCCCAGAACCTCTATTTACAAAGTACATAATCAAAGAAAGAAAAAAAAGTTCTTATTTCTAAGAGGACTAATGAATATCTTCCCATTGTTGCCCAAGATAATCCTTTTTACCACTCGGGCTCAAAGTGAAGAAGGATGTTTTCAAATTAGTATTTGAAAAGTTAAACATGAATATTACATACGTTATTGATATAACACTACATTAAGCCTTTTATGTTATTAACAAGACTTACAGGAGTTCTTTCTTTGTGCCTCCTTAAAATACATTCTGGTTGAGTCAGTTGAATTCAGAACAGGACCTTTATAGAAAGAATGTGTATTATGGTGTAGTAACATGAGCTTGAACATCAAATACATTATGATAAAATCCAGTGATGCTAGAAACTGAGTAAAGCCTACCGAAGCTGTTCTGTGATACACTGGATCTGCCCCCAAGGTTAGTGCTTTTGTAAAATAAGCCAAATAATAAAGACGATTGTGTTGCAAACAGAGTGTTTAAAACACTGTTCTTAATCACAGACACTTCATAATGTAGTCCAATGCTTTGCTTAATTCTTGAAAGAGATTCACAAGCACAGAGAAAATGTCTGTAAATACTACTTACAAATCTTGTCTATCATTGTTGTGTTTCATAGCTTTGTTTGAAAGGGGATAAAGTCAAGTGATCTGAAATGAATTCAACAAGTGCAGAGCCAATGTCTTTGAATGCTTTTGATATGAAAAATCTGATTTAATTTTATCCGTGCTCTAAAAGAAGTAGGTGTTTTTCCCTTCAGAATGAAAGACACTAAGTAGAAGAATATCTGGCAGTATTCACATTCATTGTATCACAAAATTTCACTTGAAATTGTCAGCCACAAAGCTCCAGGACTGATAAAAGCAATACTGGAAACAGCAAAGCAAAATCATATGGATGTGTGAATTCCAGTTAAATCAATGGGATGTTTTCCTCCTGTTTCTACTTTTTTACAGGTGTCTGAATATAATAGTAAAGGGCCTCTTCACTATAAGTTACCCCCTCACACGTTTTACGTATGCTGTGATATATTTCTGATTCCTTTGGTTTATTCTTGCTTGACTTGTATGGGCTAGATGTCACCCTCTTTCTGAACTAATGGTATTGTACAAATAAATGCATCACTCTGTCATACAACTATATTTTTTTTCAATTTCTAAGAATTGGCAGGCACTTAGCAAATGAACTTGGAAATGATGAAGTCCCATGTCAGAATTCCAGAAAGTCAGGAATTAGCTTGGAATGGAATTGAATTCAGTGTTAAATGAGTCACAGATCCTTTATATGTGATGACTAAGGGCTTGAATCCTAGGTCAGGCAACAGAGGAATTACCACAGTGAGTGCTAATATTTTCTGGTCAGACCCTGTATGAAAAGGTTATGGTTGCCTCTTTGCAACTTTATAGGGATGTTCTAGCCTTTTGGAAATTTCAGAATTTCCTTTTTTTTCCCTCTTGGGCTTCAGTATAGCAGTTGGTTTTCTGTTATTCATTTAAAAAACTAAAATATTTTTTCTGTATTTGCCTTATCTTGGGGTCCCTTAGGTTCCAGGTCCTAAAGGAAATGTCTTCAAGTCTACGGCTTCTCCTGTGTTCCTGCACCAAACTTCAGCCATGAATGTACAACTCATCATATAGGATGAGAGCATCTATGTAACAAACTTATCATATTCACTGTGGTTAAGGCTGAGAATTCCAATTTGTGTTTCATGGGATGTATGTTGTCCTATATATTTGAAAATAGGAAAACACATCAAGCCACTCTCTTTGTAAGGATTATTAAAAAAAAAAAAAAAAGAGAACATTTGTTAAAAGAATCGCTTCAGAAAGTGTCAGAGGTTTTGGCCATCTTCAAGTAATGATTATTTCCTTTATTAGTACCTATTATTCTTTCATTGTTTATGATAACATCACAAATCACATTTTTTCTAATGAGTGTCTTTTTGTTTCTGCAGATCACCTTTGGATCAATCTTCCTTGGAAAGGTTCCTGTTCATGAGGAGGTTCATCAATGTGCTGGCCAGATACATGGCTATAAAGGATGCATTAGGGATTTTCAAGTTAACCACAAAGAGTTGTTCATCATAGATGAGGCTCTTGAAGGAATGAATGTTGAGAACTGCAATGTCCCGATATGTGATTATCATCCATGTCACAATGGTGGGACCTGCATTAGGTAAGAGGTATTTCTTTACCCATTTCATCATTCATTCTTGATGAAAAATTACTATAATTTTCTCTGTAATGAAATAATCACCAATCTTTAGTCCTGATAATTTCAAATAGAAAATGTGACATCTTCATGCCAGCCAGAGAGATGTTACACTTTATCTGCTTGCATGAAAAGTGATATAAAATATAATTACATTGTCCGCACAGGATATATATTTTGTTGAAGCCAGAATTCCCTTGCAACCAACCAGATCAGTCCTCCTACAAGACTAAATCTGAACCTTTGTATAGACAGTTTGGACAGAAGGCACGTAAGATGTCATTCTTTTGCCTAACAACTCCATATCTTACTCAGTCATGTACCCTCCACATCTTCATGGTGTGTTCCTGGATGCAAATGTTCATCATCATGTTATGAAAACATTAACAAGTGACTTTCTTGTTCACATTCAGCATATGTGAAAAGGTATTGTCAAAGCACCTTTGAAAGTTAAGGTGTATCATGCTGAAAGAGGAAATGGAGTCTGAAAGAGACATGAGTTAAAAGAACAGAGGATGATGGTTCAGTAGGAGCACAGTAATTTTTTAAGCCATAGTAACTTGATTGTTATCTAAGGAACTCAGCATTTAGAAACACATTTCTGTTTAGAAATAATAGAACTTGTGAACTAGCTGCCAAGTTTTTAAAAAATTGTACTTCACTTCAAGGCAAATGCTGAACAGAACAGTCTAAAATTCTTTTGATGATCTGAGCCGCTGTGTGTCTCTTAGATTGAGGAGACCTTGAACAAATTTTTGAGGGACTTCTCTGCCTCTCTTGATTGATATGAACACACAAAGAACACCAAACTGGTCTTTGATCTCTAAGCCTTGTTTGAGTAGAGCACAAATGAAAGCAAGGCAGTTTTATGAAAACACACAATTTGCCTACCAGTCTGGTGAAACTGTGTGTACTTTGGAGTAATGAAACTGTTTTTTCTCTGTTGGTCCTGACTGTATCTCTGCCATTCTACTGCTTGGCCTGTCAGCTGCCATTATGGAATACTGTTTCATTTTAATTTGTTTCCTGAATAATTCATGAGGATTGGATTTCTTTCCTGCCTTTCTGCTTTCCAGCTGCTGGCCTGGGCCCTTTTCAGAAATGCTTTTGTTTTGAAATAGGTCACTTCTCTTCTGCCCAGAAGCGTCATGGAAGACTGGGCACGTGCAAACCAGGGATAAGTGGCTGTGCAGTAGCATGGTTTTCATGATTTTCTACAACAGCCAACTGATTTTCAGGGATCATCTCCTCCAAACCCAAGAATGATTCATTCTAATAAGCAGGAAATCAACTGTCATCAAGCCTGAATAGATTAATAAGATGCTTCTGACAAAACTCAAACATTAAAAGGAAGTATACAAGAGATAGAAGCTTGGCCAGGTGATCTGGGCAGAGTACTGAGAAAAAATCCAGCTTCACAGATATGGAACAAGCCAAAGCCCATCTGGATATTAATCTGGCAGGGACATGCAGGGCAAAACCAAAAGCTTCTACAAGGATATCAGCAGCAAAAGGAAGACCTAGGAAAATGTAGGCTTGCTGTTGAATGGGGAAAAATTCTGGTTACAAGGGATTTGGGAAAGACTGAAGTGCCTTCTTTGCCTTAGTCTTTATGGATAACTGGGCTCCAGGAATCCTATACCTCTCCTGCAGGAGAAAGTCTGAAGAAAGGAAGATTTACACTTGGTGGATAAGAATCAGATAAGGGAGGCTTTTAATCAACTGGACGTATATCCATGGGACCTCATGGGATTCACACGTGAGTGATGAGGGAACTATCTGATGTCATAGCAAGATTTTTGACAGGTGTTTCAATTACACTTCTTAATGGCAAAAAGAAAAAAATTACCTTTTCATTGCATTTTATTCTTCATGTGCTTGGCAACTAGTTAGTGGGTTTGCTCCTGAAATACCATGAAGTATTACATAGCAAATATCTCTGCTATGTTTTTTAAGGAAGACTGGAGTTTATCGACTCATATTGCTGAGTATAGACGTGTGTTTTTTAAGAAATATTTTTTACAGTTGTTCATAACAGAAATTTACTTGCCTTTTCTCATCATTAGAGTAAAAAATAATACTGCAGTGTTCAGCCTGTTAATTACAATGACTAGGCAAAAGAAATTTATTTGAAAGGAAAATAAACTCTTTGTAATTTTAGTAGAAGAAGACAGGGATTAGAATGTACCTAGTTTTCAGACACAAAACTTCAGGGTGCAGCTGACCCTGTGTTCTGGTCATTGGTTATATCAGGTGCTCCCCTGGTGTTTGTCAGGGCAGGACTGTGCACCAGGCAGGGCATCAGGACAGACCCAGCCCTTGGGCATTTGGGATATTCTTGGGTATAGTGACATGCTGAGGCAGGAGTGGGACATCAGTCCACTGGTAAGGGATCAGCATCAAGCTCAGAAAGGGGAACAAGGGCCAGACACAGCCCTAAATTGTCTATGCAGGGCAATGGTGACAGAAAAACAGAGCTTCAACATGTGTAATGGTGACTTGGGAATGCAGACGATGTAACTCCAAATGTGCCCCACTTCCTCTTTCTTACCCCCTGTTTGGTATGCGAAGCATGATGCTGTGTGGTCTGGGATATCACTTGGGTCAGCTGGGGTCAGCTGTCCTGGCTGTGTCTCCTTCCAACTCCTTGTGCTGCCCCAGCCTCTGCACTGGTGTGGTGGGGTGAGGAGCAGAAGGCCTTGACTGTGTTATCAACCTTGACTGTGTTATCAACCCAATGTTCAGCACAAGTGTAAAACACAGCCCCACACCAGCCAAATACTGGTGTACAATATTAACTCTATCCCAGCCAAAGCCTGCACAATAGAACAGAAACCATTGGTTTCAAAATTATTTAAACATATGTTACATCAGATGACTGCTTCAGTAGAAATCTAAATTTTTAATTCTTTACATAGTCATTATGTCCTAAATTAAAAACCAAAACAGTCTAACTATGTAAATGCTCTACTCCTTTAAAAATCACTTTTTCAAGTTCCCTAGCTCTTTTACAGCACTTTAAATTTCTGCTAACATAGAATTGCAGACACTGGTTAATTTCAGAGGGGGAAAAATGACAACTATTCTGCAAATTTAAGGGTTTGATGCCACATAGTTCTACAGAATTCAAAGCTCATTGGGTTTGGATGTGTCTGAAATGGGCATGGAAAGATTAACCTAGGAAGCTCTTAATATTCTGTATGGCCCCCTGATCATATGAGCCAGATGTTGCAAACCAGGCTTAGTGTTAATTAAGAAGACACATCTGTGTGTGGGAAATAAACTCACAAAATTACCTCACCAATGATTTGACAATTATGTCAGCCACTGCAGTAGTAGCAGTTGATTAATGCATTTGTTTTAAATTGTATAAAGACTCAAAAAATGTAAACATACACAAGCTTTGCTTTTATAGTGTAGAGTACAATCTCAAAGTTAATTGCTCCCACAAACAATCATGTTTGGAGTGTCTCAAACTATTCTCACAGTGATTATTCTTACTGTTGTTATTCCCCATGTATTGATGCAGCAGATGGGTCCATTAATGTTAATCAATTAACCAAGACTGAAAAATCAAACTCAATTAGCAATAAATTTCAATAGAGAGACAGTTATCTTCAGATTTCGACTTCCATGTATGCTGTAATCAACAAAAGTATACAAGGAATTTTAATTTTCAATTTTCATTTCCTGACAATATAAGGGATACTTTCCTAGACAGGTAGGTCTCATTTGAATAGTACCTTTTTAGGTATAAATAGAAAAATAAATATTTTAAACATACTTCAGAAGTTGTCTGTTTTCTGCATTCTGGGAAATCATGTAATTTAAGATGCTCTTAAGCCTCTAAGAACAGATCACTAATGAAAATTTCCTTCCAAACTCTTTTCTAAAGTTCATCCGATAACATTTTTAATGTCTTTTAGGAAAAAAAATAGAGAATAAGTTCAAGGTTAGGTTAGCTTGTAAGATAATTTTATGGTTGAACTTGGTTAAATGATAGGCTATCTTATGATAGCTGAGGAGACCAGATAAAGTGAATGAACAAATTTTGTGGTGTCCTTTTAGTATATATCCTGAATATTAATTAAACAGTAGAAAGAGTTATTATGAATGTGAATTTTTAGGAGAAAAAAGAAAGAGCTTTTAAACTGCAGACCTTGGAGACACTAAAATGTTCTTTTCAACATTTTTTGCATCTCATTTTTCATTTCAAAGGCTAGTCCTGGTGATCCTTTCCCAGCCATGTGCCAAAAGTGCATTTATTCTTGCTTGTGTCCATAAGCCAAAACTGTGTGTTAAGCCAGGTCTCAGCTGAAGGTATTAATCTAAAGATAGGCTTGTATGCTTTTATTAATTATTTTCTCACATTTCTAGCACAGAGCTGCAGTCTGCTTCCAGCTTGCAAAATCTGGTTTCTGTGTTTCTTGACCTAAAGATAGAATTTTTACCCTAGAATATGCAAGTGACCATTTTTAAACTAAGGAACACTGAAGTATTTCTCCAAAACTAGCAAGAGTATTGCAGGCCAAATTTTTAGAATTGCTCATGGATTTTCTCTCACTGCTTTAGATGTAGCTGGTTTTGGGTAAGAAAGGTACCAGCTAGTCAGAAATAACAGAACTGACCATGTATCAAGAAACTTTTTATAGATGGGTTTTGTAGACTAAGAGACTCAGGCAACATATTATTTAGATCATCAGTTTTTTGGGTTTTTTTAAAAATCTGAATCCTAGTTAACATCCATATTAAGTTCAGAACTAATATTTTAAGATCCACTGTATTCAGGTTTTGTAAAAAGATAAACCAAAGGGATTAAATTTAATCTTAGTTGATTTTCAAATGAAGAAAATTTCCAGATGGGGGTTGTTTATTCTCACAACGTTTCAGAACTTACAACAAATGCACTTATGCAGTGCTGGTTTGTATGAGGAAGATAACCTGCTTCCATTTAAAGGGGTGCTTTTTAGGCAGATCTCTCAATACCAAAGATGCTCACATTTTACAACTCCAGAAACTGATGTTGTGGTGGTGGTGATGATGATGATGATGATGATGATGATGATGATGATTCATGCTTACACACACACCATTATTAAGGAAGACTAGTTTGGAGATATGAGTTTCTGGGGTCCTGCTCTTTTAATGAGATTAGATATTATAGTGGGAGTTTGGTACTTATGAAAGAGATCCACATTTGGAATCTATTGCCTTTTCTATTATGTACTTCAAATTTGATTTTGGAGGAGAAAATAATTAATTTTAATTTATTTCCAAGCTTTCTTTTTCTGGAAGAGAGATTGTTCATCCTTTTACGTTCCTCATGATCTTGGAAAAATTAATGCCATTCTGATTAAGAAAAAAAAAAGTAATACTTGTGGAGGCTGAAAGATAATTCCATAATGACCAAAAATCCTGCCAGATGTGTGTTTGTTGCATCATATTCTCACAAGAAAGTCAAATAAGCAAAGGAAAAAAAATTATTTCCAGTTTTCCTAACACTAAATGTTAACAGATAGAGAATTAATTTACCTAGGCTGATCTTTCTGGTAGAGGGAATTCATTTGGCTTGTCTCATATAAAAACTCAGCACAATTTTTTTTTTGGATAAAATCTGCATTTCTTCTACATTAGTTTTTCTTAAATAAGAACAGAAAACTAAAATTTAATGCCTTCTAGCCCTTGAAGATTAGGCAGGAAATTGTTCTAATCTACAGTTCTGTTAGGATATCTGTTTCAAGACTGAATTAATTGAACAAGGTGTTTCTCACTCTTGGCATCAAAAATAGATTCCCATTTTATCATATTTAATTTCTTTGTCATTTTATTCCCCAGATTATAGTAGTATGGAAGAAAGATTTAACAAAGAAATCAAAGCCGTGTTCCATTAAGCTGACAGCATTAAGTGGTGATGTTTTGGGGTATTAACAAAACAGCTGTAAGACCTCAGGAAATTTTATGATGATAATGTATGGGGACATAGCAAAATATGAAATCATAAATTTTGTTAGATATACTAGTATTGAACTGTTATTCTTTTCAAATAAGCATTTTAAAAATATGGAAGTTCTTTACTAGTGATTAAAATTAGGTACCCACTTCAGAATTTGTTTGCTTTAGAACATAATTTTATCTTAGAAATATTGTTTAATAACAAATTCTGGCAATTGAAAAATAAGCAAACCAAGCAGGTTAGAAAAAGTGATATTCCAGCCATAAAGCATTCTGCTTCTAATTTAGGCAGTATCGTAGTGATTCTATTAAAAATGTTTGTGGGAAAATCAATTTTTTATGTTCTCAGATCCACAGATTTAGTATCCGGTTAGTGTGAAAAGTGGCACACTGAAAATAATGCACATAAGAAACTCAAGAATCCAAAATAAATAGGTCTTCAAATTCCTGACTCTTTAGATAATGTGCAAGCTGTGCACAAAATTTTTTACACAGCGTGTTATATATCATCTCTATTGAATTTTACTTAAATCAAAGAAGCTACCATTGCTAAAATTTTAGTGGGGGTATTGAAATACCAGTAAATGCCATTATTATACCAGTCATCTTGGAATGTTTCAACTGAATGCCTAGAAATTCTATGTAGCATTATTTCTGTGAATTACAGCACAGCCAAATCAGAGTTTCTGATAGCTTTAATTCCAGAAGGGGATCCAGTTTGAAGCTTTAAAATACAACATAGCATCAAAATTAGTTGAATACTTTTTCAAGGCAAATGAGACGTTTAAGCATAAATAGAAGTACTCAAAGCACTATTCATACAAATTTCTCCAATTGGAGAAGTAGTGTACAGATTCTTAGCAAGAATTTCATTTCACTATGAATCCTGACAAATAGTAGAGCTCAGACTGTTTGCTCTAAGGTGTATCATGTTGTATATGTATGAAAAATGGCTAGTGTTTCATATTCGTTGTACTACTGGTTTTCCAAAATTCCACACAGGTAATCCTTTCAGTATAAGTTTCTCTGAGTTAATAGATTTCTACACTTCAAGTACTGAAAATCACATAACGGAGACCCACTAGTGTGGTTGATAGAAGTTGAATGGGTTAGAACTTCATTGTTCTGAAACCTTGTTTGGGAGCTTATCATTTAAAGAAAACAATAAAGCTTATCAGAGGTCACATAACAGAACAGGTTTTGATTATTCTTTAGAGAAACTTTCTTTGCCTTTGGTATCTTGTTAGCTTTGAGGAACATGCTTAGTATTCAAACAGAATTTGAAAAGTCTAGGTATGAAGTATCATCTTGATATAGCAGGTTATCATGACACCAGATTTGATTTTGTATTTTATTTCTTTCTCAGAAAGCACTTACTCAAGTTTGCCTTTTAGAAATATAAAAAATGGGATTTTTTTTGTTGGTCTGTTGTTTTTGTTTTTTGTTTTTCTTTTACAGGACACCATGGTTTTTTTAATTTAATGAAACTAGCCAACTTTGTGATCGTCTGAAAAGATAAATATAAATAGTAGTACCACAATAGTCATGAGAATTTCATGCTCCATGTGTATGCATATAAGGAATTTAGATTAAGTGTCTTTTAAGCAGGCAAACCTAGCTAAAAGACAGCTTTTAGGAAGCAGAAAGACAGAAATAGAGGAGACATTCTGCCAAAAGGTCTGTAAATGTCTACCTGACTATTCAAAGGCAAAGGTAACCTCACTAGTACCTCACTTTTTTCTCACTGCCCATTGGAATGGGCCAATACCAGAGGTGCTTATACAGTCTTCCTCACAACTGGCTCCACTTATATCAGATTATATATTAGTCTTGCATGTTGTGAAGAAGGGACTTTTTTTTTTTCTTACTAGGGAAGACTTATTGAAGTTGTGTATTACTCTGAAGTGAAGTGGAACATAGAAGATCAATATGTTATTTTAGTCTCAAAGCATCCAGAGATTTAAGAATTACCTGGTGTCCTGCTAGAAAATTAGTACATCCCTCTTCAGGAAAACTGTCTTGGCTAAAAAATATGTATGAAACAACCACTTTTGAAGACTGGTTTTCTGCAATCTGTATCTTTGGAAATATGAAGGTAAAAGGACCTTAGAACCATAACAATCCTTTTGTCCTTTACCAGGACTTTCCTCGGGTTACTTCACAGTAGAAGAGGTCAGAACAAGGCCTGGGTCATTCGTTCCCTCCATAATTAGTGGAGACATCTAGCACCGTTGTACACTAGTTGTGGAACAATACAAATCACTACACCACTGCACCTTGAAAGCTGATTTCACTACTATGATGACAATATGGGATATACATTTCATATATATGATGTCATAGTCATATGAGCTTCTGGACATCCTACTCATGTCTGTACCTAGAACATTTCAGTATATGTTAACACATCGAGAACTTTAATGGATACTTTACTTTGTGCCTAAAAGAACGCATATGTGCTTGCAGGTTTTGACACCTGTGAATATGTTGCAATAGAAAGGAGATCAGGTTCTAAAAAATTCCAGTGGGAGTGAGCACCTCAGGAATCCCCCAAGGCAAAAATCCCAGATGGAAGCCAGTTACTCAGAGGCAGAAGTTTTGTTTTAAATAGTTACTGAAAATGCCAGGCATGAGGCCTCCACTGGCAAGCTGTCCCAGTCCAATGGCTTGGGTGTGATGGTGAGTTAGCACTCTGGAGACACAGAAGGCACCTTCTTTACTGATCTAGTGGTGGGTCTCTGCACTGATCAGATCAAAACTGGTGCCCCCTGACCTTTGAGCATCTGGCCAAGTAACACCAGCTGCTGGGAATTGAGGAGGAGCTTGGCAGCAAGGCTTGCTTTGCTGGCAGGAGCATTGAGGAACCCTCATGTGCACTAAGTGTGGATGGGTCACCCCTGTTCTGCTTCAGCACTCACCTTCGACTTAGATCACAATTGTCAGTGATCACTTCAATCACTCTTACTTACATTAGAGTTCTCTTTCTACATTCCCCAGCAAATATTCTCAGGATTGCAGAGGGATGTGTAAGCCTTCAATTTCAGAAGCTCTGGTCACAACATCACTTTTCTGTTTCCAAATGGCCTTTGAAGCTACTAATAGAAGTTTCATTATTGAGTCACCATGTCATGAGCTTTGCTGTAATCATGAGGAATTTGTGAAGCGTGAGATAAATATCTGTGTGAAAACACAGATACAAACGCATGTGGATACCTATGCACTCAAACAAATTATATGCTGACTATAGCTGTTCTATGTATTGTTCCTTTCTCCAAAATCATCCTGTCTTCATTATACTTTTGGATTTTACAGTATATTGTTGGTGAGGGTGCTAAGGGTGATTTTTAAAATTTCGTGTCTCACCCCAATTGCAAAGACGAGGACACTGAGAATATAGGTAAAATCTCAAAAAGACACATGAACTGGAGTACATTGGGAGTGAATTCTATCAATGCAATATAAATGAACAGCATTTGTTCAAGATGCGTGAGTGCTGTCCTGTAAATAAAATACGTTTATTCTATATTTCTCAGTGACAACCTTAGAATCACAGAATAACTAAGGTTGGAAAAGACCTTCAAGATCATCTAGTCTAACCTTTGACTGACCTCCACCTTGTCAACTAGATCATAGAACTAAGTGCCGCCTCCAGTTATTTCCTGAACACTGATAGGAGTGGTGAGTGGTGACTCTACCACTTCCCTGGGCTATCTATTCCAGTGCTTAACCACCCTTTCAGTGAAGAAATTCTTCCTGATGTCGAACTAGAGGGTCTCCTGACATAGCTTAAGGCCATCACCTTTTGTCCTGCCACTTGTTCCCTGCAAGATGAGCCCAGCCCCCACCTGACTAGAGCCTCTTTTCAGGGAGTTGTAGGGAGGGATAAAGTCTCCCCGAGACTCCATTTCTCCAGGATAAGCAACGCCAGCTATCACAGCTGCTCTTCCTATGATTTACTCTCTAGACCAATACTTCACCACCTGAGTTGTACTTCTCTGGACACACTCCAGCACCTCAATGTCCTTCTTGTCTTGAAGGAGGAGCATAGAACTGGACACAGCACTAAAGGTCCAACCTCACCAGAGCAAAGAACAGGAGGAAAATAACAGCCCTGGTTGTGCTGGCAACACTATTGCTGACACAGGACAGGATGCCACTGGCCTTTCTGGCCACCTGGGCAGACTGCTGACTCCTGCTCACAGCTTTAATTTAATTTGTTTTTCTTATGAATGATTCATATCAAAGGGTTAGGATTACACATAGGGTTAGGGTTCAGAAAACCACAAAGCCCAGGGTTCCAACCGCACGTCATGTGTAAAACTCATGCAAAACGAACAACAAGTATGCCACAGTATGTCTCCCTCCACAATTTCCTCCTTCTATCCTGTCTCACACCATGTGGCTCTAACTGCTCTACCTAGGGTTAGGGTTACGCCTAGGGTTAGGGTTTTGAAAACCACAAAGCCCAGGGCATCAAGCACAATGCAGCTGCAAAGATCATTCCGAAGCAAACACAAAACTGCCATAACATATATCCCTCCTCCAACTTTTCTATGGATTCAGTCTCACTCCCATCTGGCTTTTACTGCTCTACCTAGGGTTAGGGTTACGCCTAGGGTTAGGGTTTGTCTCACACCATGTGGCTCTAACTGCTCTACCTAGGGTTAGGGTTACGCCTAGGGTTAGGGTTTTGAAAACCACAAAGCCCAGTGTTCCAGGAACACGTCACCAGAAAAACTCATGCCAAGGAGAAACAAAGTCTGCCATAATATGGATCCCTTCACGACTTTTTCCTTGGATCCAGTCTCACTCCCATCTGGCTTTTACTGCTCTACCTAGGGTTAGGGTTACGCCTAGGGTTAGGGTTTTGAAAACCACGAAGCCCAGGACATCAAGCACACTGCAGCAGAAAAGATCATTCCAAAACAAACATAAAACTGCCAAAACATGGATCCCTCCTCCAACTTTTCTATGGATCCAGTCTCACTCCCATCTGGCTTTTACTGCTCTACCTAGGGTTAGGGTTACGCCTAGGGTTAGGGTTTTGAAAACCACAAAGCCCAGGGCTCCAGGAACATTTCACCTAAAAAACCCATGCCAAGGAGAATCAAAGTCTGCCATAATATGGATCCATCCAGCACTTTTTCCTTGGATGGAGACTCACTCCCATCTGGCTTTTACTACTCTAACTAGGGTTAGGGTTACACTTAGGGTTAGGGTTTTGAAAACCACAAAGCCCAGGGCTCCAGGAACATTTCACCTAAAAAACCCATGCTAAGGAGAACCAAAGTCTCCCATAATATGGATCCCTCCAGCACTTTTTCCTTGGATCCAGTCTCTCTCCCATGTGGATTTTACTGCTCTACCTAGGGTTAGGGTTATGCCTAGGGTTAGGGTTTTGAAAACCACAAAGCCCAGGGTATCAAGCACACTGCAGCTGCAAAGATCGTTCCAAAACAAACACAAAACTGCAAAAACATGGATCCCTCCTCCAACTTTTCTATGGATCCAGTCTCACTCCCATCTGGCTTTTACTGCTCTACCTAGGGTTAGGGTTATGCCTAGGGTTAGGGTTTTGAAAACCACGAAGCCCAGTGCTCCAAGGACACTGCAGCTGCAAAGATCTTTCCAAAAGGAACAGAAAAGTGCCAAAACATGGATTCCTCCACCAACTTTTCTATGGATCCAGTCTCACTCCCATCTGGCTTTTACTGCTCTACCTAGGGTTAGGGTTATGCCTAGGGTTAGGGTTTTGAAAACCACAAAGCCCAGGGCTCCAGGAAAATTTCACCTGAAAAACCCATGCCAAGGAGAACCGAAGTCTGCCATAATATGGATCCCTCCACCACTTCTTCCTTGGATCCAGTTTCACTCCTATCTGGCTTTTACTGCTCTACCTAGGGTTAGGGTTACGCCTTGGTTTAGGGTTTTGAAAACCACAAAGCTCAATGCTCCAGGCATACTGCAGCTGCAAAGACCTTTCCAAAAGGACCAGAAAACTGCCAAAACATGGATCCCTCCACCAACTTTTCTATGGATCCAGTCTCACTCCCATCTGGCTTTTACTGCTCTACCTAGGGTTAGGGTTACGCCTAGGGTTAGGGTTTTTTAAACCACAAAGCACAGGGCTCTAAGTACACTGCAGCCTAAATACTCATGCTCATGCCAAGGGGGACACAACTCCTCCACAATATGGTTCCCTCCTCACCTTTCTCCTTGGATGTAATCTCACTTCCATGAGGTTTTATGCGCTCTGCCTAGGGTTCTGGTTATGCCTAGGTTTAGTGTTCAGCAAACCACAAAGCCCAGGGCTCTTAGTGCACTGCAGCCTAAATAGTCATGTCAGGGAGAACACTAGTGTGCAACAATATGTCTTCCTCCACACCTTTCTTCTTCGATCTGGTCTAACGCCATGTGGATTTTACTGCTTTGCCTAGCGTTAGGGTTACGGCTAGAGTTAGGGTTCAGAAAACAAGAAAGCCCAGGGCTCCAAGTAAACTGCAGCCTAAATACCCATGCCAAGGGAATCATGAATGTGCCACAGTATGGGTCCCTGCGCACATTTTTCCTTAGAGCTAGTCTCAACACCAAGTAGTTTTAACTGCTCGGCCTAGAGTTAGGGTTACGCCTAGGGTTAGGGTTCAGAGAACCGCAAAGCCCAGGGCTCCAAGTACACTTCAGCCTAAATATGGATGAAAGGGGGAACACAAGACTGCCACAATATGTCTTCCTCCAAATCTTTCTCCTTGGATCCGGTCTCACACCCTTGTGGATTTTCTTGCTCTGTCTACAGTTAGGGTTACGCCTAGGGTTAGGGTTCAGAGAACCGCAAAGCCCAGGGCTCCAAGTACACTTCAGCCTAAATATGGATGAAAGGGGGAACACAAGACTGCCACAATATGTCTTCCTCCACACATTTCTTCTTGTATCCTGTCTAATCCCCTGTGGCTTTTACTTCTCTGCCTTGGTTAGCCTTACGCATAGGGGTAAGGAAATCCCAATGCCCAGGCCTCCAAGTACTCTGCAGCCTAAATACTCATGCCAAGGAGAACACAAGTCTGCAACAATATGTCTCCCTCCACACCTTTCTCCTTGGATCCAGTCTCACACCCTTGTGGATTTTCCTGCTCTGCCTAGGGTTACGGTTACGCCTAGGGTTTGGTTTCAGAAAAGCAGAAAGCCCAGGGCTCCAAGCACACTTTATCTGAAAAACCCATACCAAGGGAAACAAAAGTTCGCCACAATATGTCTCCCTCCACACCTTTCTCCTTGGATCCAATCTCACTAGCATATGGGTTTTACTACTCTGCTAGGGTTAGGGTTACGCCTAAGGTTAGAGTTTGGAAAACCACAAAGCCCAGGGCTCCAGGTACACTGAAGCCTAAATACTCATGCCAAGGGGAACACAACTCCTCCACAATATGGT
>VXAX01000402.1:360621-392843 GCA_013399835.1 Leptocoma aspasia | reverse complement strand
GAGCCGAGCGAGCGCAGCCCTTTGCTGGGCAGCGGCGAGCGCGGGCGGGCGGCGAGCAGCGCCTTCCAGGGCCGGCGGCTGGCCTGCGCCGCCGTGCTGCTGGCCGAGCTGCTGGAGCGGGTGGCCTTCTACGGCATCACCTCCAACCTGGTGCTGTTCCTCAACGGGCCGCCCTATGGCTGGGAGGGCGCCCAGGCCAGCCAGGCACTGCTGCTCTTCATGGGCATCACCTACCTGGTGTCGCCGTTCGGGGGCTGGCTGGCCGACGCCCTGCTGGGCAAGTTCGGCACCATCCTGCTCAGCATGGCGCTGTACCTGCTGGGCATGCTGGCCTTCCCCGTCATCGCCGCGCCGCACACCCGCCAGGGCCTCTGCGGGGACATCCCCCTGTTCCCCGTGGAGAACTGCTCCTCGCCGGCGGCCAACGCCACCCTGGTGCCCTGCTCCCAGGTGGGAGCCACCCGCTACTGTGCCACCGCCACCTTCGTGGGACTGGTCCTCGTGGGGCTGGGCGTCGGCTCGGTCAAGGCCAACATCACCCCGTTCGGGGCAGACCAGGTCGAGTATTGTCTGGCAGCCGCTCGGGGGTGCCCCGGGGGTGGCAGAGGGGCTTGCCTTGGCGGGGGGACAGTGCCCGGCTGACAGCTCGCTGTCGGTGTTCAGCCCTGGAGGGAATGGCATCACCCAGCTCTGGTCCTGTGCAACGCAGGTTGTTAAGTTGTGCCGTGTTTGGTATAATTTAGGTGCCTGTGGGGTGTCACATCCTTTATGGCCTTTGGTTTCCTGGTTACCCTGCCTCAGCTGTGGTGTCTGAGTTGGCTAAGCCATCACCATCTTGAGGACTTGGGTTGAATACTTAATGGCCATTAAGTGGACTGTTAATTATCCTCACTGGTGAGTTTGTACCCAGTTAATTTGACTTCAGAGCTCATCAGAGGAAGTACAGAATACACATTTTAGCTTTGGTAAGGATGACATGGGCCTTCTAAGGCAGTGTCAGAGGCCTTTACCATCGTGTGATAAAAGGAGGCTACACAACTAACAGTTTTTATGCTTTAGGTGTTTGTGCAGTGCATTGCCTTGAGTGGTGTTTTTGTGCAGGCTCGTGCTGCATCACATGATGGGGGAAGCTGCTCTGACCGTGCTGAACATCACCTGGGCTGTTCCCATAAGGACACGTCCTGTCAGATGACCTTATCCCGACCTGCCACAGTGACACCATTCATTGGGCCATCACTGCAGAGCCCAGTGGCTTCACAGAAAACATTTGAGAGGCAGCTTGGAGTTCAGTAGCAACTGGAATGCTCTGTTGCATGTACTTTTTTTACAGTCCTGTGCTAAGGCGGTCTGCTGGCTGTGGATGTTGAAATGTCATTTCTGCTTCACAAATGGAGAATTTCGGTATGCTCGGGTACCACTGAGCAGCTTTTCTAACTTAAACTGAAATTCCAGTTGCGTGTCTGTTTACTGGCTCACTGAGTTCTGGTTAGAGCAGCTATCAGAAATGCCGTGAATTGTTTGAAAGAGGGAGAATCCACCACAGAATCATTGCCAAGCATACCTCTGTTCTCTGTTGTGCAGTTTGCATTTGTCATTCTTTGGCATTTCGTGTATTCTAAATCCTGGGTGAAAGGCAGTATATAAATGTAAAATATTATTATAGGCCAGGATTGTGTGTCCCCAGTGCATTAGTTCTGCTTAAGCCAGCCTGAGCCCATCAAGTGAAATAGCTTTAATATGACTTTATCTTGTAAGGTGTTTTTCAAAACTGACTGCTTATCCCCAGAACGCTTTATGAAAGTTAAATATGGGAGATAAATAATGGCAGGAACAGAGCAAAAGAAGAGCCATTGCCAATGGAAGTGTAGCTGTTGTAGCTGGATTTTGTAAAGGCTTTTCCCCCAGGATTTCAAGGAAAGCAGGTTTTGGCTGGGTTTGCAGATAATTCACAGTGATTTATGTAGGGTGAAGCAGAAGAAATACTCCTTTCTGGGCTGTAATAATCAGTGGAGCTCTGCTGAGGACTGAATTTTTCCCCTTCTCTCTTTTTCTGGCTTCTCTCTTGTTAAATATATTACAGCATGCCACTTACCTTGGAGTGCAGTTTGGGGCCCTCTTGGGTGCCTTCTCCCTGCACAGGAATGTAGAAAACTGCTGGGGAGATGTGCATATGTCTATATATCTATATAGCTGTATATCTATATCTATCTATATCCCTATCCACCTATCTGTATATCTGAGAATAAAGTCTGTCCCAGAGCCACATTCCTGGGAGGCCAGAGCACATTGCAAACGTGTTTTGGCTGGGTGGGTGCTGATAGGATTTGTCCTCTTTCCCCAAAGGAAAGGATGAATTGTGTATCTTGTACTTTAGTTGGCACAATCACCTTTCACGATGTTAATTACATGTCATTGCAGATCTCTTGAAAATTACCGTGTGAATTTTTCAGCTTTGATGTGTGTATAGAATTTGGGTGGAGAGCTCTTGTAGAACGAGAGGTTTCTTTATTTAGCAGAATTGTGGAGAATTGGAAACTGAATTGCAACAGTAACTTTTCTCTGAAGTTGAAAGCTGCGCTTTCTAACTCTCTGTTGAGTGTGTGCTTTCAGAAGTGCTGGGAAAGTAGAGTTAGTATTGAGGAACTTCCACCAGCCAGCTTAGCAAAAAAAGTTCCTGCAAAGCTGGGGCAGAGCAGCTTTTCTCAGCTGTGTTGATAAATGTTTTTCTAGACGTTGCAGACGATCCGTGGTGCTGCTGTGGATCTGAGCTGGTGGTTTTTGAGCAGCCTTTGTAACCATGTGATCCTGTGAGCTGGCACTGGGCAGTTCCCCTTTCAGACAGTGTTTGCTGTCGCTTCCTGTTCCAGGGAGCAGTGTGTGACTTTCTGCACTTGGGAAACGACAGCACTGTTGGGAAAGCTGGTTCAGCTTCAGCACTGAAGCCAGAATAGCAGCAGACTCCTAATCTGGAATCAGCCTAATCATTCTAATTATAGCTGGATTTCTCTCAGGGCTACAGCGATTAGAGAGGCCAGGTTTCACCCACACTGAGCCTTCCCTCTGAACTGCCTTCATAGCCAATAAATCTATCAGGCCATAACTGCCTGAGATCTTCTAGCTCTGCTAAAATTGTAGGTTTACAGTTGCTATTGGAAATTGCTGCTGTAAAGATGGCTTTAGAGTGATTTTCAGCCTTTATTTATTTGTAGAGCATGGATTTTCCAGCCTCTGGATAAGGGTGGGGAGCCATGTATAAAGATTTGAAGGTCCCTGACTGCAACTTGTTTTGTTGTTGCTGCTGTCAAACTTCTTATGAGCCTGTGGACCTGGGAGGCTCTGCAGAGAATAAGTTTGAAACAAGTTGTGGTATGCACAATGCCAGTAATAACAGGTGGGAGAGGAAGCAGACTTCACATGTGAACTTGCCGGATTTTAGTATAAAACTTTGAAATTATGTAGCAGCTGAGTAACACTGGAGCTCAGCTCTGGAGCTCTCTCAGAGGATCTCAAAGAATAAGCGGCTGTCTGCAGTGATGGTTAGAGGGTCAGATTCTGTCAATTTGACTGCACAGAGCTCTTGTCCCTTCTTTGGTGGGCTAAGGAGGAGCACAGGGCTCTCTGTTTCAGCCTTGCTCTGTTGTGTGGTTGCTCTCAGAGCTGGCTGGGATGAGTTTGGGGGTGTTTTTTACATTTGTCACTTGTGACTGTCAGTTGATTGCAGGAACAAATAAAGACTGCTACTGTCAGGAATTTTGAGTGGTCATGTTCCTTTCATGTGGGGTTTTGACAAGACATCTTCGTAGTTCTTTTTGTCTTTGAGAAGATATTCCACCAGGTAGTTCAATGGGACCTTTATTCAGTTATTAATGTTTGCCAGTTAAATGCCATAGTGGCATTTCAGATGTGGCTGTGATGTGATTTTTAGTGCAAATATATACTTTGATAAAGAAGGAGAAAATGGATTCTTTGCATTGTAAGTCCGTGGCGTGTCTGTCCTTTGAGCACTGCCTTCCTTTTGGTCACTCTGTTACAAAAAGGACACTGGAGATGGTGAAGGAAGTTTCCAGGAAGGGCCACAGACATGGTCAGTAGCTTCCAGGTGAGGAATCACAAATCAGTCTAAATTTCCTACCTCTGAAAAGGCAACAAAAAGGAAGATGTGACAGTGGCTTGTGGCAGCAGTGGTCGGGGGAGAGAGGCAGCAATGGAGCAGGGATGGGATGGAGCTCAGCTGTCTCTGGTGTTTCCTGAAAAAAGGTGAAAGGAGCCTCAGCTGTCTGTGCTGTTTCCTGGAACAAGGAGAAAGGAGCCAGGCTGGGCCAGGGCAGGTTCAAAGCAGGCAGGTGGAGGTGTTCCTTCCCACTGTGTCATTACCTGTGCAGCTCTTTGCCACGGGATGTTCTGCATTCTGAAAGCTGACCTGGGTTCAGAGGCAGGTTACACAAGCTCATGGAGAGGAGAGCTGCTGCATTGATTAAGCAGAGAGGAGCCATCCTTGGTTCAGGAAGTTTCTCAGGAGCTAATGGAGGCTGGGATGATGCTTGACAGAAGCCTCATGCTGTGCTTCCCTGTTCTTACCTGGATCAAAGTTTGCTTTTTTCTCCCAGCTTTGCTTTGTAGAGATGTCAGCAAGGTCATGTGCAAGAGGGAGGATGAGAAGTCATCTTCCTTGCAGAAATAAGAGAACTGAGACTTTGTGATGAAGAAATGGAAACTTCATCAAACAGATTGCTAACACTTTCCACAAGTTGGAGCACTGTGTTCCATGTAATTGTTTGCTAATATCCTGCTGCTCATTGGGCTTTAGAAGGAATTCCTGGATTGATACACTCCTGCAGTTGATGAAAGTTAGGGACTGAGTACCAAGTTGAAGCTGGAGAGAGAGAATTTCTTGGGTTTAGTCTCCAGGATTGAATTTGACATTCTAACAGATGCACCTGGATAGCTGACAATGCTATGAACTATGCACAGGAATAGATACTTTAATATTTCCTTTGTGGGGCTTGGCTAAATGGTACAGATGGCTTTGTGCACCACTGGGAAACCTGAAGTTGATAATCAGAACTGACAGTGTTAAAAACTCGTTTTAAGACACAGCTTGCTTTTCATATTGCAAACTAAATATGGATCTTTTGAAGATGTGGGAAATGAGAGGGGAAATTTGCAGTTACAAATGGAAAGTAACTGACTCAGCAAGGCTGGTGCATGGCAATGACTTGCTAGTCACTGGTAATGGCCTTTCAGTCATCAGCCTCTGACAAATACAGTGTTATGGATTCTCCTACAGACTACTCAACCTTTTTAATGTATTTCAAATTTTAATTTGCATAATTCCTCTTACATCACCTCTTATGAGTGATGCTGGGTTCCTGGGACTTAATTACAAAATGTGGGGTAACTTAGAGTAGGCAATAATAAAGAGAGATGGTGAACACTGTACAGGATAGTTCTGTAAACCAGGGATGCCTTTACTTTCACTGAAGAGACACTGAGAGCTTCAAGCAGAAAAATAACACTATGAACAGCAGTGACTTTGAGGGATAAATATTTACAGGGGCCTTGTGATCCTCAGGCAACCCAAATTTAATTAATTTTTTCTAAAGGTCAGAGGGACAAATCCTCAATTTGTGTTCTGATGAGAGGCATTAAGACTGTGTTAAAATTTAAATTTGTTGTTTAATTACCAAGTATTCATTTGAGGCTTAGAAAATGGAATAGTGTTAACTGCTATGTGAATACAGTTAGAAGAAGCAATTGCGGCAATACGTGAATTTTTAGGTAGCTTAACTTCTTGTTACTAAAAAATAGTTACCTAAACTCCTGTGGACTGTGGGATGTTAATCTGAGGGAGCTTTTTGTAGAGAAATGACCCAGTGAGTGTCAGTGCAGTACAAAATAATAATGGCCTCTCTGGGGAAGATGTGTCTCTCAGTAGTGTGGCTTTTTTATCCCTGTGCTGAGCTTCTAGAAGGTTACTCACATAAAGGTGCAGCTCACTGAGGTGTCATTTCACCAAATATCATGTGAAGCCCAAAACACTTAGATCATTTCAGTGTGGCTCTAAGTGAAACCTGAACGCTCCAGTGTACTGAACTTGTTCGAATTCTAATTCAAAGACTCTAATTCTGTTTAGCCTTATTTTCTTCAGAAGCTGAAGGGCTTGCTTTTAATCTTTTCCAGGTCAAAGACCGGGGTCCAGAAGCCACAAGAAGATTTTTTAATTGGTTTTATTGGAGCATTAATTTGGGAGCTATCCTGTCCCTGGGAGGCATTGCATACATCCAGCAGAACGTGAGCTTTGTGGTCGGATACAGCATCCCCACAGTCTGCATTGGGATTTCATTCATGGTTTTCTTATGTGGGCAGAGCTTCTTCATCACCAAACCTCCTGACGGTAGTGCCTTCACAGACATGTTCAAAATTCTCACATATTCCTGTTGCTCCAAGAAGACCCACAGGGAACATTCAGCAAGCAGGTTTGTGATGAGCTCTTCTGAATGGCCTCCACGCAGAGTCAGCCTAGGGCTGGATAGGAACTCCCACGGAGACTGCAGCAGAATGAGCAGGTTTGCTCGGAGAGCTGGAGTCCTGGAGATACTTTCTGGGAGTTGAGGGATGGAAGAGAGGCACACTGAGATCCCTGGGTGTCCCTGCAGCCAGATCAGGGTGTCAGCTGAGCTGTGTCCTGCCAGCTCAGAGTTCCTGAGAGTGCTGCTCTCAGCATTAGTTCACTTTCTTCTCTGGTAGATATCTTTGTGGATGTGCCTTCTGGTTTGAAAAGCACTGTCATCTGCATTTAATGCTGTAAGTAGCTTGATGGGGAGCCAAAATCTTTCCACTCTTAAGAGCTGCCCATGGAATACTGGTGGTTGAGTTGAATCACTGGTAAGAGATGTCAGGTGCCTCCTCTGCAGTGGGGTTTCATGTGTTCAGATTGCCAGACAGTTCAGTGACTTAACAAGCAACATCACAAAACAGAGGTTACTCTAAGTTCTGCCAGTTATTTAGGGCTGGGCTGTGTGGGGAGGATGGGAAATGAGGCAACTCCATAGCAGGAGGTTCCCTCTTGTGTTTCCACCTGCTGGGCTTCCATCCTGGCCTAGCTGTGGTACTGTAACTGACATGAATTACTTACTTTGGAAATGCATTAGCTTTTTATGAGGAAGACAAGATTGCCAGTTATGTTTAACTAAACATTTGAAATCCTTTCCCAAAGTGAAGGCCAGGGAGTGCTGCACCCACCTCGCAAGCAAAGCCTCTTTGACATGGCCAAGCTGTCTCGGGGGGGCCCCTTCAGAGAAGATAAGGTAGAAGATGTAAAAGCTCTTGTCAAGATTATCCCTGTCTTCCTGGCTTTAATACCTTACTGGACAGTGTATTTTCAAGTGAGTAGTTCCAAATAGTTACAGTTATATTTTACACAGTTTCTAATTTAACATGTTTTGGGGTGTTCTCTCATAAATAGGAAACTTACCTTGAAGTTGAGAGATGAAAAATTACTACTAAGGGATACTCTCAAATAATATTTTGACCTAATAATAGAAAAAAAATCAAACCATTACAATTGTAGTTAAGACTCACAGTTGTACAAATTCACATATCTTAAATACTGTGCTGGGTTTCATCTTGCAGTTGTTTCACATAGGTTAGGGTAAGTGGTCTAGACCTCATTTTAATTTTCAGGTTCTGTCTTATGGAGATGATTCAGGATATCAAATATGTTTTAGGCAAGAAAAACAAAGCAGAAATTGTTTTCAAAGATACAGAAATGATTCTTTGTGTTTTTAGTAAAAATAACTACAAGGTTAAAAAATCTTGTAATGTTCTGACTGTAATTCTTTTCAGTTTGCTGTGTTAGCATTTCATCTCTGGTACAATCTTTGTTAATTGTTACAAAATGAAAAATATCTTGCTCTCAGCACTTCTTGTCCAAGTAATCTCAACTCCTCTTTCCTAATGCTAGATGCAGACAACGTATGTCCTGCAAAGTCTCCATCTGAAAATTCCTGAGATATCCAATGACACCAACTCCATCCACACGGTGAGCAGAGCAAAACCAGTGCAAAGGGCCTTTCTTTAGCTTCAATGCAGATTAGATCAGCATTGTACAAAATCCCAGGAAGTTCAGGTAGTGCCTTTGGGGATCAGTGGCCTCAGCCTTTGGGGATTTAGGAGCACGATGCACGTTCCAGATTTTGTCATACCAACAAGTGTCTGCAGTTCACACCAGCCTGTTCTGGATGCATTCAGGTAACTCTCACTGCTTTCACCAAGAGTTTTTTTATCCTTCAGTGGCCAAAGTCTGACCTTTGAAGAGAGCTGCTCAATCTCCATGCCCTGAGTTTCCATACCAGGACAGAAGCATTTCTGCAAGCCCAGTAGGAATGAATACCCATCCTTAATACATTAGCATTTGGAATTTGAGACACATCTGTTACTTTAGACTGATCAATAATCACTTTACCTTTAGCATATTGAAAGAAGCTGTTCAATCAATATTTTTCAAGAAAGGCTGGCATCATGTGATTGCAGAAATGGTACAGAGAAGTAAAACCACAGGATTTACAGGACACGTGCTACACCACCCTCTCTATTCATTTGACAACTGTGATTTGATTTTAATTGAATTTTGCATTTACATTAGTAAGACTCTGTTTCTGCTGCTCTCTGGCATATTTCTGATAGTTCTAAGCTTAATAGGAAATATACAGAGCTTGGCTATTAAATACTTGTCATGACTGAATTAGGTAAAAAGTTTAATTCTGTCAGATGAGAAACTGAGCTTACAGATGTATGAGCAGCCAGATTCAATGAAAATCTGAACAGCTGAATATTTTCTTCAGCTTTTAAACACTCTTATTTGACTTTTCACAATGTCTGTCAGTTGTTTGCACTGTTGTTTGTTTTGGCTCAAAGTGTTCAATCAAAACCTTCTTTTGTAAAATAATAGTAAAAATTAACTCCTAAGTATGAAATTGCCAACTTGAGTCATCTCCCCTTCCAGTTTCCAGCAGCCTGGCTGACCATGTTTGATGCAGTGCTTATCCTGATCCTGATACCCTTAAAAGACAAACTGGTGGACCCCATTTTGAAGAGGAATGGCTTGCTGCCATCCTCGCTGAAGAGGATTGCAGTTGGAATGTTCTTTGTGATGTGCTCTGCCTTCGCTGCAGGTGAGAAAACGACCTGGAGACCTCCTGACATAGCAAATTGTTCAGCTCACTGCAACAGCATTTTGTTAAAAACTGTGTGAATATTTAATTCAGCATTATTCAGATCTTTTTTAGCAGAATAGTTGGAATGTGCCTTCATGGATGAATTTCCCTCAGTAAAAGGGATTGTATCCAAAAAGTTACTAAACTGTTTTGAACACTTGCACTAAAATTGGACCATTTTTCCTGCCTGAAGTAGACTTTGCATACACCCTTTAAAAACGTTTATTCATACATTCTGACTTACAAGTATAAAAAAGCTGATTTTTTACCTAAAATCCTTTCACCTGCTCTGAAATAATAAAGTTAGGTTATGGCTGAACAAGAGTTTCCTTCCACTTTGGATTTTCTCTCCCCTATCTTCCTGTTCCCTAATGTTTGGGAATTAGTGTAGTGTAAGATAGCTCAGCTGTAGCATGAAAGGGAAAAGATGGCAACTCTGCTGGCCCCATAAATCAGTTGCTTTTGAGGTGATTTCAAGTTGTTAAGTGCTGCTGATGTGGAACTGAACATCTCTGAGCAATGCTTCACAGAATCTATAGCCCTCACCAGCATCACTGTAATGAACATCCTGATAAAGCATTATAGCATTAAATAAATTCATTGCAGCACTTGGGATCCCCTATATTTTAGGGAGTGGGACACTTTGTATGGTTATTAAGATTTCTTTCAGTGAGAGAGGTAATTACGAGGCCAAGGTCACTTTGTGGGCAAGGAAAGTTCTTCAAGCAAAGTCATTTAAAGTTAAAATAGAAGTGTTTCCCTTATTCCATGTTTCTTAGGACGCTGCTGCTGCAGAAGAGGATGATGTAAAACACTTAAATGTCAGCTCTTTAAATAGAACCTGTGGGCTCACACATAAGGGAATTCAAAACCAGCAGTATCTGTCTTTATTCATGGTGGGGAAGAGCCCATCAAGCTGTGATAGCTGAGTTGGGGAATGGGTTCATGCAGCAGAATTCCTTAAAGTTTCAAAAGCTTTTTCAATTCACCTACAGGTTTAACAAATGCTTTTGTTGGTTTGATCCTCCCCAGCTCTTCCCCAACAGAAACTGAAAAGGTGAATTCTTTGGGTGATTATTTGCACTCTGTTTGGAAAGTTTAACCTTTTGGAGTAACTTAACATCTCTTCGTCATAACAGGAATTTAAAAGCTTCAGTTGTGACAAATTTGGAGTTTAGGAAACTGTTTATTTCTAGCAAGGTGTTGGTTTATATGTTTCATTCCCTTTTTATTTTCTTGTTAAGTGATATTTATAGCTGCCATATTTTAACATTCTCAAAATACACTATTACTTCCAAGCATTGCTGCCTTCAAGAGGGACACTGAATGAAATCTTAAATACATGAAAATGTCAAGAATTTGCAATCGTGGCAATATCTTAATGATTTGTTTGTGCCATATTTCCATTTTGACTTGCTTATCTAACAGCCATTAGTTGTGGACACTACTCAGGCTGCCTGTTAGATTGGTTAGATTATTTAAAATATTTTATAAACTCTGTTAAAATACAACTGATTAGATTTAATGAACATCTGCTGTGCTTCATGCATCTTACAGTGAATTCTGAGCAGCAATGTTCAAGGTTATTCAGCTGGAAAATCTACTTCATTTACAGAGTTTAAACCATTACAGCAAGAAATTCAGATTATTTTAACTACTAAGAGTGTAAAATTAAACATTAAACTTGTCTGTCAGAGTCTTGAGGGAAGAATCAATAGATTCCAGATTCTGAAGTACTTTGAAGATGAATTTATGGCAAAGTTTGGTATATTGTAGTTGTGCTCCTAGGTGGCTCAATGCTTATTTTGTAAGAGTATTAACACATTAAGACCACTTGATGTTTGGAGGTGCAACAGTTCTGTGTTGAGTGTAAATAAATGACATTATGTCTGAGCTCTTAGATGAGTCTACTACTTTGTTTACGTTTTAATTAAGTTCCACTCTAAAATGTTTGGCAGCCATATTAAAATGAAAACATCAAGAAATCTGGTTTTATTTTAATTACAGCTCTTCATAATTCAGAGGGCACTGAGGTAGCTGAAGAGCTAAAGATACATAAAAATAAGATGGGTCACCTAGAAAGAAGTGAGGAGTATAGAGAGAATGTGGTGGCTGGCCTGACATGAAGAAGTAATAAATTCAGACAGTCCTTACCTCGAACCCAGAATGTTATTATAGATGTTAGTAAGAAATTTGGGCACTGTCACTTAGCACAGAGGTGCTGATCTGGCTGGTCCCCTCAGGGTTTTATGTCACAGCTTGGGGAAGGCAGGGGAGAGCAGGAATCATGTTGTGCATTAGGAATTGTGCTTGTTTGTGGCTCAGAGTGCTTCAGCAGTGTTGCTATGAACATATTATAAGTTTCTCTGTGTGTAAGCCTTCTGATCAGTTTCCCATGGGAGAACATCCTTTTGCTGTTCTTTTACTCTGTATAAGCTTTCTGTAAACAAAATATCTGGTGTTCTTCAAGGACATTTTAGAATTCCTTGGCCTCCTCCTTGAGAGTGGGAGAAGGAGCTGAAGGACTGTAATATTTCTGATATTGTTAGCCTTCAGGACAGCAGCAGGAGCATGGAGAATGCTCTCTGCTGAGCAGATATAGAAAAATACTAGAATTATGGAGCCATTTTAATAAATCATATTTAGCCTTCTGAATTATTGTCAAGAGTCCTTTCTTCAATGCATGGACCACGACGATAAAGCAGCACAGGAAATGTCCAGGAAGGGGCAGCTGGAAGTGAGGGAGCAGATGTCATCATTGTCCCCGGTGTGATCCCCACGGAGCACCCATCCAAGCCCTGCAGGTTTGGTTTGTGCCAGGAGGGATTTTTGTGTCCCAGGCTGAGCTCAGGGCTTGGCTCAGGAAGCAGAAGGAGCCCCGAGCTGACAGCACTGCGTGGGAGGCAGTGGCTCAGTCCTGCTCCTCTGAATTGGGATGAATAAATTCACCTTATTTCCAAGGATGAGAGATGAGAGTTCTTTCATGGAGGTCTCTTTTGGGGGAAGCAGGGAGTTTTATTAACTATTAGCTATTCTGTGTGTTTTATGTAACTGTGAGTCAATCGTTTAGTCTGGGCAACTTCAACAAAGCCCTACAGCATTATTTGATATTCACTTTCTACTCTAAACTGTTGTGCTGAGCAAACTAAAAATGCTTATATTTTACACTATCATGTCTCTTTTTCATTCCATATGAAGTACTTCCTATGCAATGTATTGCTTGTAAATCAAGATCTAATGAGCTCTTGGATCTCTTCGGGTGAAAAGTGTCATATAAATGTTATAATCATATTCATGGAGGGTTTTCATAGCTCTACAGGACTGGTGTAGCCATTTCCATAAGCAAAAGGGTTTCTAATTTATGAATACTCTGGTGGCAGTTGAAATGGTTCAACAGTGCAAAGCAGTAGTTTGTGAAAATGAGATTGTCTTTAAAACAACCCCAGCACAGTGTCCAGGAGAGCTCTGAGCGGATCCATCCAGAAATGGGCTAAGTATTTGTGTAATTATTTTTACCAAATGAGAATATAATCACTAATTCAATGGCAGAACAACTGTATGTCTTGAAATAACAACAGCAAACGTAGCCTGAAATGCTTTATGTCAGGAAATAAATACATATTCCTATTGTATCATTTCTAATTGTGATGCAGGGCTGAATCCTAATTTAATTCTTAGTATAGAGAAACAATGTTTGCATCTTAGGTCAATCTTTTTTCCCTCCCCTTTCACATAGGAATTCTGGAAAGCAACAGACTGAAGATTGTAAAGGTTAAAACAATTAACCAGACAATTGGGAATGTTACATACCATGCTGCAGATTTGCCAATCTGGTGGCAGATTCCTCAGTATGTGCTGATTGGATTCAGTGAAATATTTGCAAGTATAGCAGGTAAGAGTCTTTGTGTGCTTAAATCTGCTTTTGTATCTGTCAGAAACGATGGAATCTTAGAAAATAAATACTTCTCAAATCATTACAAGTAAGCTCTGATGTTCCCAACTACATTTTTACACAATATTGCTCAATTTAAGTGGCAAAGCTCACCATTGTCTTGCACATTTGAAGCCTGGCTATGTAAGACTGTTCTTTCAAAATTGAATTTCAAGCAGAGTACCACCTAAAATATTTGTGTGGCATCCAGTTAGTGCTGGATATTTGCAAGCCCTAATGGAAAACAATATACTCTTTCAATATTGTATTTTAATGCAGTTTTGTGTCCTCTGACTCTCCTTCTGTGTTGGAAATACAGTTTGTGCTCTGTAATTTTTTTTTTTGTATTATAAACTGAGCTCACAGTTTAGAAAGTCAATTAATAAGTGGAAACACCCTTCTGAGGGCAAAGGGAAGAAATAAACCACATTTAGAAAGACATATAAGTTTAAATTTATGTTACTTGAATTTTTTCATCTATGAAATAAGAGAAGCTTTTGCAAATATTAATAATGAAGTAGATATTTTTATATAATTTTATCTACTTTATTTCTAGATCAGATTTTCTGTAGCTGTTCCAGTACTTCAACATGACACTAAGCAAACTGAAACTCTTCACAAATTTTGTGTGTCTTGAGCAAATGCAAGAGCTGCTAAATTCCCCAGCCCTGCCCTGTGTGGTGTAGTGGGCAGCTGTGTGCTCACACTGATTTTTAGCTGGAAGTGCAGCGGGAGGAGAGGGTGAACAGGAGTATAAAATGGGATTTTCTGGTCTGTCTGCTCCACGTGCAGGGCTCCTCAGCAGGAGGGAGGCTCAGGCAGGTCCCTGTGGTCCCTGGGGCTGCACAGGTGAAGTGCTCCGGGGATCTCAGCACAGTTTGCTCAGGTGCTGCTCCAGCAGCAGGAGCACCCCTGAGTGCACAGGGGCCTCTTCTGGCTCCACTTCAGTGGGATGTGGAGCTCCCTGGTGCAATCCATCCAAACTCCTCCAGTGACTCCATGGAAAACTCATTTCATTCCTGCTGGACTGTAGTTCCCTGCTGAAGTGTTGAAACTCTGTTTGCAAACACTGAACGGCGAGGATCGTGCACTCAAAGTGGCAATGCCTGCAGCTCTCTCCCTGCCATTCCTGGTGGCAGAGCCCCTGTTTCATTTCCCCTGGGGGAGGTTCCTTTCATTCCTGGGCAATCCCAGCAGGCTGAGGTGAGATCTCTGCTTCTGGAAGCCCTTGCTGGCCCCAGCTGTCACAGGGCCCATTTGTTCCCCTCTCAGTGGCACAGAGAGCTTCTGCTCCATCAGGTTTCTGCTTACTCGTCTTCTGCTGTCATCACAGTTGTTAGGAAATAAAATGAGGTGCTTGCATTTCTTGGCAAGGAGAGTAAAAGTGGGGTTGGTTATTTTTTCCTATCTACTCATTTGCTGTCCATTTCCTTATGTGTCTATGGTACCTGGCACAAATGCTAACACACAAAAATCTGAAGATAAAATCTTGCCTGATTTAGTTACTTATTAAAACTAAGGCTGTATTTAGTGCTTTTATCCAAAGAGTAAAGTTAATGACTTGTAGTCAGTTTAGTTTAATTATGCCACTTAAATCCTAGCTCAGATAAACAGATGACTTACAGAAATACAAGTGTTCATGGAAAATTAAACCAAGTTCTTCCCTCTTACACAATCTTGTTTCTCTGTCAGGTACTATTAATAGTTTATAGGTGTTTGCAAGGAAAAAATAGCAAACCTGTCTGCAGGCTGTGGAAAGGTCTTGAAGCACTCTCTGTTTGCTCAACTCCAGGCTGAAGGGACTTCAGTGGAGCTCTTTGTGAGAAGTCTAAGGCTTACACAGTCCTTAGGTGAATATTCTGCTGGGTCTGTACCAACAGCATTATAACTTCAAAAACACTTGGTCAGTGTTTGAAAGAAATGTACCAGAAATTCTATGCAGAGCTTAATTGCTTTGTGTAGTGCACTTTCATTTGATATTTTTTCTTTACAAAGGCTCTTTCCTGCCTTCTGATTGTTACCTGAACGTAATTTTTAATAGTTTTAAGAAGGCCTCTCAAGACTCAGAGTGTACTTTACCAATTTAATATTAAACTTGATAAAGGCATCTACTGTGCCATGAAATTCAGGCTTAAAATAAGCAAGGTATTACTGGTTACAAAACCATAATTATGTGAAAATATTTGTTGTGAACAAAAAGGGACTAAATAGCACCAGAGCTGAAACATACCTCTGTTTTTCTGTTTACTGTAAAACTAAGCATATTCTTATTAAGCCACATTAGTTACACTTGAGGTACCTTTAAAAAGATGACACACATTGCATTAATCTTTTGTATTATTCTGTCAATCCTCCTAAAGCACCCTTGTTTAGCTGGGAATTGTAATCTCACATGACAACACCAGCAAGGGGCTTTAATTTCAGGAGTGTTTGTTTGCAGGAGCATGAAATCATTATCAATGGCTGCCAGCAGCCAAAGGAGCTCTGAAGGCAAAGAAAAGATTTTATATTCTTTATGCCAGATTAAATATTAGTGTTGCTGCAAAAGTTATTCAAATTTAGAAATGTACCTTATTTTGTTGCAAGAAGTGCAGGGTTACACTCATTTTGGTTTTTGTTCTGAGTCCTAAGGTCTTTTTCCAGCTGGAACAGTCATATCCAGTGTGTCTGTAAAATGAACAAGAAAAGAAACAGTCCAGATCCTTTTATGTGTTACACCTGAGCTTAACTTCTACAAAACATTCAGAAGCCTGGTGACCAGGATGTGACAGGCTCAGGAGACCTGTGGCAGCTCTGATAACTTAGCCAGAAGTCACAAACAAGCTGCTGTGTCCTCAGAGTACTCTGCTTGTTTTTTCTTGAACTGCAGTTGGACAGGTGAAATACTCCTTGGAAAATGTGAGTTGTTACATTGGTGGCAGAGCCTAGGAAACCAGGGCACTTTTAATTCCTGAAATAAATACCATTCTGCCCGTTGGCAGCTGTGTCTGTAGGGTTCTCTGGTTGCAGTTTGAGTTTAGGGAAGCCCCACAGCTGAGCAGGGTGAGGAGTTTCAGTTCCCTGCTGGCCCCCATCCTGCAGCAGGGTGTGGGCTCCCAGCCCTGCCCCAGGTGCCAGGAGCTGCTCCTGGGTCACTGACAGCACCCAGCTCTGGGCCCTTCCCAGGAACAAAGCTGGCCAGCCTGCCCTCGAGTGCTCATCCTTTTCCTCAAAAGAACTGCCACTGGATTTCTGTTAAGCCCTGGCTGGAGCAGGCAAATAGCAGGGGTGCTGTAAATAAAGCATGCCTTTATTGTGCCAGACATAAGAGTTGTGCAATTTCAGGTCTGTAATGCTCTCTTTGCAAAGAAAAATGTTAGATGAGGTAGCATTAATTCTCAGTATGAGCAGACTGTTTTGAAACAAGCATTTCACCTGTCAGAAAAAGCTCTGCAAGGAATGTATTTGATTGTCTCTTGTGAATAATCCCATTTGATTTTTGACAGGAGTATTATTCTAAAAAGGAGAGTTAATCATGGGCATTAATCTTTGTGTGGCAGAGCCTAACCCAGTGTGTGCTCTTGGTACACAAATTCAGTAGCACAGATTTGCAGATGGATGGTCACTGGTACGTTCTTCTTGGGTTTATTGCTTGAAATTTGAGTAAAGACAGCTGAAAGTTCAAGCCCTGTATCTACAAGTCTTAAAAAGAATTGCTTGCTAGCAAGCAATGAAGTCGGAGAATTCTAGATCAAAAGTAAATTAAATTAAAATAATTACTGCCTTTCCAGTTCCAGTTAATTTCTCTGTCTGCACATTCAGAGACAGAGACACTGAGGCTGTAAGAAATAAATGTTCATGGCCAATGCAAGAGTGGCTTTTGTCTTTGTCCTGCCTGTACTGCCCAGCAGGCAGGGAACAGGGAAGCAAGGGGGATGGGAAACGTGGAATTGCCAGCTTCCAGTTAGTTTAACACTTTTTTTTTGAGGATAATTTTAGACAGAAAAATGAATATGTTGGTTCAGAAGATTTCTTGATTTTACACATGGAATATAAATAAGATCAAAGTCTGTGTCTCTAACATTGTCCATTTAATGGGTCGGTACATTGATGACCTTTAAGAGGATTCATAAAGCAGTTAAGAGGACCTGGGAACTGCTAGGGATTCACTACATGTAGAACACTTCTAGAACAATCTACTCTCATTTCTTGCATGTTCCAATAGCATTTTTTCATCTCTTAATACAGGTCTAGAATTTGCATATTCAGCTGCTCCCAAATCTATGCAAAGTGCCATCATGGGGCTGTTCTTTTTCTTTTCGGGGATTGGGTCGTTTGTTGGCTCTGGGTTGTTGGCACTGGTGTCTATTAAAGAAATTGGCTGGATGAGCAATCACACAGATTTTGGTAAGTGTATTTTTCAGTGTGTTCATGGTCTGGAAAGCAGAAGTTTCAGTTCAGCATCAAGGACATGGCACTGCTGAGTTTTGACACAGTTTTTTAACATAGTTATTATTTTCAAAGTATTAATTTGTCTGCTGCTCTGTTAAAGTTTCATTTTGCATCTAAGTATGAAATAATGTGAAAATGTGTACAAAATAATTCACTGCCCTCATGAAAGCCTGAGAAACACCTCTGTAGAGCCTCAGTTACTTGCTCAGCACTTCATCACTAGAAATTGCAAATATTTTCATTTCAGTAAAAAATATTTAAATTACTTGCAGCAGAAGAATATATTTGGTATAAAGTACTGAAATTGCTTTCTGTGGTTATGGGAAGTAAAATGTACCCATCTCTCTCCAAGTGGTTATTCAGCTTCCTCATTTTAAGTGACTTCATTGAAATTACCATGAGTTAATTCTGCATTTCTGTCTGCTAGCTATTTTTACTCCTAAAGTTCAACAAATCACCTGCTTTGAGTTGCCAGTGGAGGTTAAAAATAATTATTGGCACCAGTAGGTGGCACCTTGGGAATTTCAGAAAACCCTCCATCCTCAGTGGGCTAATTAGTTCAACCAGGAGGAGTGTGAACAGTTCTTAAAATGTCTGCTAGACCTGCTGCTTGTACATGGCTTAAAATTGCAGCCTAAATTTTAAATTTGGTCTAAGAGAATCATTTCAACTGGATTTGCATCTACCGCAGAGCAGTGCTGCCTGATTCCTGCAAGTGCCACATGTTGGCATCTGTGGCTTATTATATTTGAAAGCTGTTCTTTCAAAACTGCAAAGGATAACAGGTAGCCTGAACCTTCTGGAAGTGTCCTCCCCAAATGAGTATTTCATCCCATTGAGACTTCCTTTCCCCAGTCAATTTCAGAATTAGAAAAGGAACCTTTTCTGCAGCTCCATACACAGCTCATTGTAGTGGCTGCGGTTTGCCCATTTTAGATTTCCCCAGTTTTGGAATTTTCCCAATCAGTGCACCACTGATGAGGGCTCACCAGGGGGTAAGAATCTCACACCAATGATGATGGTGCTTTTTCAGCCCCTTGCCTTTGTTCTCTGCAGAGCAGCTGATGAGAAGACACTGCCAAATCTTCTCTCTGAAATACCTGGGCTGTGCCAAACCTGCCCAGAGATGGGCAGCACTGGAAGGGGTTGCCTTTCAGGATCAGGATTTTGAGCAGGCTGCTCAGCCCAGTGGCCTGGCCTTGGCACACCTGTGCCACCAGGTGTTTGTGCCTGTCCCCAGCAGGGCCAGGGCTGGCTGGGGGTGATGTGCAGCTGCAGCACCCACAGCAGCCCCTGCTCCAGCCTTTGGAGCTTTGTAACTCCATTTTCATTGGTGTGGCATCACTGAAAGGTTCCAGAGTCACAGCTGAACTTCACCTGGGTCTGCCAGGGTAGGAGTTGCAAGGAGGAGTCCATCAGTGAATTGGGGGCTTTTTCATGAGATGCTGTGTAATGTAAGCACATGCCCTAAATTTCTGCTATTTCTGCCAACTCATGACATCACTGGGGGTGACTGACTGCCTCCAGAATCTCCTGAGGAAGTTCCCTCTCTGCCAGCACTTCAGGGGTGGTTGCTGCCATTGAATTGACTTGTTTCTCCCACCAAAACTAAGATTTCATGGGTTTAATATCCCATCTCATAAAGGATAATTACTACTCTTTAAACACATCTGCTCTTGAAATGGAGATTCACATCTATATTGTATTTTAAATGTCAAGGAAAGGCTCAGTTTAATTTTACTGCATTTTATTATAAGTTCATTTAATTGAATCTTAACTTTCAGTAATTAAAGTAATTTAATCTGAACGTTTATAGGCGTGCTGCAGGAACAGCTGGTTAGGGTCCATGTACACGTCACTGTTTTAGTCTCTGCAGCATATCTGATAATTGTAATGGTCCAGTTGGCTGTGGTGTGTTGGAAATGAGCCACAATATATTGTTCTTGGAAATACAGCAGGAGTTGTGCATGCTTCCTAACAGAGGAATGCTGTTTTAGCAAGGAGCTTTCTTCATTTAACATTGTTCAACGGCCAAAGCACTGATTTGTTACAACTTTGAGGGAGCATCAAAGGTGAACTGAACCACAAAGAAGTCACCTGTGTTTTCATGAACTCTAAACTTTGTCCCCAAAAAAGGCTGAGAAACCATTGCAGTAATGGCTTTTTTTATATCTATGGAGTTGCCAACTTCTTCCTTTACAGCACTCATTTTTTGCTTTTTTTATTTTCTTTTGACTTGGTCTAAGGCATTGGAGAACAAAAGAAAACATTCCTTATCCTGTGCACATCTTCCTCAGCAGTGCCAGCCTTTGCTCTGGATAATTAAAAATGAACTGTGCTGTGGGATGGAAACATGATTTGGTTTGGTTCTGCAGAAAAGTCTTCACCACTTAAACTTGACAAGATTGACAGTTTTGTTTGCATCATCTTAGTTAATGCTTTTTTTCCCTCTCCAATTCTTTCTAGGTAATATTAACGGCTGCCAATTAAACTATTACTTCTTTCTGCTGGCTGCTATCCAAGGAGCCACCCTCCTGCTTTTCCTGATAGTTTCTGTGAAATACGAGCACCACAAGTCCAAGGTGGGCGAGGTGGCTGCCAACGGGAGGCTGTGAGCCCTGGCAGGGCAGACTGTGCCAGCAGCACCAGGGAAGGGCAGTGCCAGCCAGGAGCCCCCCTGCCTGCCAGGGGACTCTGCAGCCCTGCTGGGGACTGGGCAAGTGCCTTATGGCAGGGGCTGTTTCTTGCACTACGTCCTGGCAGAGGACAGCAAACCTTGGAGTGGATTCACTGCAGGCTCTGGAGCTGCTCTTTGTTCACGGGGAGATGTTCACTGAGCTCCTCAAGCTGGGACACTTGGGAGTGGAGTGCAGGGGGTCACGGGGACTGTTCTGACCCAGGCTGAACGCTGGAGCCACAGAAACCTTCAGTCAAGCCTACCCTGAGGACACAGCAAGGAAACCATTTGACAGGAGCCTCAAGCAGGGCATGGGTTTTCACTGCTGGGAGCCATTTTGGGGCAAGAAACAGGGACAAATTAAATTCCAAATTAGCCAGATTAGAAAGGAATATAATTTTATAATTGGTCTGTTACTGACAGTGTATCAAGGATTTAAGTCCAGACTTGCAGTCAGGAGTATCCAAGACTGAGGACTGAATCCTCAGTCCCAGTAGCTGGTCAGACAGCTGCTGCAGACTTTGGTGCACAATTAACACTTGTTGGGATTGGAATTGTTTGACTGCAGCAATGGTTTTATTTTTGAGCCTGCATTAGATGCATTAGGACAACACCCACCTTTGGACAGGGCCCTGTTCAGTCTAACACTGTTACTCCCCTAAGGACTATCCCAAATATTTGCAGGAAGCAAAGCAAGCTGGAATTCTGAGCAGATCAATGCACAGTAACCATTTAGCAGCCTTTAGCCAGGTCCTTCAGTCTTGTCTTACTTTTAGCTAACCTGCTCCAGGGTTTGGATCTTTCAGCAGCACATTCCTCCAGCAGAGCAAATGGCTTTATGTTCAGCCTCTTGAATTTTAATGATTCTAACAACTGTACTTCAGAGTGTGTGCAGACTGGTATGGAAGGTGTAAGGAATTATGCAGAAAGAAAATAAAACCTTTTTACTAATGTGTTGAATTTTTATAGTTTCCTTTGTCTGCAGTTCTGTTGTTTAAAATGTCCTTATTTTGTACATGGACATCTTTTTAATGAGTTTACAAAATAAAATGAACCTCCATGCTGTGACTTTCGACCCTTTGTTTCTAGGTGAATAAAATTATACTACAGCTATTTTGTTCTTTAGCCTTCATTTCCTGAAGACACAATGGAATGGTGTTGGATTTCTGCATGTCCACAGGTACCCCGTTAATTCTGTCAGAGCTACAGCAGTGTCCTGTCCTTGCCAGATAAATCAGCAAAAATGCTTCAGCTGTGGCATTCCTTAGGATGATTTAAAGCTGGAATGACTAAAGAATAATTTCTGTGTCCCCAGCACTGTCCCAGCAGTGTCCCAGCAGTGTCCCAGCACTCTGTCCTCAGCAGTGTCCCCAGCAGTGTCCCAGAGTGTCCCAGCAGTGTCCCAGCACTGTCTGTCCCCAGCAGTGTCCCCAGCAGTGTCCCAGAGTGTCCCAGCAGTGTCCCAGCACTGTCTGTCCCCAGCAGTGTCCCCAGCAGTGTCCCAGAGTGTCCCAGCAGTGTCCCAGCACTGTCTGTCCCCAGCAGTGTCCCCAGCAGTGTCCCAGAGTGTCCCAGCAGTGTCCCAGCACTGTCTGTCCCCAGCAGTGTCCCCAGCAGTGTCCCAGAGTGTCCCAGCAGTGTCCCAGCACTGTCTGTCCCCAGCAGTGTCCCCAGCAGTGNTGTCCCCAGCACTGTCCCAGCAGTGTCCCCAGCACTGTCCCAGCACTGTCCCAGCAGTGTCTGTCCCCAGCACTGTCCCAGCAGTGTCCCCAGCACTGTCCCAGCACTGTCCCAGCAGTGTCTGTCCCCAGCACTGTCCCAGCAGTGTCCCCAGCACTGTCCCAGCAGTGTCCCAGCAGTGTCTGTCCCCAGCAGTGTCCCCAGCACAGACCCTCAGCAGCCCCCTCCCCTCCCCACCCTCTGAGAGCTTCTCCCCCTGCCAGGAGGGGTTGCCCAGTGCTGAGCTCTGGTGACACGAGCCCATAAATCCCTCCTGACAGGGACCAGAGCACTCACGGACAAGGGAAACACTGCTCAGGCCTTGAAGGTGGAACTTCAGGCAGGTAAGGCACCTGGTGAAAGCTGAGAGACACGTGTGGCTGTCCTGAGTGACAGCCCTGGGACAGGGACATGGTGAAGCCTCCTCTGGAGCACTCAGAAGGTGCCTGGGTGTGACCCTGTGCCACCTGCCCTTGGTGACCTTGCTTTCGCAGGCCCCCAGCCCCTGTGATCCATCCATCACCTCTGCAGAGCAGTTTTCTCTGGGCTGTGATCTCAGGAGAGCCAAAGGCCCAGAATGTTCTGTCTGCTGCACCGTGGCAGCTGGGTCATGCTGCCAGCACCGAGTGTGGCACGTTTGGGTTCTGATAACTCAGTCTGATGACAAATGGCCTCACTGTCAGGCACAGTGCTCCAGGGGGCAGCTCTGCAGGCTGAACATCTGTGAGGAGCAGCTCTGCTCAGCTGCAGGAGGGGGCTCCAGGCAGGAGATGCTCAGGGCTGGTGTCTCACTCAGCTCCAGGCAGACACTGAAATAATTAAAATGTGGGGGAGGGTTCCCCTTAACTGACTGCACATTTTAGAACTTTGTCAAACGAATTGAAAGTCTAGAGATGCCTTAATTCCTGTTTCAACAGACTTGGATCTCTCTAGTTTAACCTCTGCACCTTTCCCCTTCACTGTGCCGTGGTGATTCAGCAGCCACAGCCACAAACCCAGGCAAAGCCTGGCAGTGATGCTATTGCAGGCTGTCCAAAGTTTAATAATCCCAAAAATTATATTACACATGTGCACAATCCCCTCATTTCTAAATTCCAGCTCATCAAATTGATGAGCTTTAACGTGATGAAATGGTTCTGTGTGATACAAAACACTCCAAATTCAAGTCCTTATAAAAGCACAAAGTGCCACGATAATTTAAAGTGGGCTTTTCAAAGCACTCTCATGTTGCTGGAGCACTTCAAATATTTTTACAAGGATGTCAAAGCAGAATCTGGTCAAATAGCCTTTTGAAGTAAAAGCAGTAGACATCAAAACATACTCCCCAGACTGAGAAAAACACTTGGAGTCTCTTGAAAAGCAATAATCCCAGCTCATCTCCAGCTTGCAGCTTCCTGAAGCAGCAGTGTGTTTGTTGGTGAGTTAAAAGCAGAGGTTTGGCCCCTGTGGATGGAGGAGCAGGTTCAGATCCTGTCAATGTCCCCAGCCAGGAGAGCAGCTGGCTCTGGCTCATCTTTTGGGGATGGGGTACCTGCCCTCCCCGTCCCCAAAACCTGTGCCTGACTGTGCACTCACGGGGTGCCAGCCTGGGCAGCAGCAGAGCAGTTCTGAGACACTTCACAGCACTTCTCAGTAGTGAGTATATGCTGGATCCAGCAGCCTGATTCTCATGGGGTTTGGAGAAGATGGCTAATTTGGGGTACAAATTCATTTTGTTTGGTTTTGCAGATACAAGTAAGACTTGACAGGAGCTGCTTCCCATGAAATCTGTGGTACAGAACTGCAGAACATAGTAGGAAAATATGCCATGATAATATCCCCCTTCAATTTCCTCTTTAATTTTTGGTACAATAGCTGGATTTTCTCCTGCCTTCTGGAGAAGAGACTAATGCATCCCTGAAAGTTAATAAAATGATATGGGGTCATTTTTATTGAAAGAAAGTTAAACATCTGCTGTGTCTATTGCAGTATATTAAACAATATTTTATTATTCTCACTTCCCTGACATGATTCATGTCCCTGGCAGGCACTGAGCCCTATTGTTTGCTTTTCATATACATGTAGCAATTTAAAATGTGCCTGTGAAATAAAACCTGGAGATAGAGCCCAGCTGCAGACACAAAGCAGTCGAGGGCAGGGGTGCTGATGGTCCCTGGCTGTGCTGGGTGTGCCCTCCCAGTGCAAGGGGTGCTGAGCTCGTTCCCTTCCCCTTCAGCTCTGGGGACACTGCAGCAGTTTTGGGAACGCTCCCCATCCACCCTGCAGGAGCACACGGGCAAAAGAGAGGCTGATGCATATTTTGAGTCATTTTCCATGCAGTTCTGATGGAGGCTGGGAGCCCAGGGACAGCCCAGTGAAAGAGAAGCACTCAGCTGACATCAACATTCCCTTCCACCCACCTGGGATGTGCCAGCAGAGCCCAGAGCTGCAGCTCCCGTGGGCAGGGAGGAGACAGCAGCCAGGGCTGGGCTCCAGTGCCCTTTGCAGAGCAGGAACAGGCTGGCCCAGGCATTGCTCAGCTCCAGATATTTTACAGAGATGTTTGCCTCCAGTTGCCAGCATCTAGAAAAGCTGTGTCTGCAGTGAGCAGAGCGAAGTGACAAAACCCTGACAGGCTGACAGCACAACAGAGCCATCAGCTGCTGCCAGGAGCTGGAGTTAAACAGGCAGTGGGTTCAAACGGGGCCACAGAATTCCCCTTTGTCCCACAACTGCTCCTTCTTACCTACAATCACCTGCTGCTGCTCATGAACTGAAATAATGCAACACCTGCCCAGGCTGACACCTTGTTCTTGGGCAAAGGCTCACAATGGACCACCACGCCTCACTAGCCCCAGAAACCTCTTGTGCCTTCTCCTCTCACTCCAAACCAGAGCCCAGAGCCCTGTGATTCCCTGCAGCCCACGGATTTGCAGCTGTAAACCACACCACACACCTTCTGCACACCCAGCACCTTCCAGCTCTCCCAAAATCCCAGCTAGGTCACACCTGGTTGCTTTGTGCCAGGACTTTCCCTGACCCTCATGCTCTGAACCCTGTCAGTTAAACCCCTGAGGGAGCATCAGGAGGCCACAAAGGATCAGCTGCCATGGGAAGAGGAGTGCAGCTCTCTGAGGTCTCCTGAACTGCCCCATGGCAAACCAATCCTTTCCTTGCCTTCTCTCAGGGATGAGGAGGGGCTCCAGCTCTCCCTTAAAGGTCACAGTTAAACACAGACTTGCACTGGCTCTGGCCTGCCCCATTCCATTTGCTCTCCCTCTCCCAAAGCTCTGCTTCCTGCCCACTCCACGGGTCAAGGCAGCTTCTGTTCCCAGGAGGGAAATTCTCTTCCCACACTTCATGAAATTCAGCAAAATACACAGGAGTCACTGCTGTCAGTGCCCTGCCCAGCTATCAGGGAGCATCTGAAGGAAACATTCTCCCTGCCCCCTTTCCCCCAAACCCTTCACTAACATCAGAGTGAAATTTTCCAGCTGGGAAATCAAAGCTCGTTTCCCCCAGGGCAGCTCAGGTGATAACTGCACAGCCACCAGCAAATTTTATTATACCAAGAGCCCTTCTCCTTTTGTTGTCCATCAAACTGATTTTCCAGCTCTGCTCTCTATCAGTCAATGCATTTGCTTCTCTATTTCTTGCTTGTCAGCCCCGCAGAGGCGTGAGGGCTGTGAAGTGCTGCTGTCACCTGAAGGGACACAGACAAGGCACAGAGGCAGGCAAGGGAGACATGAAAATGCATGTCCTGAAATATTAAAAATCATCTGGGCCCCGGGTGTGCTTTCAGAGTTTCTGGTCATCCAGAGGCAGCCATGCATTAAATTGGAAAGCGACTTTATTGAATAATATTGGGAAGGTTGCTTGCAAAAAAAATAAAGGATGGAGACTATTGAGCTCCACCAGTGGCATGAGTCCAGCTCAGCCAATCCATTAACTCCCACCATCCTGGGATTTTTATCTGAATCAACGTGGATAAGCAAAGAGATGTGTGAATGTTCCTCAAGCAGGAAACAAAGCCCAGGCTTCCCCCAGGCCTGCTCTCCTCACTGGCAGCCACAACTGGGGACCCGGAGCACAGGGACAGCAAGGAGCAGCTGCTCAGGGGCTCCTGCAGGGCACAGCATCCCATCCTGCTCCCTGGAGTTTCCTGCCCCTGTCACGTATCCCCCAGGAACAGGGACAGATCCTCCCAGGGGCAGCTCACTTTGGGGGAGAAATGGATGTTTTAAAGCAAAGATGGATCTTAGCTGATAAAAACACTCCTGAATGTGGGTCTCTATACCTGATCAGATCTGCTCTGCCTTTCACCCACCCTGCCCTCCACACAGAGCACTCAGGGCCAGAATTTGGTCCCTTGGTCACCCCCAAGGAGCTGAAAGCCTCCCGACCTGGGCGTTCTCAGGAGCCCTCATTGCCAGAGTGACTGCCCCAGGAAAGGGAAATTAAAGCTGCCCAGGAGCATCCCAGAGGCTTTGTCCTGCCCTGGCTTACCCTTGGCACTGCCCAGACCTGGAAATAACATTTGCTGCTCCTGCAATCCCTTCAGGCTCTCACAGAGAATAAATATTTCGCTGAAGGGCTGCTTTAAAAAAAAAGAAAACCCTGAGAGCGTGTGACTGTCCCAGTGTCAGTCTGAGAGCAGGACTGAGCCCCTGAGGCAAGGCTGGGCCACAGAGAACCCTCAGGAAGATAAAGGGAAGCAGGTGAGGAACCCTACAGAGATATTTTGGTGTCCCAGAGGGGCTGAGCAGCCTGGCTGGGGCAGGGGACACCTGAGGAGCCCCTGAGCAGGGCTGGTGCCACCAGCACCATCCAAGGAGCCTTTTTCCTGCTGCCTCTTTCAGAATATTGCTGTGAAGTAAAACAAGAGTTTTGAATAAAAACTCCAAGGCAAAGCAGGAAATCTTGCTTCCTCTGAGGCTCTCCAAGGCTCCAGCCCTTCCCTCTGACATAATGAGCAGTGGGAGAAGGGAAATAAAATGGATAATGAAGAACAGGGAGATTAATAAGGAATGTGAGAGTGAATGAGGGAAATAACTCTTCCATTGTTAGAAGTGTGCTAGTGGCAGCTTTATGGCAACTTATCATTTCTATTTAAAGCCTGGTTTGGGGGCTATAATCTCTCAGCTGTTTTCTGTACCATCTGGCTGAAATTTAGCATAAAATTTGTTATCTCAGAGGTAAATTAATTCTTTTCCCTTTATCAAAATTGCTGGATTGGGGCAAAAAAACCCCCAAGATATAGAGACCCACATTCAGGAGAGTTTTATCAGCTGAGATCCATCTTTGCTTTAGAAACAGCTTGTTGAGATAATCTGGTTATGGGAACCAAGCAGTCCTTGCAGGGTGTTTCTAACACTGCCCGGGCTCCTGGGTGCTGCAGGGGAAGGAGCAGCCCCAGGGCAGTGCCAGAGGCACAGGGACATCCCTGGGTGTCCCCTGAGCCCACAGGGGCCATGGGCTCGCTCTGTCAGGGGACAGGCAGGGGCTGGGGAGGGGCTGAGTGTGCCAGGGGCACCCCTGGGCAGAGCCAGGAGTGTCTGGGGGTGCCAGGGACACCTCTGTCACATCCAGGAGTGTCTGGGGGTGCCAGGGGCACCTCTGTCACATCCAGGAGTGTCTGGGGGTGCCACCTCTGTCAGACCCAGCTGCTCAAAGCTCCCGAGACCCAGCTGAGCCCAGCCCTGCCCATTCCCACCTTCCAGTCCAGCCTGGCTCTGCCCCAGCACCCCTGAGTGTCCCTGCTGCCACCCCTGGTGTCCCTGCTGCCACCCCTGGTGTCCCTCTGCCTGCAGTGCCCTGGGGGCTCTGTCCTGCCCCAGAGGGGACATTTGCTGCTGGAGCTGCCAAGGATGGAGACACCCCCTGACCCTGCTCCTGCCCAGGGGGCAGCTCTGAAGGGGGCAGGGGCTTCTCCCAGCTCTGTCCCCATCTGTCCCCATCTCCCAGCCCAAACAAAAGCTGCTGCCAGCCTGGCCAGCCCTGAGCCCCTTCCCTGTGCCCCACTGAGCACTCCCAGCCCAGGGGCCGGGACTGCCAGAGCTCCACTGCCCCAGTTCACAGCTAAGCCTTTCTGTTTAAGCCAGATTTTCTGACTCATTTTACATTAACCTCATTATTTCCATGCTCTGTGCTGCTTTGCTCATCTGCAGCCATGCTTTGAGGTAAAGGTGCACAGCTTTATCTGCTGCAAGAAGTCTTTATTTTCCAGTCTGGACCTCAATTATGCAGAAAATAACACAGCTCAGTGGAGGAAGTTTGCTGGAATAATTTGTATCTTTTTATACAAACTGATAATAAACATTTAGCTCCTTGTATTTTTCTCCCTTAAACTGTAGTTATGTTTCCTTGAATAGACAAATGCAAGATAAATTCAATTACAGCATAATTTCTCCTGGGGTGAATAACCTTTAAATCAGCTCTGATCTCAAAACACATTATGAGATAACACACTGTCCATTACATTGTTGGAACCGGGGCTACAGCAGTGCCTAGACTTGTCACTGTGAATATCAAATTATTTATGTTCCTCTTTGCATCCTCGAATACCAAATAAGCTCGGGACCCCTGAGAGCAAGGAGCCCAGCTTGGGGGCTGATTCTCAGTGGGGGGAGGAGGTGTTTGCCTGGCAGCTCCTCAGACTGCAGGGCAGCATCCCCCAGAGCTGCAGCCTCACCTGGGCCCCTGCTGCAGCCTCACCTGGGCCCCTGCTGCCCCTCACCTGAGCTCCTGCTGCCCCTCACCTGAGCTCCTGCTGCAGCCTCACCTGGGCTCCTGCTGCCCCTCCTGCTGCCCCTCACCTGAGCTCCTGCTGCCCCTCACCTGAGCTCCTGCTGCAGCCTCACCTGGGCTCCTGCTGCCCCTCCTGCTGCCCCTCACCAAAAAAAAAGTAAATTAAACCAGAGAACCTAGAGTGAACTTATTTCCATGGGGGGGCTGAGGGAGGATGAAGGAGTTCTTGACTGACCCTAGAAAAAGTGCCCTTGTCCAGCCACGTCACTGTTCAGTTTGGTCAGTGAGGGAAAACCAAACCTGAGTCAGTGCCAAAACCTCCCAGGGGCTGCAGGACAGGCTGCAGCTTTAGGAAGCAGCAATTCAGCTCTCCAGCAGTTGTTTTCTTTACTAATTTTTAAGGCCACGAGCATGTCAAGCAGAAAACACAGTCAGCTGAGGGCAGAGCTGTAATCACCAAGACAGTTCCCAAAAGCCTCTCGTGCAGGAACTGCTCCACTGAATGGGGGAGGACTCTGCAGGGAGAAAATGGGGCAGAAATCCTCAACTTGGAAAGCAAAGTTATTTCCAAGTAAAACCTGGCAGTGATGGGTGATTTAGGGACTCTATTTTCTGCTTGCAAGAGTGATTGGAACCACGTTCTAATAATACTTTCATACAACAATAAGGGCAGAGCAAGATTCCTGAATCATTCATGGGAAAATGATGGAATTTAAAAATATTTCTAAAAAGGGCTGAGCTTTTCTGCTCCATGCTCTGCTGAATCACTTGATCACCTCGTCTCTCACCTGAGGCACAGCTCTCCCCTGCAATTCCAATGTCTACGCTCAGAACCAAATCCCAGAAGTTTTTAGTGGAAGAAAGGGAATAAAAATGTAAAGCTATTCAGAGCAGGGTCAGGAGAGAGGAGAAGAGGTTCCCTGGCAGCTGGGGCAGGGTCAGCTGATGGACAGACAAAGCCAGGGAGGCAGCGCAGCCAGGGGACCTGAGTGGCAACCAAACTGCAGCAGCTGATCACACCCAGCCTTCCTGCAAAGGCCATGGCGTCTCCTCCACTGGCTTTGTTTTCTTAATTCTATTTTGTCTCTTTCTCCCCCCCTCCTTACACAGCATCTCACTTTGCTTTTTCCAAGGTTTGTTTTCTGTTTTCTGCAAAGGTTTGAATGCTCCAGGGGATGTGAAGTCGGTGACGTTTTGCTGCTGCAAAGAGCTGCAGCTCCACCTTAAGCACGGCACATCTCCCTCACAATGACACTTTTCATCTGTTTGTAAAGCCAGTGCAGAGCAAAGCCCCGCGCTCCTGCCCGCACACACCCAGGGCTGCCCGGGTCCCACGGGGGCACTGCCACCACCTCCGGGTGCAGCTGTGACAACTGAGAGCCCTGTCAGGGACACCACGGCGGCACTGAGCTGGCCAGGGGCAGGTCCCTCTGTCCAGGAGGCACGGAGGATGTTTGGTTTGTGCAGCAAACCCTGGAGTCCCACAACAGAGCTCCCAAGGGAAATATTTCAGCAGCGACTTCTTGCAGAAAAAAAACCCCAAAAACCAAACCAAACAAACAAAAAAACCCAACAAAACAACCAAACAAACATTTTCCTGCAGCACAGGAAATGCCCTTTCAGGCATCCAGGGCTCGCACACCTGAGGCTGCAGCCGGGGAACTCCCGCGGCTCCAGGTGTGCACAGAGCATCACCTGAGCGACAGCGGCGGCTGGCAGAGGAGCCGATGTGTCACATGTCGTGCTCTGGGTGCCGGGACATGTCATACGCCAGGATCTGGGTATCAGGACACGTCACACACCAGGCTCTGGGTGCCGGGACATGTCACACGCCAGGCTCTGAGTGCCGGGACATGTCGCATGTCGGTCTGTGGGTATCGGGACATGTCACACGCCAGGCTCTGGGTGCCGGGACATGTCACACGCCAGGCTCTGAGCGCCGGGACATGTCGCATGTCGGTCTGTGGGTATCGGGACATGTCACACGCCAGGCTCTGGGTGCCGGGACATGTCGCATGCCAGGCTTCGAGTGCCACCTCCTGGCTCCCAGCGCTGGCATCTCCGGCAGCGGCGGCACATTCCCGCCTGGGGAGCGCCCCGAGCCCCCCGTGCTGTGCCGGGTTAACCCCTCCGTGCCCGGACAGCCCCGCTCGCCTGTCCCGTTATCAGCTCCCATCCCCCGGGGCTGTGTGAGCCGCAGGAGGCTTTTCCCCCTGGGCGATGAGGAGCCCTGGCCAGCGGCCCAGGACGGGCAGTGCCCGGCCCCAAGGAGCCCCAAGGAGCCCCAAGGAGCCCGGAGGGTTTCCTGCCGGGCCGGGGAGCGCTCCTGCCGCAGCTCCCGGTGCAGCCCCGCATCCCGGCCCTGACCCGGAGCATCCCCGGGTCCTGTGCCAGGGAGGGTCCGGGCACGTCCGAGGGGAGATCTCCCACCGAGCAGCCCCGGCTCTCCGCGGGGCTCAGCAGCATCCCCAGCACCGGCTGAGAGGCATTTCCTACAGCTCCGCACCCCCGGGCACCGCACCAGCCTTTAAACGGCATCTTTAACCCCTGCCTCGCCAACACCTGCAGAGATTCAGGAATTTCCAGTTCCTGCAGATCAGCGATGCTGTTGGAAACGGAAATAATTTAATTTGCCCGGTATTAAGCCACAGGGTTCTGATGGGAAGTTGGCAGCCAGGAGATTTTCAGGCCTCTTTAGAACCAAACCTTGTTGGACCATTTTTGTTTAACCACACCAGAGCTGGGTGCCACTGCCCTGGGCCAGTTCCTGCATTACCTGTGAGTGAATTCCTACTTTCCAACAGACTCTGTTTAGATATTCATTATTATTTTGGCTCCCTTATTTTGACATTCCCACTAAAGGGCCCTTTCTGAACCTGGGGTTCCCCATGCTAGCTTAATCCCATGAAACTCCCTAGTCCATACAGGCCTTAAATGGACAAATCTGCAGACAGAATTTGAATTGAATTCATTCTAAAGAGCAAGACAACCCTCTCAAATGCCTCCAAAGCACAAGTTATGACATTACACCTATCAGCTTCCTGGTTTAAGGCAAGAAACAAACGTTTTTAGGAAGATGCTTGATGAGAGAAGAGACAAATGGGCTAATTAGGTGAATACTTTTCCTTGAAGTGACTTCTCAGCATATGGAGGTTTTTATGTCCATTACCTCAGCCAGAAGCTGACATCAAGCTTCCTGGCTGGCCTCCCCTCCGTGTGCTCACTGCTCCCAGAGCATCTCTGGAGGAACAGATGCTCACAGCTAACCGAGCAGGGCTGGGCAATTCCAAAGGTCATTTCTTAGTGCTGGGCCATGCATGGATCTGCTTCCCACAGACACGGGCTGGGAGCAGCCACCTCATCCCCCCAGAGCCCCCCAGGCATTCAGAGCCCTGGAAGGGAACACCAGCCTGAGAATTCCCTCTCTCACCCTCCAAGAGCTCTAAGTAAACTGGGTTTTATAAATATTTTTATACATTTATATATATATTTATATATATGCACATATATATATGCATTTATA
>VXAX01000402.1:327141-359864 GCA_013399835.1 Leptocoma aspasia | reverse complement strand
TATATTTATATATATATATATACATATGGAAAGCTGCAGCTCCCTCAGTGTGTCCAGGGCAAGGCTGCGGCAGGTGACAGAGCAGGGACAGCACAAGTCCCACACAGGCTGTGCCATTGCAGCGGGTGCTAACAATTTCATGTAAAACACACATGCAGATCAAATTCCTGCAGCCCTGCTCATTTCCCTCATCCCCCAAACAGGATCTTGCATTTTATTTTTGTGATGGCAGGCTTTAAAAGGAGACACAGTGCCCTCCAAAGCAGAGCAGACATTCCTGCAGTGCCTCTCCAAAGCGTGTGGAGCTCCTGCTGTGCTGATGGATGTGGCACGATGGAAGAAGCAAATGGCAGATCCCAAAGCACAGGGGTGGAGTGGAGGAATGGGAAATGGTGCCTTGATTTGCCAAAGTGGTTCTGTTAGAGAATATTAATCTTTTCAGACAAGGCATGGAAAGGCCCTGCAGCAATATCATATTCAATTAATAGAGTCCCATCATTATGGTGGGCTCAGCTCAGTTTTATTGGATGTGTGGTGTCATCAAGAGGAGTCCCTGGATAATTCTGCTCCTGTAGCAGTTGCTGCCAAATGACACTGATGTGACAACCCTCAGCATTTTGGGTGCCTGTCTGTCTCACGTGGGGCTGTCCACTGGCAGTGCAGCTGCCCAGCAGCAGCCCCACGAGCTGTACAACTCAATTTGGGAACCAAAGCCTTCCCCAGCATCAGAAAACGCTGAATTAACAGCCCTCACCAAGAGCACTGCCCAGCTCAGAGCCCCCCGGGGGCTGGCACAGGGGGGCTGTGCAGATCTCACCCCCAAAGCAGGAAAATTATCACTCCAAACCAGGACAGACCACAGCAGTCACAGAAATGACACAAACATTACAGAAAGCAAACTACAAGAACAGCCTTACCCTTCACACAGCTGTTCTCTCATTGTTCACTTTGCAGTAAAACATGTCCACATCTGTTCCCACCTCCCCTCTCCCCACAAATGCAAAGCATGAACTCGTACCAGTGGCTTTTCATTAGCAAGGCTGACAGCTAAATCTGCAATCCCAGGAAGCTGGATGGCAGCTGGAAATACCCAACAGTGACAGAAACACTCAGTGAACGAGCAGGGTCTGACCCAGCAGACCTGGCAATCCTCAGCCAGGGCCCTTCCCCTGTGAGACTGTGCCAAAACTCCCCAAAACCTCCTGCAGGGTTCCCCTCCCTCCTGCACTGGAGCCAGACAGGAGTGCCCAGGCAATTGCGGTGCTACAATCTGTTCATGAAGGGTTCCAGCCTGAATTGTGGCTTCCAGGAATTCAGCTGCTTCTCACATTATTTGAATTCAGGGCAGTAAACCTGTCCCTGGCTCAGAGGGGCTGCCCCAGCGTCTGCTGCACACACCACCCTCAATGGCCACAGAGCAAAGCAGCTGCCCAAAAACCTTCAGCTCCAGGGGAAAATGAGGGGTAAAGAAGTCACCAGCTATGTCTGAACACACCCCCAGAAATGTGCACGATTGCCTGGGAGTGCAGGGAGCAGCCCAGGGGAGGGGCAGATGATTAGTTCAGGGTGTGTGCAATTAGCACAGGGTGTCTGCAACTCGACACGGCTCAGCTGAACATCAGACACTCTCCAAGATGCTCAGGCTGCCTTTGACATTGTTGCTTCACACAAAGAGCTTTAATTCTGAACATAAGCATAAAAAGAATGGGCCTGAGTTTGTCCAAAATCCGTAATCGAGAGGGGGATATTTGGTAATTTCCATCATTATCTCTGTTTGCTGCTGCACCTCTGCTGACAGCTCGTTTTGAGCACTAAATGTGGCCTAGGAGCATTTCAAACCACAGCAATCCCCCTGCTGCCATGGCTACTTGGTCTGGGAGCTTGGCAAGGGAAGGAGCCGTGGAAGCTCTGGGGTCACTGTCCTGTGTGCACCCCAGCACATCGGGTGGAGCACCACAAATTCACTGCCCCCTGCTCTGCAGAAGCCTCAGCCTTTTTCAGGTCACCTCTCAAATCTCATCAGTGTCTAAGTATTTCTAGAGCTGAGAGCAAGTGAGCGTGCTGGGGAGGGAACGTGGACTGCATGGACAGCAGCTCAGCCACATCAGCAGGATTTGGGAATCAGCAGGATTTGGGAATCGGTGGGATTCAGGACCCAGCAGGATTTGGGAATCGGTGGGATTCAGGACCCAGCAGGATTTGGGATCCTGCAGGATTTGGGACCCAGCTCTGCTGCAGGATGCTCCCTATGGATGCTGCACTGGCAGGGGCTCCCATGGGTGTGCACCAGGCTCATTCCCTTGCCAAAGGTAGGGCAGGATAAATGATAAACACAGTTCCTCCTGCTGATTCCCACACTTAGGACACTTAAACCATAAAACCTCCCCTTCCCTCCAAATAGAACTCAGCAATAAAGAAGAATAAAAGCAGAACTCACTTTTTCCTCCCAAATCCCTTCTGTCCCAGTGGCCTCAGCAGCAGAGGAGCTCCACTGACCTTCAGCTGCTCTCTCCTCTCCCACAGCTGCCTCTCATCACACTCATCACAGCTTCCACCAATCCTGACCTTCAGCTCCCCTCCCCACCTGCCCAGGCTCCTGTTCCAGACTGTTCCAGGTGATTTCCCTCTGGTCCCTCCAGCAGGCAGCTCCAGCTCTGCTCCAGGCACAAGGAGAACGTGTTCACCCAGCCCTGTCTCCTTCCAGGACACTTCAGCCTGCTCACATTTTCATCCTTGACAACTGGGAGTCACTGAGCCTCTCAGATGAAAGGCTCTCCTCAGAGTGCAAATTATTATTAACGAATTTCTATCCTGGCTCCTTGACAGGAAGATGTACCTGTTATCTCTGCAGCCAGGCATCCCTGGCACGGGCAGGTTCCCTCTCTGGCATGTGAGCTGTGGTGACAGCAGGGAAGCTCCAGCAGCTCTCCATGTCCCATCCCAGTGCCTCTGTAACTGTGGCAGAGCTTCAGAGATGCAAATCCTGCCACTGGCCCAATGGGAATTTCTCAAATAAATGATATTTCACAGCCCAGTGGTTTCCTCCCAGCTGAGATGCTCGTTTATGGAGCCTTGCTCAGAACAGGCCTGTGACAGGATTTTTGGGCAGTGCAAGACAAATTGAAAAATTTCAGTATCAGCCTCTGAAGCCCCATGTTCTGTAGCTGCAGAAAAATTAAATGTGAAGGCAGGGCTCAATTTTTTCCACCCTTTTTTTTTTTTTGCCTCCCTCTGTTGCCTTTTCAAATCCAGCCTGTCCTCCCCTGCACAGACCCACGATTTGGTCACCTTGCTCCTGTCCAGCCACCAGCACTGGGGTCCTGGAGGTGCCACCCCTGGTGGGTGCTGCTCAGGAACAGCCTCCCCAAAAATGCCCTGGGAACTGGAACATTCTGTGCCACCACGGTGCATTACTTTTGCTCCAATGCTGTGTTTCTCACTCTGCTGCTGTCTGTTGCAGCTCCACGCTGTAAATGCCTTTTCCACCTCAGGGACACCTGTGTTTTCCCAGGAAGAGCCATGTAATTAATTAATTAATTAATTAACTACAGGAGTTGCCCACGCCAGGAGCAGAGCCCTGGAGCTGCTGGTGCTGGAGGAGGCAGGGGATGATGAAGATGGATTGTGGCACTGCCCTGACCTGTGCCTGGCTCAGCTGCTCCTGCCATCCATCATCATCACCACGCTGTGCTTCACCAAGGAAGGGGCAGAGCAGGGAAAAACTTCCATACATCTCTGCTCTCCCTCCAGAAAGTGGAGGGAGAACAAAAACCAGCACCTTCTTCCCTTGGTGAAATGCAGGAACTTTGGTTGTGGAAGTTTAAAACGAGCAACTAAACAAACAACCCAAACCTGAAAGGAAAATGAAAATTCTTCCAAATCATGTTCCAGGGCAGCGGATGCAGCACTTCACAGAAATGACAGAGGAGCCCCCCCGAGGAAAGAGAGGTTAATTTGTCAAGCCGTGTAAAGCATTTTAATTACAATTCATATAACATGTATAAATAAATATTACATTCTTTCAGTCTACAATGCATACTAGGCATATCTTGTTAAAACGTCCATCTATGTTATTGGGTGGCAGGATTGACTTTGTCCAAGTAAAAAAAAAAACCAAACTACGGAGTTTAGTAATTAAAAAACCCAAAACAATTAAATACATGGCAAAGACAGGACGATGCAAGTGCTGCTGGCTAACAGTCAGGACATAATACTGCTTTCCAAAGGCTGGATCTACCACCTCCTTTTAGCTAGGAGAGGTTTGGGAGGACAGTGCTTTCCTCATTGAATAGATTTTGAGCTGTGTCCTCCATGGGTGTGAACTGGCACTGAGCCAACACAGTTCTGCCAGTTCACACCACAAATTAAATCTGTATTTTGTATTTGCTTCTGATTTATTACTGGCTTGGGATTTGTTTATTCAAAACATCAGATTTACAGTCTAGTCTAAACTTTTCAGTCTTAGCTGGTCCAATGGCAAAAAAAAAAAAAAAAAAATCTATAAAATAGCTCCAGATATTTCTTGTTCTTGCTTCAGCAATGTTCCCCTCCCTCCCAACAGTGCCCAGAGGCCAGCTCTCCCAGTACAAGGGAATGAAAGTTTGGGGGCAATCAGGGTCTTTCTGTCCATTCTTCTTCTTGCTTTCAGAGTCTGAGCAGAGCTGGTGACACCAGAATAAACAGAAAATTACAGCACAAAATTATGAATTAATGAACCTGGCAAAAAAAAAAAAAAACCAAAAGAAGCCAACTCCAGGCTGTAGATATTTGGCCTGTGATGGTCTCAGTTCCAGGTGCATTTACAGTGCACTGTGGGGCACTCTCATTGCTTGGTACTTCTAAAAGCTAACAAAAAACAGCACCTTCTTCCCTTGGTGAAATGCAGGAACTTTGGTTGTGGAAGTTTAAAACGAGCAACTAAACAAACAACCCAAACCTGAAAGGAAAATGAAAATTCTTCCAAACAGAACATCTTTCTAGCTAGGGTGAAATGGAGGCTCAGGCTTTCAGAAGAGACACCACGTGGAAATTATTAGTCAATACTTATCCCCTGAATTCTTTAAATGACAGGAGACTGTTTACAGCTAACTTAGAAACAAAATGTTCTTGGCCCACTGTGAACTTACTGAATTTTAAATTTTCCTGTTTTCAAGATATTTAAAAGAAAAATACAAGAGGGAAAATGATTCTGTTTCAATTTACCAGACAAATAGAAAAGTAAAAATGAAAATACCAGGTAATTTCTTCCTCCTTCACATGTAATGCCAAAGACATATCTTCATTTCAAATGAAGGAATGAAAAGAAACAGCTTGTGTACCGATATAAAAGTTTCCTTGTGGGTCATATGTCCATAACTGTGACGTTTTATTGGAACCAGAACAAGTTATTGTTTGCCTCTTGCTTATTCTTTTCACGCTCTTATATTCTCTCATTTCTTTTTACAGGTATTTTTGGTACTGTGAAATATTACTATCATTGTTATTTGTATGACCCATAAAATGAATTTTCACAACCTCATCTTGCCCAGTTCATCACACTGGTCATACCATTTCCTTGTTCCTTTCTGCTATTTGTATTCCACTTCCTAAATCCATGAGTAGTAGAATAACCACTGGGAAAAAAAAAACAAAACAAAACAAACAATAAAAACCCAACAAAACGAAGTGAAAAACAAAAACAAACCACGGACAGTTTGGCAAATTTCTTTCCCTGATTATAAAAACTGCCTCATCATTTCTCCTGGTGGTCCCTTCCCCTCCCCAATATATACTGTAGAACTGAAGGCATCAAGGTGTGGTTAAACCCAAAAAAACAAAAAAACCAACCCCAGCAGGGAGCTACGCTTTGTCCTTGAACTTCCCCACGTAGTTTCGTATCTCTTTGGAGTCCCCCAGGTCCAGGTCCTGGCACACCCACTTAATGTCATCGTCATTGCTGCTGAGGATGGAGTTGACGGTGGGGCAGCCGTCGTCGGGCGGGATGGTGGTGAAGGTGGTGAACTTCACCCGCTTCCTCTTGGACGTGGGCGAGTGCAAAGGCTCCACCCTGTGCTCCTTGCCCAGCCTCCCCCCCGGGTCTGCAGCCCTGTGCAGCTGGCCCGGAACGTTCTTCTGGGCGCTGCCGTTCAGCAGCTGGCTGCTCTCCTCGCCGGCCGAGCCCCGGTCGATGATGGTGGTGTGCTCGTCCTGCTGGGGCGACGCCTCTGCCGTGTTCTCCAGCAGTTCTGCCTCGTTCCCCAGCCACACCCAGTCGTGGGAGTGGGTCATGGTGGTCTGTCCTTCCACCAGGACCTGCTTGTGGCGGTACTTGAGTGCAAATGTTGCACAGTTGATTAGGAACACCAGGATGGCCAGGCAGAAGACCCCCAGGAGAGCATACATCCCGATCTCCAGGTCACTGAGGCCCCGGGGTGTCTGCACCAGGTCGTTGTCCTCCATGCCAGCACCGCCCTTGGGCAGGTCCACCTGGGCGGGGAAGTTGGTGAAGTCAATGGGGATGTTCTGCAGCTGGCCGTCGTCCGAGAGCTTCCCGCCGTCCGGGCGGCTGTTTTTGATGACTTTGTTTCTGAGGATGGACTTGGCCGTGGTGCTGACCTTCCTGAGGGGCCCCTCGTCCCTCTCGGCCGAGGAGCTGCCGTGGTGGCGCCCGTCCTGCTCCGCGGCCTTGTGGCGCCGGTCGCTGGCGCGGTTCTCGATCTCGTCCGCGCCGTAGTCGCCGCCCGCCTCCGCGTCCGCGTCGTTCTGCCCGAACTTCACCTTGATGCTGCCGCTCCCCACGGCCAGCACGCTCTTCCTCTTGGACTTCTGGCAGGCCTCGGAGATCATCATGTCCACCTTGATCAGCGCTCCCTGGCCCTCGCCCTCCGCTGCCACCACGGGCCACTTCAGCGCGGGGCTCTGGTGGACGGACACAACGGCTTCGTCCAGCGACGCGGCCGAGAGGGAGAAGTCCTTGGGGTCATAGATGTCCAGAGGAGTAACAGAGCTGTCACTGAACTGGATCCAGGTGCTCACCACAGCTTCCTGAAAGGACAGGGAGATGGGTAAAGACAGGGCATTCCATGAATCAGCCCAACCCAGCTCATCAATCTCTCAGCTCTGACCGGCAGCTGGAGTAAACGGGACACAGACATCCGTACTGGGTTTAAAGCAAACCAAGCCTCGACTGATGGGGAAGAAAACTGGTCACATTTGTCACTAAAGCTTCCACCGTTACCCTCCCTGCAAACGTTTTGCACAAGGACATAGAAAATAATTGATATGAGATGTCTTTATCACCAAAGTACCCATTAGCAGGCTCCAATTTTACAAGCTCTGTAAGGAAAGTCATTCCCGTCGTACAAAAGCCAAAAGAGGCAAATCACAAAAATTACTAGAGGCACTTGACAGAACACTTATTTTCCTCATGTTCCACATGCACAGGTGTCATGAGGAGCTGTCAAATTAAGGCATAAGTATCTTAGCAGGAGTAAGGAGCTACCACAGTGTCTTGGAAATGGCTGGAGCAGAAGATTCATCTGAAAGAAAAAGACTCACAGAACAATTGCCATTTTGCTGGAGAAAGGTTTGTTTTAAGTAAAACACACTATATCCTTGAGATAATTAAAAAGTCCACCAAATTTCTGTGTCCAGAAGAGGAGGATGGGGATTCTGGCATAATCTCTACAATAAATATAGAAATGGCCTGGATTTAATTGGTCCATCTTTGTGCTCTGCAGGTAGCACTGTTAGAAGTCATCATTAGAAGCAAACACAAAGCCAGAGGTCAGCTCTTTGCCATGTGAAATCCCATCCAGATGACACAGATATTTACTTCTCCACATCTCAATAGCTTTCTTTGCAGGACATTTCTTTAATTTTTCATTTGTTCTATGTCTTGCCTGTGTAGCCAGCAGACGGCCAGGCAGGTTGCCAGAGTGCAACTTCCCACAAAAGTGAAGTTCTTTCCTTCCCACACTTAAACCACAAATGGCTCTAATAACTTCACACTTGGGTACATCAGAACAATTGGCTGAAAAACCAGCACTGGGGAAAAAACATTGCCACCCTGTTAATGTCCAGTCATAATACAAATTTACAGCTTAATATGGTTTTCAATTGGCTGCAATTTGTTATGCTGTGGTTATAAACAAAGAGAATTGCTACCCTTCCAGTTGAATTTAAAGCTTTTCAATGAAAACAGCAAGGGGCATTTAGCTGGGCAGAAGGTTGGGCCACACTGAATATTTGATTTCCAAAGCACTATCAGCAAGCATTTGAGGGACTGAAAGAAGAAAAATAAGTTGTGGCACAACAGGAAAGAAGGCAACGTTCCTGGTGATTCAAATTTATTTCAAAGAGCTGAAACAGAGCCAGGGTAACTCAGAAGCTGGGAAGGGTGAACTGCATAAGGAAATTAAAACATCTTTCATTAGAGAAACAACCCTGAAATGGCTGAACAGACAAACACAAAGCTGCAGGGCACAGCTTGAATTTCTACCACAGAAATCTATAGTAGAGCAACCCTGGTCCTAGGAGAGCAAAGGGGATTTTTTAATGGATATGTGCAGAGAGAAAAGGATTCACCTCCTCAGGCAATTCAGCACCCTGCTGCCTTCCTTCTCCCTAAAACAAAGATAAGCCTCGTGTGCCACTGGGGAACACTGATTTTTCATCCACCTATGCCAGGGAAAACACCAGCATCACCTCCAGCACATCAGCACTGCCTGCCAGTGGTGCCCTCCTTTGGAGAGCAGGGTGAGAAATAAGTGCAGGATTTTGTACAGGTAGGGCTGGAGATGATGACACCTGTGCCTCCTTCCCAGCTGGGAACACCCACAGCTCCACACCTCTGCCATGGGATTTATGTCACTAAATCCCTTGTGCATTTGGACAAACTTGCCAGCAACTTCAAAGCAACTTTTGTTCTTTATGCCACTGCTCTACAATTCTGCATTCCTGGTTTTATGAAGCAGAGACAGAGAAAAATGAGATGGCAGTCAGCTGGAATTTGCAGGCACACACGTGATTTACTGTAGATAACAGAGGTGTGCACTGGCTGAGCCGTTATTTTCTACCAGCATTGATGTTTTTTATTTCCAAGAGAACGTTTCTTCATAGGAGGAACCAATTTTTTCACAAAACAACGTTGTCATGCCCATACTATGGACAATATTAATTAAAGGGAAAGAAAACAAAAGAGAAAAACAGAGAGTTTAAAATCCTGCCAAAATATACTGTATCAGCCCAAATATTCTATTTGGCAAGAGAACATTTCCTCTCATTCACATCATTACAGGAAAGCCAAAGGCAAGGCAAGGAAGTGAATTTCCTAAATGATTATAAATTCTGAAAAGCTAAAAAGAAAAGAAGAGAGAAAAGGGAAATGATTTAGTGCCATGTCCTTCAAGGAGCTGTTTCTGCAAATCCTGTGTACCACATCAATAAATCCCCTCCAAATCTCTGACAAGGTCCTCCAGTTACTCTCAGAAGATGAAGATGGATTGGAGCCTTCTCACCTGCAAAGCTGCTGCCCCTCATCTCATGCCCTCAACACTGAGGTGACAAATGCTTGTGCTCTTTAATGATCAAGCATAAACAAAGAGTTTGAGGGATTATCTTGCTTTCCAGCCTTTCTTTCCCCCACATCTCTTTTCCCTTCACACACACACACACAGAGCTGCTCTCCCAGGACAAGTGACCCCCAGGACACAGCAGTGCCAGTGCTCCCCACAGCAGGAGGATCTGCACAGGGACTGGGATGTGAAGTAAAGCACAGAATGTTCATTAGGTCATGGTAACGACAGCAAAACCCAGTCCAGAGATGTAGAAACTGCTTCCCACAACCCCCTGCTGATGATCACCAGGCTTTCCTTAAGCACCTAAAAAAACTTGATCACGGCATATTTTGTCTGAATTTTCCCTTGTGCCTTTGCTGTTCTCTTCCCCTATCACAGGTGTATTTTCAGCTCTTGATCTGTGCCAGTTCCACCACCTTTTCTGGCCTTGAATTACATTGTGGCTTATCAGCCCAAAGATACCATTTGATAAATCTTCTTGGATAAACTGGTTGCATTTTAGAGAATTCTGCTGCTTAGAAACACAGATCAGGACATTTGATTTTATTCCATGCTCAGAATAAAGCAGCCTTTTATTGGTCTTCATTCACTATAGCACAAATAAAAGTATTTGTGAATAAGCCCTCAGTTGCTGGGGTCAGCTGCAAGGGTCCTGGAGTGAGGCAGGACACCAGAGGAAAGAAATGGCTGGCTCTGCAGAAAACAAATACATCCCTCCCTCAAACAGGCAAAGGAATACTGTTCTCAGCAGCTTCTCTTAGACCAGCTCTGATTGTTCTGTCTGGGGACTTGAATGCTGGAATGGATTTCCCTAGCAATTTTATCACATGAAATATCAAAGTATTACATGTGCATTTATTTTTAAGCCTGTGGCTTGTGTAGTAAAAATTGGGCTTGATCGTTATGATGTGGAAATGAAAGGCAGCCAAGACTCAGATCTTAATTCAAGCCATGCATTCCCCCACTGTGTATTTCTCTCCCTCCTTTTTGTCCAATCTGCTAATGTGACATTCCTTTCCAGTGGGAATTTGCTTGTATTTGCAAGGGAAGAATTCAGATTCTCATCTAACAATGCATCCCTTCTCCCTTTCCCATGCTGCTGAATTCCTTTGTCATTCCTGCGAGCCATTCCACTGCTCTGTCAGCTTAAAGAAGATATAAATACAATTTCAGTGTAACTTCCACTGCCAGGATGGGTAACGAATCCACACCATAAAAATACTCCTAATACCTGTTATTAACTGAGATGTCAGTGAATTCTCAGGGCTGGTTGGCATGAAGGCCACGAGCTGAACCAGACCATGCAAAAGGCAGGGCCAGGGCAATGCCCCCAGCCTGCTTCCTGACCAGTCAGCAGGCACCACACCTGGGAAACACCAGGACTTGGCTTTTAGACAGCACCAACATTGCTCTTTTTCCCTGAGAAAATGTCTGCAGCTCCCCAGTAGCACTGAGAGAGACATTAATGCACAGAGCTGTTTATTAAAGGCTTTTTTCTCCTTTCTTCACTGACCCATTTCAGCTCATTAGACCCCATGCAGTACCTTACAGTGACAAAAAAGCTGGATATGACTGTGAGTTTCCCTGCAGAGCCAGCTGAGCTTTGAAAGCTCACTTAGATCACAAAACACCTGAACACTGTAGGTTTATTTTGTTTACATTTTGGAGAAGCCTTTAAGATGACAGTGTTGATTTAACAACAGTCAGCAAGCCAAATGGAACAGCTTTCCTACCTGAGCAGATGGCCACCAAAAATAGATTACTGACAGCTACAGTTTCCAAATTTTCAGAAGATATTCATCTTTGATATTTTAAAGTTGGTCAACCTGTGTCTGTTTTTAGGCACCTAAATCACTGATCCACTTTTCAATGCCAATGAGCTCCCTATTGATTAACAAATAATATATGAGCTCAGCATCCCTCAAGGTCACTTTGTCTCAGCAGGTAATTAGTTGCTCAGCTAAAGATAAAGGTATCTAACTTAGGGCAGCCAAGGTAAAAAAAAAAATTGGCTTATCTTTAGAGTGCTTTGTATTTATGGAGAAACTGCCAACTTTTCAGGACTTGTGTTTTGGCTGCTTTGTGCTGCTTGGCTGTGCAGACAAGGTGTGCTCATTAGAATTAAGGTGATCCAGTCATTATGGTCACTGAAAGAAAGCCACAGCAAAAATTCTGGATTTTGTTTTTCAGTTTCATCAGTAAGGTTTGCATGTCTTATTTGGGCCTGTTTATAAACTTGCTTGAGAGGAAAAGACACACTTAAATAATGAAGTCTTCACAATGTTCAAGTACAGGCTTAGTCCTGGGCTGTCTCCTTGGAAAAAAAACCTCTTTCAAAAGGACTTGATTTTCAGCAAACACTCAGCATTTGCCTTCAAAATTCCAGCTCAGTCAGGATCTCAGCTGATGCACTCCAAATCATGAGTCACTTCTGGCAAAATTTAGCCACAAACATTCCCACATTTGCATTAGTTTTTCTAAGGGAAAGTGACTTAAATGTTATATCCTTCATTCAAAGTGCAAATGAAAGGAAAAGATGTCTGTGACTCTGCAGGTCACTCCTACGCAATTTCCTCCCATTTATTTCCCAGTGTGAAATCTATTCCTGTCTTGTTTTTGGTGATGGAGATGCACTGCTCAGAACCAGGGCCTGACATCCCCACTCACCTCTGCAGCAGAAATGTGCCACTCTCAGCAACCTGAAACTGCCCTGCAGAGGAACACCAGCTTAAACCAAACATCTCACTGAAATAATTTCAGAACTCAGATGCTGGGAAAAGAATTTCAACCCAAACCACATTTACACGTGTTGACTCCTCTGTATCACTTCCTGCCTTGCCAATTGCAGTGACATGTAATGACATGGGACATCATATTGCCACCCCATGAACAACAGGAGGTGTCACAATGGGCACCACTGGCACCATCTGCCATAACCTGATGCTGATTAATGTCCTTGCATGCTCAGGGCAGATCAGCCATAAATCTGAGAAGCTGACAGTGGGACTGGGCAGCATTTCCAGATTCATAAATTCTTTTATCTGCAATCAAATCCACAATTCCTCCAGTGCTGCTGCACGACTGATGGTGCTCTGTCCCACAGGACAGGATTGGGTTAGGAATGCTCCAGTTTTTGTTTTCACAGTCTTTGTCTGAAGACAGTATGCCAGATGTGGTTTCTAAGCCCTGAAGAAGGGTATAAATGGGTTAATTACATAAGATTCTTATGTTTACAGGATGCAACAAATGGAACAGATGGGCACTGTGTACTTCTAGTTTGGACATTTTCCTGTCACTAAGTTATAAAACAAACGGAATTATTTTTATGTTCCAGAAAATTAGGTAGCAATAATCATGAAAATGGCCCATAAAACTTGACTTGAGATCTCTCCCTATCTATGCGAAAGGAAAAGCAGTTTCTGCAAGAGGAGTAGCTGTGGACTCTTAATTTAAGATGTGGATTTAATTGCATGGTCCCCAGTCCCAATCCTCAAATCAACTGACCAAGGATCATGTTCCAGTGTTGACCCTCAAGTTTATTCTGGGCCAGAGGGCCTGTTTGACCTGATCTGGTGGTGTTCTCCGATCTTCTTTTCCACAGAGGTTGTGGCCTGAGACAAGCTGTTTGAAAGACCCCCTTTAGAGAGATGGGAATTTGCTGGCTTAAATTTAGATCAGCACACAACCTGGATGACGTAACCCCCAAAATCCACATGAAAAATAAAAGAAGAGATGAGCCTGGCAGTGTGTCATGGTTCCAGGAGGGAAAGAAATGGATGTGGTCATCTCCTGCCTCTATTTTACAGCGCTTCAAGATATTAAATTGTGCCACAGAGAGCTCTGTGCTCTCCAGAATGGAAAACAAGGGCGTGCTCATAGAGCAAACCAGGATCACTGTCCAAAGACTGAAAACAACACAGGTTCATTAGCTAAAAAAAGGGTATTAAACCTGTAAACAGCATAAACTTCAGTGTAGTTAGAGCTTTTACTGCAGATTGAAGTCCCTATTGGAAGGGAAGAAATGACAAGGCAATTCCAGAGTATCTGTACGTGGACACAGACTACACCCTAAAGTCTGAATTCTAAACCTGCTATGAATTATCATCTGTGCTTTACACTGATAAAATCCTGCCCCACCCCAGGAGGCAAACCCAGTAAATTCAGAGTGCACATTACCTGCTTAGGAGTGTGGAGCAGCTCTTGGGCAACGGCTGTGGCCACAATGGCCCTGCTGGTGGCTGCACTGGGCTGCAGGAAGAGAGAGAGCCCAGACACCAGCTGCACTCCGAGGTCTGTGATGGTCACTTTGTCATCCAGCACAGTCACTGTCTTCTCTGCCAGGATGGAGTCAGACAGAGGAGACAAAACCTTTGGAGAAACACAGAAGAATCAACTTAGGAAAAGGCTGATCAATTGATAAAACCTTTCTTAAGGTCATCATCCCTTCTTGTCTCCAAAGCTTTATGCACAGAAATGAAGAGCACAGGAAAGGGAGTCTGATTTCATCAGCAGGGTCAGAAAACCTGAGTGGAGAGGTTATGGCTGAGAACCATCCAGGACTGGGAGCTGTCCTATCCCAGTTGTGTTCTTCGCATTATTGCACCACGAGAGTGGATTTATAATTCTCTTCTCCTGTTACTCTGTCTTCCCATGTGCATGAGCTCATTAAACCTCCAAACTACTTCAAATGGAGGTTACCAGCCTAGGATTTGTCCTTCATTTCTTGGCTTGGAAATTCTTGTTCCTCCAGCTTTTTTCTGTCTCTGATGGAACATCAGGACAGCAGAATATCTTTCCCCTTGCTGAAACCAAGGGCCATGCTTGTCTCTTCAGGGAACGACGACAGCCAGTTCATGCACGTGCTGTCTTCCCCACCTTCCTCACACCCACCCAGACTAGCTCTCTCCCCCTTTGTGCAGTGGCTTCAGTAAGGATTGCTGTGTGTGATCCCACACCAGGCTCATCTCAGGGATGATCCCCAATCCCTGCCAGAGCAGTACCTGCATCGTGGTCATTCCCACTTCCCGGCCGATCAGGATCCTGCCCTCCTGCAGCTTGGCAATGTGGGGATCCTCCAGCTTCATGAAGTCCCTGACCAGGTCAGTGATGTCAAAGTGCCAGTCCGAGCCCAGCAGGTACCTGAGCTGGCCCCAGGGCCCCGAGTCCTCGGCCACGAACTGTGTCAGCACCCTGACCATGGCGTGCTGGTACTGCAGGGTGCAGCCCCTGCCCCTGCGCTCCTCCTCGTCCTCGTCGTCGCTGTCCCTGGTGGGCCTGGGGGCACCAGAGAACAGAGCATGGAGAGATGTTCTCAACAAATTAACACTGGAGTGCCAATGGAGAGTGCCCCCTTACACAGAGCCTTCCCTTCTGCATTTCTGGACTACTGATGGCCACCTCAGGTGATGAAGGAGCACACAACTGGACTGTGCCACTTCCTCATCTGTGCTGCCATCTCCAAACAGCAGCTCTGCCAGTGGACCTCACCAGAGTTCCACGCTGCATTTTGTTGCCCAAGACAGACACATGCACAGAAGCAGAAGCCCCACAGCTTTTAAAGCCTTACTGCATCTGCAGATGCCCAGTGCTAAGCTGGGGGCTCCAGTACTGCTGCTCCTCAGGGGACGAGGCTGCATTTGGGGAGCATTCCTTTGACAAATCACCCAGGAGATGCAGGGACTCAAACCCACCTTTTGTTGGAAACAACAGGGACCCTCCAGCCTTTGATCTGGCTGAGCTCAGTGTCGGAAATGTCGATCTGGAGGGGCAGGCGTGGCACCCAGACTGTGATCTGCAGGGGAGCACTCAGGTACTGGTAGGTGAAGTTCACCAGAGCGTTCACCTTGCCTTTCATCTCCTTGCCGTTGACAAACACATAGTCACACCTGTCAGAAACCTGAGAGGGGGGAGAGAGAGGGGGAGGAGGAAAGGTGATCGCTGTGACAAAACAAGCTCCAAGTGTAACCCTGGCAGCTCCACCCCGAAACAAACAGGAAAGGCTCCCTTCTCTGTGTGCATGCTAATGGTGGCCTTTTACAGGGGGAGCAGCTGAACACAAAATCCTCCCTGGCTCAGGAGGCACAATTATGCTGGAGGTGCCTGAAGACTGGATGCCATTTATGAAGCCTGCAGTTGGTTTTCTGTCTGCGATGCAGAGAGCTACAAACCCATGGCAGTGCTGGGGAATTCTTAATGAGCAAAGCTCCCTCCCAGCTTGGTCAAGAGGAGCCCAGCAAACCCAAACTGGTCTCCACAGGAGCAAGCAGCCAATCCAAGCTCTACCCTGAAGATGACCTCCATCAGGGGGTGATGCTCCTTTCAAGACTGGCTCTGCAGTAGATTTCACCCACTGAAGGGTAACAGAAGTCGACTCATTTCCTCTGCAATAAGCATTATCTGTTTATAAATGTTTACATTTTGATTAAAGCTGTAAAGTATTTCTACCTACTACAGTAGATTTATCATTAATATGTAAATGCTGTCCTGAAATATAAGCAAGCATTATCATAGCCATGTAAGAGTTATATCAGTAATCACTTCTTTAATCAGTGTTGTAATTTACAGACCATTGAGTTTTCTCATTTATTATGTTACTGAGTACTAGTGATAAAATCACTCCTGGATATATAAATCATTAAGAGAGATGCAGATAGTATGAAGTGACTCCATGTGATAAAGTCATTGTCATTTCTATTCCTAAAGGTGTCATAAATGTCTGGGGAAATCCTGTGGCACATTAATCATACATTAAGTGGTGAGCAATGGGAGCTGTTACATTACTAAATGAGCTGGTATGTCTGCAGAAATTAACAGCAAACCCAGCAGATCCCAACTCCTGCTCGTGCTCCCATCCTGTCAGAATTCTATTCCATCACCCCTAACGAGCATCAGTAATGGTGGAAATGCATCTCCCTACCTGAACATATATTTATATTATCATCTGCTCCCTTTTATCCATTCCCAACACCATTTTATTCAAATGAAGATCATCAGCTGGCAGTGCTGATGTCCCCAGACACATCCAGCAGATGGATGTCCTCTGTGGCCACAGATGCAGGAGCTGAACTGCTCCCAGTCTGACACACACACCCTGTTTGTATCCTCTGGGGCTCAGGCACTGCTCACATTTTGGTAAAATATTTGATGATGAGATTGCAAAAAGAAACTTCAGAGAACATAATACAAACATTTCTCTGCCTCGTTCCCTCAGAGGGTTATGCTCTAACAGCTCTGTTGACTGAAGCACTACACCATGTGCTGCAATACCTGACCCATGCCTCTCTTCAGGCTTCTCTCTCAGACCACCTGAGCCTGGTTTAAAAGCCTGAAGGGAGCAGAAAGATCTTCATTTTAGCACTATGAATGGCATGGCCTAATTTACCATCTATTAACTTGAATGGCAATACAGAACCAGGTTTAGTTCACACCAGGCTGTTTCAGAATGACTGTCTGATCTAATCTCAAAGCACCGTGCAGCAGAGGTCACAAGGAACCCAATCATATGTATAATATCCTATAGAACACCAGGCAGTTATTCAGAACACACCCCTAGATGGGCTGCTTCTTCTTTCTATGGTGTCTCTGCATCAGCTTCACCCTGGGAGAGGAATCAGCCTGGAAATGTTTCTCATTAAACAGCTCCAATAATGATAATATAAACAGCTGCAGGTAAGCAAGGGCTGCCTGTCAGGAGTGCCAGCCCTGAGCTCCTGCCCAGGGAGGTGCTGGTTCCTAGAGCAGTGACAGCCCCTGGGATGTCCCAGGGACACTCAGCCCCTGTATCTGAGCTGTTGGTGCCCATCCTAGGTCTGGAACATTCCACAAAGCAGCTTCAGATATAGCTCTTGGCTCTTCAGCCGTACCTCCCTCTGAGCAGAAGTGTTGGGGAGGTTTGTCAGCAAAATCTAACTGAACTCTGCTTGGAGCAACAGCCATTGCTGTCCTGAAGCTGCTTCCACCCCACTCATTTCTGTGGAGTTCAAACCAAAGACAAAGTGAACTTCCTGGTTTGGTTGTGCAAGTTGCTTACTAATGCATCGTGCAAACCACTTGCACGTGCTGGTAAAAGACTTCTGACAACATACCCAGCTTCAGACTGCCCAGGTCTGGTCCAGATGTATGATTTGCCATTGTCTAAAGCTCAATGTTGTCAGTAACTGAGCAAATCTAACTGTTGGGGAAAGAAGAAGGATAACAATAGTAGCAAAACTGCAATTCCAAAATGGCTCTGGGCTGAGATCCAATCTCCATCTGTACTTGGAAAGCTGCTGTAAGCCTTTGTGGCTATGCCACAAACAAATGGCTGAACAAGTCCATACAGCATCCTAAGGAGGTGCCTGAGCAGCCACCACAAAGCCTTGCCAGGTTGGTATTTATTACTGGACATGCATCAGCAACACTGGCAGGTCTTTAGGAGCTGCACTGCGAAAAACATGATTCTCTTCCCCGAGAACAAGCATTGCTAACGTCCCTACACCTGCTTTTCCTCTGCTCCTGTACTTGTGATAAAGAGGTACACACAGAGGACAGGAAAGGAGGAGCAAAGCCCAGGCTGTATTGCATTCCTGTAATTCTGTATGCATTTTAACTCTTTCTAGGCATCCTGGAAGCATCATCCATCACTCTTGACTGAGAAAGGCAACACTTCCCAACTAGTGCTACACAGGAGAAAACTATCTCTGCATCTGATCACAAGGTGGGTGTGCTCTCTGTGGGTTAATCATCCTCATCCTCATGTAAGGTTCAGGTAAAGCCATTCCATATCTACCTCTTCTGGAAGCAACACACCTCAGCTGAGCTCAGCCACAACAGAAGAAAAATGAGAGCAAGAGGTTTGCTTTCCTTGCCCTTCCCTCACACAATGTAACTTAAAAAATCAATAAACAAGGTTTCTCAGCCTCAGAGAACAGATGCAGATGGACTGAGTGTACAATTTACAGCTCCAGCAAGCCCCAGGTAGGGTCTGATTTGCTGAGCAGATGCCCCTCACAATAAAAGGGTACAGGTTGTGTGGTGCCCCAACAGACCCCCAGCTCAGACTAAGGTGGAAATAACATCCCAGACAACTTGGTTCTGCAGTTCTTCAGTGCAGGCTTGGCTACACTGCTTCAGTCTGTTCTCCTGTGGGGTAAAACACGATGGAAACAGGGCTGGTAGGAACAACCCAAGGCAATGTCACATGGAACCATGGAGGAAGGAGAGAAAGCAGATTAAAAAAAAAAAATAAGGGTCATATTAGAACTCAAAATCCTTTTTTTTTTTAAATTAAAAAGGTATATTTGTTGAAGAGTTCTTGATAGATAGAAGTACTTTTCTGCTTTCCTCCAGGCTTTTGCCAGCTTCTGGAAGGTCAGGGAGCAGTGCATGGACAATCTCCCAGCTGTGGGTCCTGCCCACTCCAGGCCAAGGAGTTTCTAACAGAAGCTGGAGACTGTGAGGGAAAAAGTGTCTCTCATCTGTGTCTCTCATCTCCTGTAGTATTTATGCTTTTACTATGAAAACATCCTCCCTCTAAAAGTGCTTTTTATCTCTGGCATCAGAAGAAGTGAGCAATGATGAAGGGAAAGCCTGCTTAGCCACCACCTTTAAGTGATTGGGTTTTTTCTTTCCTGCTTAGCAGATCAGCAAGAAGTTTTGCATTTTAAAGAGCTCTCTGATGCTATTTCAGCATTTTCTTTCATTATTAAGCTGCATTCAGCTCCTTTCCCCTTTTTTCTATTTTCCTAACTTCTTTCTCCAGATTAAAACTAAAATAAAGAAGCAGACAGCAAAGACAGGGCTAAGCACAATTCCCCAGAGGCTTCTTCTTTGTCTTTTTTCCTGGCATTATATTTTTGTGCCCCCTTGTAACAAAGGCCATTGCCTTTCCAGATGACTTGGATAGATTCTCTCTGCAACAAATCACATTTTATTGAGCTGACAGAGAAAACTGCTGCCTGGAAATCAAGAGTCACTCTTGAATAGCTACCTGTGGCACTGTGTGATCTGGGGAGGGAACATCCCTCCCCCCCTGGCAATCAGCAGACTGGCTGCAGTGGATTTAAAGGATATTCCTGGAATTGCCACCAGTCCAATGCAGAACCTCTGGGTCTCCCTGCACTCCCTCATTTCAGATTAGGCTTTTGATCCCACCATGATCTCTGCACTGCAGAACTGCCAGAAGGGAGCACCAGCTGCTGGAGGTCACCACAAAGGAGGTGACAAGGCTCTGCCTTGGACACCACAGCCAGGGAGGGGCTGCTGGCACCTCTGAAGAAAATTGGGCTTGCTGGGTTCAGTTCCACCACAGATTCCTCAGCAATCTCCCTGCAACTACTGCTGGGGTCAGGCAGTTTTAGAAAGACAAGTTTTGTGTCAAGCACAAGCTAAGGCTGCCTTTCAGAAGATGGTGAACCCAAAGCACTGTCAGCCCTGGTTCGTGTCTGTTGTACACTGCAGTGGAAAGAATGACAACTATAAAGCCTAAAAATAAATGCCTGGTTGCCTCTGTGAGTCTACTCTACTCCAAGCTTGTTTATTCTCCCAGTGGTTTTCACCTCTGGAGATACCAGCCCTGTCTCTGAAGGACAGTTCAGAAGAACAGTTCAGAAGGACAAAAAGATTAGTTTTTAATGCAGCAATCCTGTCAAGTTTATGGAGATCGAAAAACTGAGAGGCATCAGTCCATTTCTAGGTCGAGGTCTGTGTGGTTTTAGGACTGAGCAGAAATGAGGAGACGTGGTCACAGTGGATGTCCTGCTTGTATTCATCAGGTTCAGAATCCTGCATTTTTGTCTGTAAACCCATTTGCCCATTCCTGTTATACTAATGTAAATGTTGCTAAAATATTCAAAGGTTACATAAATGTTTAAATATTTATGACAGCACTTCTATGAGCAGAGAGCTTTTTCCAGTGCCTCTTAAAGGAATCTCAATTTCAGTGAGAAAAAAATTACAGGATAATCAGTAAAGAATAGTGGTGTTCAGCACTTCTCATCCGTGAGACTCCCTGTGTTTAGCTCATCACTCTGACACACCAGGAAGGCACTTGGAGCTCATGGAGGTCAAGCCTTGGGGCAGCCATTCATTCCATTAAGGAGCACAGAGCACCAGGATCACTTATTCACCACAGACCAACACGTCATTTATAGGAAATATTACACAGTGACAATCATTCCATGAGCTTTTTGGATATTCATGTCCTTGCTATAGAATTTTTCCTAAGATTTCCTTTTAACAACGTCCTCTGCAGAAAGGGAATTATCCTCTATTAAATTCTACAGGTTTTGAAAGAGAGACTCTGTGTGGCTCTCTAGCCTTGATTCCAATTAAACACCACGGTCTTATACACAAAGGAAATCCTCTGCTACATGAACATTAGGCTTCCTAAGAAGGATTTCAATGCCTGGCTGCATAATCCTGAATAATCAGTAACCCAGTAGAAAACTGAAGCTGTCTCGAGGCCCATACTACTAATTTTTTCAAATTAAACTGTTTAAGTCTGATAAAAGTTGAAACTTCAGAGCTGAGCTCTTCCATGCTATTTACAGCTTTGTGACACTGTCAGAGCAGCCTTTAGAATGCAAACCTCCATTCCAGGAGCTGCTAATTGCTGAAGTGCCTGGACCTGCCAGAGCCAGCCCTGGCTCCAGGGATGCAGCTGAAGCTCAGGGGCTCAGGAAGTGCAGCCAGGAGCTGCCTGCCAGCACAGAGGTGCACACAGCCTGCAGGCTGGCAAAGCTCTCACCTTCACACACGAAAGGCTTGCTTTTCTCACGTCCAAGAAGAACCCCAAAAGTTGTTTCCACCTGTGACCCAGCAAAAGAATGAATCTGCTGCTTGAAACAGCTGAGGAACAGTTCCCATCTGGGCATGGGCAGCAGGGCACTATCACCTTCCTGAACTGATCTCAGCCTCGTGCTGCATCCCAGAGTGAGCAATCTGCAGCTCTCAGGGGCACACAGGGCTGTGTGGTGCTGCTGCCACATCACAGGCTGCATTCAGCCCCGTGGCCAGTCCTCAGGCAAGGCTCCCAGCCACCCACATGAACAGCCCAGGGATGGAGCCTCGAGCACTGCACACGAGAGCTCAGCAAAACCAAGGCCATGGCTAGGATGCAATTTGGGCTCTCTCTGCTGAGCAGGCTCTGCATTTTCAATATCAGCAGCCAGATTAGCAAAACTAAGCAGAAACCCCCCAAAGCAAGAGAGCTTTTCTTAGGGAAAAGGCTGTACATTATCTAATCTCATTACAAAGATTTCAGAGGCAGCCTTGCAGAGCAGCAGCAGTACATTTAACTAACTGAATATCATTCACTACGACAGAACTGAGAGAGTAAAAGGGGCACAGAATGCCAGCTGAGGCTGGAGGGCATCTCTCTGCTCCCAAATGACCAGCTTTTGAAGCTGAACTGTAGCTGTGCTGAGCCACGGGAGCTCTCTGCAGCTCGCATTAGCACAGAACCCAAAATCTGCCTTATTTTGTGCACTCTCCAGTCAAACCATCTCTGGAAATGGGGACGAACAGAGAGCTTGGCCCTGCTCACTGGGGATATGGCAGCCCATATGTGCAGCATGGCCCCAAATATCTTGCCTGGCAAGGCAGGATCCCAGGGTGAAAGGACTTTTAATTCCACCTACACAGTCTGGGCAGTAGTTGTGCATTTGAGACCATCAGAGTGTTTGTCATTTCTTAACTCAGTGTGTATCTACAATACACAGATTCACAATGAGTAAATTACAACCAGGGGCAGGAAAGCAAAGTAGAATCAAACCATCCTCTCTTCTGACCGCATTTCTCAGACAGGTCTGGAGCAAAGTGATCATCCTCCCATCACATCTGCAACTGGCACAAGACTGGTGCTGTTTCTCCCGTTTCCTTTCCCAGTCTTGACCTTGAAGCTTTGGAGGTGATTTTGAAGCACTTTCTGTGGAACTTGAGGTGCTGTTACTGCTGCTGTGACTTTTCACTTGGGCTGTACTGGTTCTCCATCCCCAGTGCAGGTGGGGAGCTGGGACAAGGCACGAGATAACAGGGAGGGAAGTCTGCAAGGATGTAGTTTAGAAGTTTCTTCATGCTACCCTTGAAATTTTTACCTATTATGTGATGGCAAGGTGTTTCCAACTTCTACTGCCGAATGTATCTCAGTCCATGCCCACTTTGAGTTTCAATTCCCAGAGGCTGGCTGCTGGGGGAGTGGTGCTGACCATTCCTGACAGAACTTCTCCTGTCAAAGCTCCAGCCACTGCTGCCCTATTTGCTCTGTTGGCATCTCACAGAAGTGGTAAAGCTTCATTTTTATAAAGCTCCTCTGAAGTTCTGCTGCTCTGCTGATGTGTATTGAGCCCATAAATCACAGGACTGTGGAAAATATGGAGGAGGGCAAGGAGGTGTTCTATTAGTTATCCTGTTCAGAATATAACATAACAGATTTGCCAGAAGAAAAACCTTCAAAGTCCTGGGGATTCAGAGCAGCAAAACAGCAGCATTTCCATGCTGTGACTTTCTTCCCTGTTTTTAGAGCTGTTCAGTTTGACACCAATGACTCTGTGCTCACACAGCACCTCGAGGGAAGGAGGAGCCACCAGAGAAGCAGGCTGCTGGCTTTGGCCTCCCAGAGACAGCAGCTGCTGCTCCCCAGGGCTCCCAGGCTATTTCTGGGTGGGGTCAGAGGGAGCTGTATTTGCTCATTAGCTGCTGAACACAAACCACAAACCTCCACGGGAAGGGGATGGTTGTGTTCTCCACAGCAGGAAGCACACCTGTCCTGCAGGTGAGCCAGGAGCCCTGAGCAGGGTCTGCTCCTGAGCAAACAGCACAAAAGCATCAGCACAAAACCATCAGCACAAAACCATCAGCACAAAACCATCAGCACAAGCAGCCAGTTCCACCTGGGCTCCCAGCAGAGGGGAAGGAGCCTCTGCATGCCACTGCAATTGCTATTAATGGATCCAGGCAGATGGATTCTATTGGTAAATCCCAGCTTAGCGAAATAAAATTTGGCTTTTGCTTCCTCTTCAGTGCCATAATAAATTTTGTGTCCACTTTTAAAAGGTTGGACCACTGTGTGAAGGTCTAGAGCACTCGAAGGCATTTAAAGTTCATGAAATCATCTGTAAACTTGGAATAAAGACTGGGAACTATGAGACAATAAAAACAGTAAAATGAGTAGCAGTCAGCACACTCAAACAGGACACAACCTGTGCACTGAGCTGCCCTGGGACCATGAGTCTCACTGGCAACCTGTCACCTTTTGCAGATAGATTTAAAATTCAGATTTCCACGGGGTTCTGTTACTGAGAACAACGTAATTCAGCCCAACTGAAGTAAAAATTAATACAAATAAGCTTTGAGCTGATGGACAATTGCTGGGCAGGAGCATTACCTTTAAGCTCTTTACATGAACCACACAAAGGACATTTATTTCATGACTAAATATTACAGGCCAAGTGCAGACAGGCACTGAGCATCTTCAGCTTCTGGCCTCACTCTGTCAGGTTTGGCTGATCCAAATTACCAGAAATTCCACATAATTAAAAGCAGACAAAAATATCTGCCTGAACCTCTAGATGATAATGTGAGTAAGTATTAAATAGCACTCAATATCTCTCATCAATAACTCCTTTTTTTTTTCCTCTGAATTTGTGGTTTAAGGTAATCCAGGCTTTACATGAACTGCAAACTCATGCACACAGCCCTTGTACCACGGGCTCTGCCCAAAAGACAAAATTTATGATGACTGGATTTTATTTTAGTTTTTTAAGCAGAAAGGTTACTCCCAACAAGATCTCTGCACCAGGATTTCACAGAAGAAGAAGATATTTCTGAAGAATCGAACATAAAAGCTTGATGGAGAATTTCAAAATGAATTAAGGATGAAAGGCCTCTGTGCTCATTTGAAGCTTTCTGAGTGCTTTTTAAAATCGGAACCAATTGAAGATGTCAATTTGCCTTGAACCCCAAACCACTTCCCCATGTAAAGAAAATAAATTTCATAGAAACAAGAACATTCTAGATGGAGGAAAAAAATTTAAAAAGCCTTTTTTCCTTTATGATGAGATGAGAAAACCTTTTTGTTGCAAGCATTTAATTGAGCTGTGTGTTCCAGGCAGCTGTACGTTTTACAGCAGCTGTGTCACAGCCACATCCCCCAGAGGTTCTGCATACATTCCAAACACACAGGAGACAGCTTCTCTCACCAGCTGAGCAATTTCCAACCAGCTCTGAAGAGAAAGGAATCACAACTGAAAAACATCCCTGGCTGATACCAATAAATGCTGTGTTAACCTCCAGTTATTTGTTCCACTTCAGAGTGCCCCAGACAGGGGAGGCTCCTGGAATCCACTCACAAATGTTCTGATGGTGCAAACACTTTTAAGGAACCCTTTTAGTGCAGATAAATTATTTCTGCAGAAAATAAGAGAAGAGCACAGCAGGGCCCAAGTGCTAATCAAAGGACACAGTGCTTCAGGAAAAGATTCCTTCCAAACAAATTGCAGGAGAACTGCAACAGTCCAGGCTGTGCTGCAGTTACTGCAAGAACACACTCTTTTCTTGAAAGGCTTGGGGATTTCATTTCTTCTTGATGAATGTGCTCCAAAGCTAAAACAGCCATTTTCCCAGAAGGATTTTTATTTGAGAAATAAATTTTCAAAACTTACAAAAAAGTGACTTGGGGGGGCAAACTTGGGGTAAATGACTTCATTACCTGAAGCTGTAATTGGAAGATTCATCCCCAGTATGGAAATGGACCAAACTTATAAAAGTGTGAAACCTGTGACACTTCATCCATTTTGGGTGCAGCCCCTGGGGGGCTTCACCTGCCCTGAATGTACCTGAAGGCCCTGCAATAAATACAACTGCTTGTCACTCCCTTAATTCTGTCTGCCCTCTGTTTTCAGGCAGCCCCAAAAGGCACCAGCTGCACCCCTGGGACTCCCCTGCAGGGCTGTGGCTGCAGCACGGGCAATGCTCACCCACCCCACCCCACCCCACCGAGGAGCTGTGGGGCTGGGAGGCACAGCTGGCAAGGTGATGGGGAACACCTGGAGGAGCAGGGCTCACAGCAGAGCTGCTTCTGCAGTCCATGGAATCCAGAGGGCTTGAGGTGCAATCACCAAGGCATTTTAACTTAGGACACAGATGAAAACGAAACTCGGTGTGGTGGCTGTACAGTTGCACCTCACTTCTTTCATTTTCATCTGTGTCCTAAGTTAAAGTGCCTCGGTGATTTCACCTCAAGCCCTCTGTGCCCTCTCCTTATGCTTTGGGGACACCACTGATTTGCAGGAGCTGGTTCAGTGGTGATTCCCAGGCTGTTCTCCTTTCCCTATCAAACGTGAAGATCCAGGAGCCACTGGGTGGCAGGAACTTACTTTGATGACGTCCTCCCCGGAGGATTTGCACTCCACGGACTCAGAGATGTCTGTGACAGCACTGTTCTCCTCGATGGACACCACCTTGATGGGCACTGCCACCGTCCTGCCCGTCAGGATGGCCGTGTTCAGGATCTCCGTGTCCTGCACCCAAAACAAAGCACAGCGCTGCTCACACCAGCTCTGGAGCCTGAAGATCTCAGCTCATCTCCAGAGAGCTGCAACCTGGTAAAAGGTAAGAAACCCCAGCTGTGCTTGGTCTGCTAGATAAACACCCAGTGCTGCACTCTGTTCATGACTGCAGCTGAATTCAGGTCAGGCACACTCCACAGCTTTTGAGATACGAGGGGTTATTCCCAATATTCACCTTCCAGTATGTGATTGCAGAGTTTTTACTAAGGAAGACTTGAGTGGCAGTGTTTGGGTAAGGATAAAAGAGCCTCCAAAGTTAAAATGTTGCTCTATGAATCCGAGCCCCGAAGACGGGGCCTCTCCGTGAACTTTGTGTCTGGAACTGTTTCAAGATTATTTAATTTCCTCTGATATGGCCAGTGAAGCAATGTAAGGAACCCAGAAGGAGTTAGTGATGCTGTTAACTGCAGGGGAAATAACAAGGAAATTTGAGTCTGAGTTGGGGTTGTGGCATATGAAAGCCTTTCAATGCACCATTGACCAGGCTAACACTTGGAACTCCTGAACTATTTCAGCATCACTGTATTCCCAAGATTCCCATGCAGGAAGAACTTCAAAGTTTTCTCCAACTCTTCAGCTTTCAATATAAAGTGAATAAAATATTCAGCAAATTCCTCAGCACTGAAGTCATGAGGACTGCAGCCACTGATGTCAACAGCAGCAAAATGGGGCACTGATACTGTTGATACTGTTTTCAATTCAAGTTTAGTGAGTCTGAAATTTAGGTCAGATTTTCTTTTCATCTGGCAACTTGTTATTTCTCAGGTTCTCCTGCAGCTCCCTCAAGAAATCCCATCAAACTTAAAAAGAAATGCTAAAAAGGAATGTTGAGTGTTCTAGAAATGTAAGAACCCTAAATCATTCCTATTGCAGCATTGGAGAGCCCCAGCACTGGGAAGGGATTGGTGCCCATCCAGCCACAGCTCTGAGCAGAGATGGAAATCTTTTGCCTTCACCTCCCCTGAGAGCAGCCATAACTCATAGGTATTACACAGATTAAGAAATACTGATGTATAAGCAATTAATACATTACACACTATACTAAAAGCAATTTTCAGCTCTGCCACTTCCCTTCCTCAGGCTCTAAGTGCCCTGTGATAGTTAAAACAAACCAGAAAAAAAGACCAAGGGACAAACAAAGCCTTGATTTTCTTGTCTTTTTTGTTTAGAACTAAAACAGAGAAGCATGTATCCTATATCCCAGGATATGGAACAGCCTCATGGCACAACTGCTGCCTCCTCTGTGTTCCCTTTATATTGCTGCCATAAAGCCAAAGGCAATTCAGGGAGAATCACCCCCTGTCTGCAGCACCAAAACTGACAGGAAACTCTGAACAGCACAGGAGAGCATCCCTGGCCCAGGACTCCTCAAAAGCTGAACTGAAACAGATCAAAATAAAAGGAGCTCAGGCAGACTCTGCCTGCCTGTCTGTCTGTCTGTCCATGAGCCCCCTGAACGTGAGCCACAGGGCTCTGGCTCAGCTCCCAGATTTGTTTCCCTGCATTCTCCCACTCCTGAGTATCCACTGATGAGCAGCAGTCCCATCCTCAAGGGTATGTCAAGCACCACCAGCAGAACAATTGTTCTGCCAGCAGCACAGGAAACCCAACGGCCAGCAGAGCTGGTGGCTTCTGGGTCTCATTTTTAAATGCAAATAAATAATTTTTTTTAAATGCAACAGGAAATCCAACAGACAGCAGAGCTGGTGGCTTCCGGGTCTCATTTTTAAACGCAGCATACTGCCCTGATTGCAGGCTAATTCAGGAGTACACAAACAACATTGCTAAGGAACTTTCAGAGAGACTACAAATTCATTTAAGATGAAGGCGCTTTTCAAAATCACAATATCTTGGCCATTTCCACGTTCTTTAATTTTTAAAATCCCCCAAGAACTAATCTACTTTCCGTGCAGGCAGCATGTAGAGTTTTAAAATGAAATTTATTTTATGTGACAAAAAACCTGAAAGCATCTGATAGCAGTGTTTGGACTTGTTCCCCAAGAAATTCAAAAATGAGGGAAGTAAATTGAAAAAAACAGAGGGAAGATGCACTGTAAGTCAGCATCAATATCCAGGTCAGAAAGAACCTTCTGCAAGTGAATTGCAAACTCTAAAAAAGCCAGGACTGGCACTTCCACAGTTGAAACACAGAGCTACACAGATAATCCTCATGGAAACAAGGCAGATTGGAGCTCTGACTTCGGAAGCCTCCAACTGTCTTGGCAGCACAATGCCCAAATCCCAACAACACCTGACTCTGATAGTGCAGAGGCTGAGCTGGCTTTCTTGCCTGAAGAACATCTACAAACTCCCACTTAGGAAGGTTTTTTCCTGTTACCAGGGCATCCCTTCAATGAATACAACATATTAAGGAAATAATTACCATTTAAACGTATTTAATTAACAAATAGTATAATTAAAGAACAAATTTTTCTCTAATGATTAGAGGAAAACTCTAGTGGTTAGGCTCAAGGAGGTATCAAAGGAGATATTTTTTCAAATAATTGACTTTTGTGTGTAAGAAAATTACCTTAAAATTTATTGACAGAATTTGATGCAAAACCAGCACTCTCCAGGAGTTCTCCAGGCTTTCCTCCTTAGAGCTGCTGTTACAGCTCAGAGCACCACAAACCTCCACTCCTACTCTGCCTTGCCTGTGTCAGGGTTAGTTTGGATGAAGTCCACTAGCAGCAATATTGGCCTCAACATTTCCTTCCCCAGCTGCAGAGCAAACTCTGCAGGAGTGGTTTTCAGAAAAATCACTTCTTTCTTAGAAAGGGGAAAGAACGGCCCTCAAGCAGATGTGTTCTAGGCAGAGCTGAGAAGGCTGTGCTCACATCTGGTCATTCAGAGCTCGGTAAGCCTAGGGCTGACCCTGCAGCAATTTCAGTTTATTCCATCCCTTTCCAGTCAGGGAACTTGCACTGATGGCAGTGGGAGCTCTGCACAAAGAATACAAAGTATTGCTTGGAATTAGCTGAAGAGCAAACCTTATGTTCATCCAACCTCTCAATTGTAAGAAGGCAAGCATTCAGCCATGACTGATTGAGGAACTAATTCAACATTAAGTTGTGGCAGAATGAGGAAGCAAAGTGACAGCTGTTTAATTAAACTCCAAATCCGATTAGATGGTGTTATCAAGAGAAATCCATGGGAGCCTGAGGTCATGAGAATGGTCCAGTTTGCAGGCTGAAAATTCTGAGAGGGGAGTCCCCCAGGATGATGTTAATCCTGGCTCAGCATTCAGATTTGTCCCTCACACAGCCACAGCACCTCAGCAGTGACAAACCTGTGGCACAGACCTGAGGGACTGACACAAAAATGCCATTTGTGCTTTGATAGGGAAAGCTGCTTGAAAGAGCACATGGGAAAGAGGCATTTGGGCACTGTCTACCTTAAAATGAACCCAGCATTTGTCTGACAGAACAAGGACAGAGCCAGCAGGTCCTGGCTGCTGGCAGGGCTGCGGGCAGTGGAGGCAAAGCCCACCCAGGAGAGCTCCAGGAGCTGGGCTGTGCTCCCAGCTGAGGCTCCCCCACCACCCTGAGGAACACTGACTCCCTGGCAGCACCTCTGCAGGAGGAGGAGATGGGGAGGTGTACACTGCTCGTGCCAGCTGCAAACACCCCAGATAAGCCAGCAGGGGCACTGAGCTGGGCACCAGAGCAGCCCCAGAGCTGCACTGCACTGCACTGCACTGCAGGCAGTTGTGCTGCTGATCTGTGAGCCTGGGAACACAACGGGGCTGGGCTCGAGTTATTAATGCTGCTGAGATTACAGCTGATTAATGAAATAACATTGCTAGGCAGCAGACTCTGTTTATCTACATAATCCCACGATTAATAGTAAATTACACATTGTGCCTTCTGCCAACTGGGTGCCCTGATACTCCACAGGCACTGGGTACAGGAGGGGAAAGAAGCTGCCACTGTGCCTTTTAAATTGTCAGCACAGCTTGCAGAAGAACAGGAGTGTTCCTGCAGACCAAGGGGTCTGGGTGAAAGGGGACACCCCGAGGCACAGTCACCCTCTGGCAGGAAGGGCAGATTTTGTTGGTTGGATTTTGGGCTGCTCTGTCACTTGATTCCAATACTCCTGGCCCATCACATCTCAATCCTGCTCTTCATTTATCACTTTATAAAATGGGGGCTTTTACTTTGTGAGGAATATCAGCTGCAGAAGAAACAGGGTAATTAATGCTGTTCAGGAGTGAAACCAAAAGGGGACAGCCTGCTTCCTTAGTAGCACCCCTCAGTCTCCAAACATGGATCCAGGTGGAATCCAGGTTACTCCAAGACTCTGAGGTCCACACTGCCAAGTAACATGTTAGCTAAGGAACAAATTAACTGTGAAGAAAAATCAGGCCATTCCAAATCTACATAAGAAACAGACTTAGTGAATAAAAGTTGCCATTTCTGCAGTCTGTTTCTGAGGAGGACAGGAGAACAAAGGAGCTCAACGTTTCTTTTGGATGCTAATCCCACCCAACACAGCACTGTGAGGTATCTCCTCTCTGTTAAAGCTGTGATAAATGATAAAAGCCCTGGGCAGCACCAGGGAAGGGATGTGGAACCTGGCTGTGGCTCCTGGAGCTCTGGGCAGGGTCAGGGAGGGGATGAGGAACCTGGCTGGGGCTCCTGGAGCCCTGGGCAGGCTGCAGGAACCAGGACATGAGGAAGGCATTCAGACTCCTGTTCCCCCTTCCCAGCAAAGTGGCTCTGGCAGTTGGAGCCCAGCAGTGCTCAGGCTGGGCTGGAGCCTGTAGCCTCAGCAGCTTCTCGTGGGGCTGGAGCCCTGCCAGGAGCAGTGGCAGCTTCCTGGGGCCAGAAGGACAGAAAGCAAAGCTGGGATGGGAATTTTTTGGGCCCAGCACAATCTTCCCTGTAGCTTTTGTGGACAGTGTCATTTGTGATCGAGATCTAAGTGTCTCTCAGAATGGGAACTCAGTGTTCTGCAAATGCCATGCCCTTTTAATCAACGCTCTTGTCTTTGTTTAGTCTCCACATTAAGATAAATCTTAATTACTGGCCCCCTACATTAGCAAGAAACCATTCCATTTTCTTCCCTGCTTGTACAGTTTTCAAATACCCTGCTAGTGGAATTTTTGAGTCCTGATAAATTACACTCTGCAGACAGAAAAGGGGGATGTAGAATATATTAACAGACAGGGATGCAGAGAAATATCTTTGGATCCTTGGGATGACTAATCCCCACTTTCCTTGCAGTGAATCCATCCTGTTAGCATTCAGACGTGCAGAAGGGAGCTTCAGCAATGATTACTTTGATTTAGCAGATGCAGACTGTGTTGCTAAATGCAATTCTATCATCTGTCAGAAGCGAGCATCCCTTACAAAGGAAGAAGAGACTGGAGCACTTCATTGCTTGGTTCTGTTTGCAGCTGGTGATGTGAAAGGCTGGCATTGCCCAGGTCTGAGTGTGGGCACCAAGGCCACAGGGACAGAGCTCTGGGCTCTACCCACATCACTGTGACAGCAGGAGTTTTGTAACTTGGAATAAAAAGGTAAAATCTTATCAGCATTCCATCTGAAAAGGCCATGAGTGATGTCCTGGCCAGAGGAAAAGGAGCAGTGGGCACAGCCTGGGTTATGATCAGGATGAACCTTCCTAAAGGGAGAAATTCTGAGAAATTCTGCTTTCAGCTGAGGGCTGATGAATGCCCCTCCTGCAGAGCTCATGGGAAAGGAATTATCCTGGCAGACAGGGCAGCTTTCTGTGACCTGCTGAAGGGGGATAACCAGTTCTTCTCTTCACTGCCAGCTTTGGAACCAGCTGGAATGAAGAACCCTTAATACCCAGCAGGTCCAGAGGGGCAGAACCACAGAACCATGGTGCCTCTGAAGCTCCTGTCATTTCTTCCACTTCCAACAACTGAGAATCAAATTCAGATTTCTTTTAACAAATTGGTTTCAGAAGTAAATATTTACTTCACTATATTTGTTATACTAATTTTATCATATGCAGTTTATAAAACCAATTCAAAACTTAATTTTGGAGCTGTATGAGTTTGCCACAGGCACTGAGACTAACCAGGAAATCTTATTTCCTCTCCGTTGTGAAAGAAGGATCTAAGCACTTGCATTAATATTTCTACCAGTAAAGTTCCACTGCCTGAATATGAATTTATTATTTCTCTAAAAGCAGCCCCATCCTGGCTCCACGTGCTGGGTGTCAGTGCTGAGCAGAGCCTGTGGTGAGACTTCTACACCAAGAGCACCCAGACCAACTGATCCTCAGCACATCTGGGTGAATAACTGAGCCTTCTTGTTTTCTGAACACATCTAGGGATGAGAAAAATCATTCTCACCCCCTCCTGCATCCTGCCCAGGCTCCTGGAGCCACAGCCAGGTTCCACATCCCCTCCCTGACCCTGCCCAGGGCTCCTGGAGCCACAGCCAGGTTCCTCATCCCCTCCCTGACCCTGCCCAGGCTCCTGGAGCCACAGCCAGGTTCCTCATCCCCTCCTGCATCCTGCCCAGGCTCCTGGAGCCACAGCCAGGTTCCTCATCCCCTCCTGCATCCTGCCCAGGCTCCTGGAGCCACAGCCAGGTTCCTCATCCCCTCCCTGACCCTGCCCAGGCTCCCGGAGCCACAGCCCAGCTCC
>VXAX01000402.1:313288-327084 GCA_013399835.1 Leptocoma aspasia | reverse complement strand
GGAGCCACAGCCAGGTTCCTCATCCCCTCCTGCATCCTGCCCAGGCTCCAGGAGCCACAGCCAGGTTCCTCATCCCCTCCTGCATCCTGCCCAGGCTCCTGGAGCCACAGCCAGGTTCCTCATCCCCTCCTGCATCCTGCCCAGGCTCCTGGAGCCACAGCCAGGTTCCTCATCCCCTCCTGCATCCTGCCCAGGCTCCTGGAGCCACAGCCAGGTTCCTCATCCCCTCCCTGACCCTGCCCAGGCTCCAGGAGCCACAGCCAGGTTCCTCATCCCCTCCTGCATCCTGCCCAGGCTCCTGGAGCCACAGCCAGCTCGGGGTGCTCACACAGATGCTGTGCATGCCAGGGACAGCAGAGTGCCAGCCTCAGCTCTGGGTGTGCCCACGGGAGGTGTTTGGGCTCTGTTTGTTCCTGGGGGCAGGTGCTGCCCTTAATTTGTGTGCCATGTGTATTGCTGGGCATTTATCACAGCTTCAATAAATAATTTTAATAATAAAAGATACCTCACAGTGCTGTGTTGGGTGGGATTAGCATCTGACACTGCTTGGCTTTGGTTTTCTTGCTGAATAAAACACTCAAAAGATATTATATGAAAGATACTATTAAAAAAAAGATATTTTATAAAAGTGTTCTAATCTTCTTTGTTTGATTTTCCAAATATATCTGGGGAAATACACAGCCCCAAAGTTAAATCAAAACAAACCAAAGAAATTGATTACTCTTATTTNTTATTATAAAGATTTATAATACATAAATCTATATATTTGTAGAGGTATCCAAGCACCTCTATAGCTAAGTGGGTCTTGATTCAATCCCTTATGGCTTTTTTTTTTAAATTAAATATATAAAACCTCTGTTTTATCTTAAAACCTGCAGAAAGGTGATGGGAAAAGTGAATTAAGAAGGGCATGGAATAAAATCAATGTTTTCATGTTAGATTGTGACTTCCTTCAGCATATTTAAAGCTGTAAATTGCAGTTTGTTTTTTGTGAGTGTTTATCAGTGTGTCTCAGCGGTGCTGAGCCTCTGGCTGGGGCCTCTCCTTGCTGGAGCTGTGGCACCAAATTCCATCAGGAACAGCTCAGCTATCAAATAATATTAAATAAAGAAAGAAAGTTAAATATATAAAACCCAAATATTCCACCAAAGCTGTCTCTGCTTTCTGTTGACTGGAACAGCCATGTCAGGATTCGGTGGCCAATCTGTGTTTGCAAAGAGAGATGGCATTTCCTGCTGTGTGGAGGAAGAGTCTGAACTGAAAATCACTTCAAAGGAAACAATTCTGGAACCTATTAAAACTTAAGAAAAAACTTTAAGGACAACTGCAGGAGATGGGAAACAGAACCCCACATTTCATCTTTCTATAACCACTTAAAATATAGCATAAGGACACAAAAGTGACTGGAGAAGATGGGAAGCAGAAGCCTACATTTTATTTCTCCAAGCACATACACAAATTAAAAAAACAAAAAAACCCCAGATTTTTTTTAGAAGATGCTTGTTTGTAACACAGGAAACTACCTGCTCCTCTTTGTGACATTTCAGTCCTCACTTCCAATATTTTGCTGAACTGACTTCGAAATGAAAGCACTTACATAGGAAACACATTATCTACAGAGAAAAAAATGTAGTCATGGCTTGCAATGTGAGTGGTTACCTGAGATATTCCAACTCCAGCACCATAACTGGCTCTTTTTAGCATAGAAGATGGAAACAGATGAAAATGTGTGAAGTGACAGGTTAAAAGCCCTTATTCTGAGACCAAGACACTTGAGAAGCATTGCTGCTGCTGCTTCAGAGCCCTGCTGCTTATAGATGTAAGTACACTTGCAGGTACTTCTGAGTACACTTAACACTTGATAAATACAAGCAATAAATTGTCCTAAGTTCTCTTGAAAACTTCTGGTTTTATGCATTTATGCAGTGCATAAATTATACCCATTTCATCTCCGGGAGACATACGAAAACATCTACAACACGGAGCCATACACAGAATTTTTTATCTAATAAGCACCATTAGATGAGTGCTTGGAAAACAGAGTGGAGAGAGCACATTAAGGGCATGAACTGAGTGATTGCAGCCACTTGCAACACTCCCAGGAAAAGATAAATATTTGTTACGGGTACTGCAAGCGAGGGCAATAAAACAGCCCCAGCAGCTGCAGCACGTTGTGGCCTCTGCAGTCACAAGAACAGCTTTTCATGTGCTCAGACATCTCAGGAATAATTGTCTGAGGCTGTGCTGAGCACCTCTGGTGTTTTCTGCACTGCTGGATGGTCCCGTGGAGGCTGCCCCAGGTGGCAGTGGGGATCTTGGTGCAGCCTGAAGGGACAGAAAGGCACAGGGATCTGATGCTGGCCCAGCCCAGGGCTGCTCCAGCTGTGCAGTGTTCTCCTGAGGACATCATTCCATGCCTTACAGCTCTCTTTTCTTGCATAAAAACAGGAAATCTGGCAATTTAAGGGTATTTTCTCCATAAGATCTGTTGGTCATTCCTGCTGGACTTTTGGTGAAGCTGGCAAGAGTGGGAACTCACCCCCTGGGCCCTTTGGAGGGGGTTCCCCTGGGAGTTCTGTGCCAGGGATCAAAAACGAGCAGGACTCTGGATTTCTCACTCTTCAGGCTGGTGTTTATTTTTCTCTTACCATAAGTTCAGTGTCTGCACACCAGACTGAGCATACACGAAGCGAGGCACAAAATGGAGCCCAAACACCCAAAACCAAGGCCTTTTAAAGCTGATTAGTCCAATTACCTTCTAACACGCACTTTGTTTCTACTTTTCTACCAATAACTTCTATTAATCTACTCACGTAGCACCCGTGCCACTGCTTTCTCTAACAATGACTTTGTGCCACCAGCACTACAGAAAATGGAGCAGAAGAAGAAAAAGGAGATGAGACAACGCCCAAAATCCTCCATCTTGTCCCCTATTCATATTAAAATCCTAAAACCCTAAATTCTTCACCTTGTGATAAACTACTACTACTACATAACTACTGCCTAGTTCACACCTGTGTGCTCCAACTCATCCCAAAGCCTTGGGAATTTTTTCCCTGGGACAGAGGTTAAAAGCAGTGTCCAGCTGGGGATCAGGGCTTCCTAAAACAGGCAGAGAAACATTCCCTGTGCCCTGGGTTCCAACAATTCCCTTTCTGAGGAACCTGAGGAAGTGATCTGGAAGTGGCTCCTTGGTGAAATTGGGTTTGCTGCAGCACCAGGCAGGACCAGCCCAGCTCTGGGGATGCCTCCAGCCTGGGGTGGCTGTGGGAATACAGCTGGTTGTAAAAAGGCAATTTTCATCAGCAACCTGAAATTCTTCCCATGTTCATTTCAATTAAGCCTGTGGCCCTGTTCTACAGTTGGCTTTATAGCTGTAATAATAATTATAATGCTGTAATAATGGCTGTAATCACTAGGCAGCTGCAGATTGAAAACACAGAATATCAGGACACACAGTCACAGGCTGCATGTCTGTACAGATGGGAGGAATTCTTATGGAAACAAAACTGGGAGGCATTCTGGGGTAATAGGAGCCACAGACTTGCTCACAGGCAGCTAGAGGCAGGACTCTTCATTTTATATACGACACATTTCCATCCCACATCCTTCTTACTGTAAATACTTTGCAAAAGTAATTTTTCAAAACCTGACCCTACTGAATTCAACATCTATTTTCAGTAAAGCCAAGGTCCATCCCATGGAGTAAACCCTAAAGAGTCCTCACTAATGTGCTTTTCTGTATTCAGACCCAAACACTTCTCCTGTTACCCTCCACTCAGAAATTAAACTGTACACTGAAAATATCCACATAGTTATAGGGAAAAAAAAAAGTATTTTTGGGGACATGCTTCACAGCAGATCCAACTCCCAGTTTGCTGAGAAAACACTCAGTTTTCAGGGAGAAAACGGAAGTGTCTAAGGACAGAGTGCCACTCCCAGCTTCCAGGTACCACACCTGGCCCCAGGTGCTCTTCCAGAAGGGCACAGGTGTCCTGCAGGTCCCTGGCAGCCCTGGACAGATGGCTCAGAGCCTGTGACACCTTCCATGGGTTAGACCCCACCTGTAGGCACACCTGGGTCCCCTCCTGGGTTGTCCCACATTAACCTGTCCCACATTAACCTGTGCAAGTTCAGTCTCCAGTCTGCCCTCCTGTGCTCCCCCTGTGCAGAGGGGCTCTGTCCTCACTCCATTTATTCACCACGGAATCTGAAATCCTTTTCAGCCAAGGAAAATCTGGTGCCTACTACAACCCACACCTGGAGCTCCAGGTGGAGCCCCCAGATTTCAGTGGCTGGAGAGTGTGTTTTATCCAGTGCTAGAGCCCTCCCTGATGGTGAATAAACCACTCAGTTTGGAAAGTCAAGGTAGAATCTTACCCAGCCTGGCTGCTCCAAGGAAAGGGCACTGGACTGCTGGGACTGAGGGGTGGTCTGAACTCTGGAACTGAGGTGAAGTCATTTTAAATCCTTTATGGACTTCGAGGACTTAGTCCCAAGGACAATTTCTTGTTTTAAGTAACTGGGGTACTGCATGATACATGGATGGTTTTTATGGCCACTGTGGAGGTTGTGAACTTGTTTTATTTGGGTAGATTAATATGCCATGGATTATTAATGAGTTGCTTTCTCCTTCTAATGGACAGTATTCACATCCTGCAAGTTCCTCAGTTCCTGGCTGTGCACTTGGATGAAGTTTGTGGATGTCAGAGCCCTGTTCAAACCACAGTGGAAGTGAAGCAGGCAGCTTCTGCTTCAGTATTTCAATTTAATTTAAATTCAATTAAATTTCAATTATTAATTGAAATAAATTTCAATAATTAAATTAAATTTCAATTTAATTCAATTCAATTTAATTTGAAATTAGCAAGAAGGATTTCCTACTTGCTCTTTTCTTATTTCGACTGTACAGTTTTAATTTTTGATAAGCAAAACCTGTAACAAAGACACCATAAACTCTCATGCAACCACTATGAAAAGGTGGCCATAAAATGCAGAAAATAGTCATTATTATTTCCTATCCTTGCACCTAGATTATTTTTCCTTTTCAAATAGTTTATTGATTTCACTGACTTCATGGCAGCTCTACATAAGCAAAGCACAGAGGGCAGGAACAAGATTATTGCATTAATGAGAGCAGATACTGTACAGACATCAGAAACTCACTGTGGTTAAAAAGATGACAGAGTGACACAGGAAAATTCAATTATTGATCAGACACATGTCTGGTAGGCTGGTGGGCCTTATAGAAACTAAACCTGGCATATATCTAGAAGGAGGAAAATTAAATATATACAGTATGTATAATCACAGATGCAATTATTTCCCCTTCCTCAAGCAGAAACATGTTTTACCTTCAGGGGCTGCTTGTCCAGATCCTGCTGAGGCTCCTGGCTAGAGAAGCATCCTTGAAAGAGGTTGCTCTGATCATTGTGTAAGTCAGGGGTATGACAGACAAAGGGATCAAACCCATTTGTTTAAAGCACCATTTTCTTTGTTAGTATAACCTGGAGCAATCCCAGTGACCATTAACTTTATCTGAGCATCTCACAGCAACTTCCAGCACTGAAAGAGGCTTGAAAAAAGATCTGTGTGCTTGAGAGCTTGGCCTTTTTTTCCAACTCTATTGGATGACCTAATAAAAGACATCACCTCTAGCCACAAAGCTGGCTTCACTTATGGAATTACTCTGATTTTTACTCTTCAGTGCTAGAACTGCCCTGCCAGTACTGAAGCAGGGGAGATCAGCAGCCACGTTTAAGCAGGATTTTCCTTCATAAAGAATCAGCAGTACAGGATGATCCTGTCAGCCAAACCCTTGCATTGTAACACAGAAATACATGTCCATTTTAAACACGAGTCAACCTGCTGTGGGCCCGAGCCAAAGACCCAGGAGAGGCAGAAACCAACTGCAGACAGACACGTGGCTCCCACCCCGCCAGACAATTCCTATTTTTGCATATCAGAGCCTCCCAGGACTTAATGAGTAGCCCATAATTTGGATGAGGTAAGAGCAGTGAGGAGGAATTACTGAGTCTGGAATGACTTATTTATCAGCACACCAGGCTGACTCCCGAAGCTTCCAGGCATCCTTAGAACATATGCCTCAGGATACCTGTGCCAGCTGGCAGCTCCCCCCCACTCCTGCTTTTCAACAATTGACATTTTGTCCCAGCTCCAGCAGCCAGAGCAGAGAGAGGCTCCTCTGTGTCGTAGTAGAGCACGACAAGAGCACACAGACACCACTCTCTCCAGACGGGGAAAAAAGAGGAAGTTGTATTTTTAGATAGTGTTTATGTAGGGTTTTGGGAATGACTGTGGGTTGGAGGATGAGGTTACCACCTCTCCAACCACACTGGTCAGTGAAAAGTCCATCAAACCTTCTCTGCCCAGCAGAAAGGAATGAAAAACAAAAACACAGTGAGCAAAACACGTGTTGTGTTTACATGAAACAGTGTGAGAAACTCCAGTACGGAAATGAAAACATCAGAAGGGTGAAAAATCAGGGTGACACCTCTGCTGGCTCAACCAAGCAGCAAGCCATGTTAAAAAATCCCAAAAAAAGGCAGGCAGGACCCTGGACAAAGTGATTCCTGAGGATGCCTGGGTCGGAGACGGATGGCTTTGGTTTGTGCTGCTGACATAATCTGTGCAGCAGGAGGGCTCCTGCCTTCTGTCAGCTCCCCAAAACGAGAGCTCAAGAGCACAGAGAGGTTACAGCAAGCCTTCTGGACCTCAGCCAGCTGTTTGCTGCTCCAGAGCACAAAAGGCAGAGAATTCACCTTTAAATCACACAAAGGTGATTTTTGCCTGTGTGCTTTTCCCCCCAAGCTACGTCCTGGTAAAATCTGGTTTATGCAAATGAAAATAAAAGTGTTATGCCGAGGTAAAAAATGCCCACATTAAAGAAGGAGAAGTGATGAAGTGGTTCTCCCTGGCATGGCACACCGGGACTGGAGCTCAGTAATGAACATCAAGGTTTGAGCTGCAAGCAGCAGTTTGGGGGTAGAAGGTGTAAATAAATGTGCAATTCTGCAGAGCCATCCTCTATGTGAGCACATTATGTGGTGCAGTAACACTCTGCTGTGTCTCTCAATACTGAATTTACAGGCTAATGTTTCCCTCTGTCATTTTCTCGAACTTCCCAGTGAACTTGAATTATTTTTACACTTATTTAGTTTAAGCAAAATACTCATTGCACAGCCTCCAAAGGACACAGAGCTCTGTTCCTACAGGACCTTGGGGAGCAGAGTACAACACAGTTACTCCTCTGGTACTGACACTCAGCATTCAACAGTCACCTACTGTAATTAATAAAACTGCACTCTTGCTATTTTTCACTAATAGAGGATTTCCAAAGCAAATTACAGCCATAAATTACATCATTACAGCCTGCATTATTTTTCTGTGAGGTAACAAATCTTGCAGAAAGACAATCAGCTCTGCTAGAGGAAAAAATATACAGAGGACAAATCAGATGATTGGGACCTGATTAAAATTAATGCCAGTGGTACTTTTTTTCCATTTGCCTGCTGAAATTCCCTCTCTCACCAGCGTGCTGGTGGTCATGCCATAGTGCTGGAGCATGTATGATTTGTTTCTGAGGGGAAACCCATCTCGACCAGTCCAGTGTTTGTGTGGATTCCCTTTGCCAGGCCCTGCAGTTTAACTGGGGTCTGAAGCCACCCCACAGCAATGGGGCCATGGAGGGCAAGGGCTGGGCTGGTAACTCACCCAGCACATGGGATCACACAGACAGCTGGGGCATCAAGGCCTGTTTTAAAGGGGTTTTTTGGGTAGTCCAAGCTTTGGTGAGGTTCTGGTACCCTTCTGGTTCTGGGATTATGGATGAATCAAATGCCATCCCCACTGGTGCTCCCCATGTCCTTCAGCAGCTGCTGCAGAGGAGGAGAGAGCCAGGAGCACAGTGCCAGCTCTGTCCTCTGCACTGTGCCCAGCCCTGGCCTGGCTCCTGGGCTTTATCTCCCTCAAGCAGCACTGCAGAGTTTGAAGTACAGATTCCTAATGAATTCCACCACAAACATCCTCAGTGATGAGCATCTGTCTGGATAATGAACTGTAAACTGAGAGCAGGGTAAGGCAAACATGCATCCCAGAGCAAACTGAAGGTGAAAAGTTCCCGGGTTTTTAAGGTTTGGGGGCAGTTCATTAAAACACTGAGTCTTATGAAAGTCATGGTGATTTTTTAACCCCATGCTCCCTCATTATATCCCATTAGAGTGAAGCATTTCCTCATTGTCTCCATCGTTTCACTGTCCAAGCTGTAACACCTCAGGACACCATTAATTAGAGATCAGCCTGAACAATTCACAGTTCTGCTAGGCAAATATTCCACCTGCTTGTCAAGAGTGAGGTGTCCCCCAGAAATATTAGAACTCTCTTTACAGATCAAAATCATCATTAGAAGCTGCCAATTAAGGGAAATCCCTCCTGGTTTTCTGTATGGTTCACAGCTATCCCACCTAATGCTCAGGCTGGCTGGGAAACTGCTCTGTCTGCAAACACACCTGGCCTGCTGTGGCAGCCCCTCCTGGAAGTGACAGCATGAGGAGGTGCAGACCATTTACCCTCCAGGGAAAAGCACAAATGTTTATTGTCTGGGGTTAGTTTGGACAGAGGATGTGTATTTACCAGTTAAGTCTAGGCGATCACATGTTAGCTAAAGCTGAAGAGAAAACTCGAGTTTAGGGAGAACTGGTGCCTTAATTCCAGAGGAAAAGGCATAATCCAGCAATGCTGAGTGTGATTCCCTTTCCCAAAGAAAGCCATGCGATGTTCTTCCAGCTCCTTTTTCTCCTCCCCAGCCCTGGCAGCAGCAGCTCTGTGCTGCAGCAGCTCCAGCCAGGCAGAGCTGCCCGTGGCTGAGCTCAAAGCCTGATTGCTCAACACACGCTGCAGCCTTACCCATTAGGAGCTCTGAATTCCAGTTCTGTGTTAGCTGCAAACTGTGCACAGCATCAGGCTCTGGAGCTGCTCTGCTCCTCCTGGGCAGTGCCTCTGTGCCCTCCTCCATCTGTGAGGGCAGCAGGGAGGGCACACGGGCTGGCCACAGTTCTGAGCAGCTGCAGCATCAAACCCCAGCCCTGCAGTGTCCCTGCCAGGCACCCCTGTGTGGGACCACAGCTCACTCTCTGCTGGCTCTGCTGGCATGTGTGGCAGCTGGGAAACTGCCTTTGTGGTTATGTTAAACAGCCCGAATTTTAATCAGCTGTCACTTCAAATATTCACTGGTGTCTAAGATGTCTTCTTCTGATGGAGCAGTACCACAAAGCTGAACCAGCACGTAAAACAATCCCCAAAATACACCCCAAGAACAGCACAACCTCCAGATTTCACACGCTGCAGTGCCATGACCTGACACAAGTGGATCCCGTGTCCCTCTGCCCGCTGTGCTGTCCCTCCTTTCCCTTTCAGGGAGTTCAGCTTCTCGACCCAACACTCTGACTTTGATCAGCCTGGCTCACACACAGAACTTTCTAGATGTTTCTGACACTCCTCTTCCAGGGGAGCATTTTGGTATCAGCACACCAAGCAGCCAATAATTTACTTGCTGCCTGTCTCACTGCACATTCTTGTTTTTCTGCAATTTTTTGGTTTGGTTAGCAGGATTTGCCTCCTGTCGAGACTAAGAAGCACCTATTAAGCCTCATATTAACATTTCTCAGAGCTCTTCAAAAATCTGGAAGCTAGCTGGCCCCACCTCTCCTCAGCATCTTAAAAATCCCAAAGTAATCCATCCCGTAGCATAGTCAGATATGGGGGATGCTGCAAGAGGAAATTGTACATACTCATAGAAAATGACACACAGCTTGATCCAATGGAAATATTAATTCCAGCCAGCTGGGATAGCCTTATTTATCCACTCTCATTTCCTGCAAAAGGCAGGACTGAATGTGGCTGTAGTAAAGTAGGAATGGAGTAAATGTAGGAAAACAGAAGCTGGAGGCGAAAGTGCAAGGGTTGTAGGAATGATCTCTGGGACTCAAAAATGCAGTGCTAAATGGAGTAATTTTGGATTCTTTATGCTGTCTGCATCTTCTGACCAATTTGAGATCAATGAGCAACAGTTTTGCTCATTGTTTTGCTTTGGTCTCCTGATGGGCAGGCAGCAGAAGAAGCCAATTCTGCCCAGATAAATGGATCAATAAGCACTGCCAGCCCCAGAGGGACACACTGTGTGACACAGCAGGCACAGAGCCCCTGAGCTCAGCTGTACCAACAGAGAGCACAACCAGTGCAGTTACATCCCCAAAAACCTGCAGGGAGCACTGCAGGGGTGGGATGGGAGGCACAGCAGGGATCTCTGGGTCTCCCTTCACGTCAGGAGATTGAGACTATGCTCTTCCACACAAACATTCCCCCTCTGAACTCCAAAAACTCCTGACTTCATGGCTCTGCTCAGGGCTGGAGAGGTGATTGAAGCTGTCCCAGTTAGCACTATTAATAGAATAACTCCATTTTACAGAAAATTAATTTCCTAAACCCACAGGATTTATTTCATGCGATTCATAACTGATTTATCTGAGACAATACCTGTCAGCTGAAAAGCCTGACACGTGGATGATCTGTTTGTTCATTTGTTTGTTTGTGATAAGCAAATCAGGAAATGGATTTTTCCTTCTGGAAAGCTCCTCAGTGCCTGTTGCCTCCACTGCATTCAAGACTGAAAGATGAACCAGAGTGAGAATTCTGCACTTGTGTGCCCTTGAACTAGATAGAGCTTTATGGTGTGAACTCACAGACTGTGCAGAGATGAAAACTCTATTTATTCAGGTCCATATTTTAAAATGGTATTGCAGGGACTTCATTACAATGAAATACCTTAAAAAATCCTTACCTTAGGGAACAGGAGACATAAATGTGTATATAAAACAACAGTGCTTTGGGAACTAAGTTTTTGATCACCTCTGTTTTAATGGAAAGCCAGTTAACAAGCACACATAAAACTGTCAAAAAGTGGTTTTGGCTGAGTCACAGCTCTGCAGTGGGTCCATCCCCTGCTTCTGCAGCAGGAGCATCAACACACTGAGTTCAGAATGTAAAGAAACACCAAACCAAGCACTTCCTAATGAACAACTCAGCTCTGAACAACTCAGCTCTGTGCACAACTCTAGTTTGGTGCACAGTACTTAGCTAATATTCTGTTACGTGAGAGTTAGAAAGCAACAAACCAGTTAAAACTATATTATTCTACCTTTTCTGTCTCATTTTTCCTCTCCAACTACCTTGAAGGGTGGTATGTCCTTCAAAATTACTCAGACTGATTAACTTCTGAGCTTGGGAAAAAATAAGACTTCCCTTAAATTTACATGTCATTTTCTTCTGGCAAAAAATTATTAGAGCTACTGCCAGTCCAGTGGTTTTGATGTCTCTTGCTCCTATTATTTCCCTGTAGCACATCACTGTGCTGCTGTTCCTTACCTGTACACACTGTTTAGGCACATGGAATATCATTCTCCTAAAACCCTCTCTTTTGACTACATGAGGAATTTCCATCCATTTTCCAGCACCTTTACCCTACCACTTGCTCCACTGATCCAAGCCCTACAAGGCTATTTTAAAATTTCAGGTTCAGTTCTTGCTGACAATGTCAATCTTTAATCTCTTTCAAAACGCCATGGCAACAGTTGCACTAATCTTTTGAAGACCACTTGGTTTTCATCTTACTACTCTTTTTGTAATGTAATCAGGCACAGGGCAATAAAAGATACATGATCTTTCTTGCTTCATAAGTTTGGAATGGCTCACATGAGACAAGCTTTAGTCCATGGGTCAGAGACAGCCTTTAAGCTACACCCAAAGCAGGGAAAAGTTTGCTGAAAGACTTTTCAGGGTGTCCTTCAGAGCAGTGGCAGAGACTTGAGCAGCCCCCACACCCTGGGACACTGCAGTGTCTTTGGGCAGCTCCCTTCTCTGGTCACTTGGAAAAATGTGCAGCGACAGCTTTGACTTTGGATGTTAGCAGTTCCACCCTGGAATGCTTCATGCTTCAATCAACAAAATCTACTTTCCCCTCTGGAGGATTATAAACCCCACTTGCTGCTAAACACTGAGATCTGATTTCTGTACACAACCACGTGCTGCTGCTCCTCTGGGCAGTGCAGATAAAGACTCTGATCTGACTTCTCAGCAGAGCCAGGGTCCCCTCTCTGCTCTCAGTGGCACTGTTGTTCCTGGGCAGGAGAACTGCCAGGTAATCAGCTCAGCTGGAGATTAATGCCTGGCTGAAGGAAGCACCCTGGCTGGATGTGCAGTGTTAGCTAACAGAAAAGTGAAAATTCCCTTTATCTACCAATATCCTGCTAGTACAGCCAATTGTACTCTGGTGTTCTCTCCAGCTGCATTCTGTTAACACAGTGTATTTTGGCTCTGGCTAAGTGTTATCACAAGGTACAGCAATGAGATAAACACAAGAAAGCTTTGTGAAGAAAAAGGTTTAATGATTTCACTGTTTGAACCCCCAGTGCCTACTGGCAATCTGTTGGGAATAAAGGACCTTGCCTTACATGATTTATACAACACTAAACTCATCCTTTTAGACCTCCAGTTCTTACAGGAGCCCTTGCAGGCAGATGAATTTTAATGCAGAATAGACACAAGTCTGCAAGAACCCTGTATGCAAGTGCAAAGGCATCACACCCTGACAGGAGCTGTTGGAATCTCGATTCCCTCAGATATTAATACAGAGGAGAAGCTGATGAATTCTTTCATGAAATGAGCAAGAAGACACAAAGTCTGCCAGCAGACACATGTCTGTTGTTTGGCAGTGGAAGGCATCTATCTCAAAATAAAATCTGACCACAAAAAGTCTTCTTCATGCACATTCTTCAGTCCTTAGAGGACAGATGCTCCAATCAATATTCCCTGTTCAAGCTGACAGGTAATGAGGACAATTATTTCCCCCTCAGATCTGGAATGCAGTGCAGGCTTTCTGCTGACTTAACAGACTGTGGATCAGGAAATTGCTGGGCATGACCTCATTTGATATGAGCAGCAGTTTCACTCTTCAAAGGGGAAGAATATATTGAAAACTGGGACTTCCAGGAAATAATACTCATCTAATTATCTGCTGAACACTGTTCAAAGAAAAGAATGCCAGGATTTTGCCATCAAGATGATGCACTGGAGGGGCAAAATTCACAAGAAGCATAGAGCTATGTCTAACTCTTCTTCCAAATCCTGACCAACAGAAAATAAAATGCCTGCCTAACAACAGCACACCTGAAATGCTGGAGAATCCAGTGAAATTCCTTGTTTTCCTAAAATACTGAGCAGAGAGAGCACATTTTAACCCAAACAATTTATCCACAGCAAAGTCTCCACTTCATGGTTCTTAAATATATTATTGAGGCTATTATTGTTTTCTATTTTTTACTTGAAACCAAAAGTTCTTACACTATTAGGTCATCAAGCAGAAGAGTCAGCATCAGCCTCAGCCTACTAAGGACCAAGCAACTTGGCCTTCAGCAGAAGGTTCTTGAGGCCCTCTGGACTTGCAAGTTCAAGGCAATCAGAAACAGGAAGGAAAATCCACTGGGCTTTGTGGGAAAAGCCAAGAAATTCAGGGTTTAAACCTGAGGGAGGTTGAAGAGGCAGCATCCCTTCCCTCTGACCATCCCTTCCCTCTGACATCACTTCCCTCTCAGCATCCCTTCCCTCTGAGCATCCCTTCCCTCTGAACATCCCTTCCCTCTGACATCCCTTCCCTCTCAGCATCCCTTCCCTCTGACATCCCTTCCCTCTGACATCCCTTCCCTCTGACATCCCTTCCCTCT
>VXAX01000402.1:269001-312604 GCA_013399835.1 Leptocoma aspasia | reverse complement strand
CTGGGGTCAGTGTGTACAGGCTGGGGTCAGTGTGTACTGCCTGGGGTCAGTGTGTAGGACCTGCCTGGGGTCAGTGTGTACAGGCTGGGGTCAGTGTGCAGGACCTCCCCGGGGTCAGTGTGTAGGAACTCCAGGTGTGTGATGTGCACAGAGCAGAGTGAGGGGCGGTTCCAGGGGCAGTGCCAGGGCAGGGAGCTGTCCCTGCTGAACCTAAGGCTTGCCCTGGTTCTCTCAGCCCTCCCAGGGTGCTCACAGGCTGGAAGGGGCTCTTACCATGGCCAGGGGCACGATTCCCACCAGGTCCTTCTGGCAGATGAAGATCTCGGCCAGGGCGGGGTCGGAGGAGCCGCGCCGGGGGTACTCCACCTGCCAGCTGATGGGCTGCGTGCCCGACAGGCTGCTGAAGCTGGTGATCTCAAAGTCCAGCTGCAGGACCTCGTGGAACAGGCTGGTGCTTCTGGGGAGAGCAAAACAGGCACAGGGAACAGCCATTACTTGGGCTGAAGAAGGCTGATTCACACAATCACAGAATGACTGGGTTGGGAGAGACCTCCAGGATCATCGAGTCCAGCCCAGCCCCAGCACCTCAGCTAAACCCTGGCACCCAGTGCCACACCCAGGCTTTGTTAAACACACCCAGGGATGGTGACTCCAGCACCTCCCCGGGCAGAACATTCCAGAACTTTATCACTCTTTCTGGGAAAAACTTCTTCCTCATGTCCAGCCTGTATTTCCCTTGGAGCAGCTCGAGGCTGCGTGCTCTGGTTGTGTCAGCTCCTGGAGACAGAGCCCAGCCCCAGCTGAGCACAGGCACCTTTCAGGGGTTGCAGAGAGTGCTGAGGTCACCCCTGAGTCTCCTTTTCTCCAGGCTGAGCACCCCCAGCATCACCCTGCTGCTGCTGCAAACATCACCCTGGGATGATGAAGTGAATCAGATTAATCACTGGAATTTCAGCTGTTTACACGCAGATATCACACTTTAAGGAAGGCTTTTTCCAATCTACAACTGCCTCAGAGCACACAAACTGGAATTATTCAAAATTATTCAAAGCTTTTCCTACGGGCACTGTGGAGGGATGGAATCCAGGTTGTTGTAACACACATTCCATTCCATCTTCTGTAGGATTTTGCAAATATGTTTCATACTCTGAATTGGATCTGAACTCTGATCAACTAAAAAGGTCAGTGAAGGCTGAGGAGCCTAGAATTACTGCAGTCACAAAGAAAACCAAGGTTTCTTGAAGATGTCCACCACCAAAATGACAAAAATCCTCAGCAATGAAGCTCAGTGTAATTGGTGTGGGGAAGCCATTAAAACAATTAACATGACTAAATGAAAAAATGACATTTTTCTAATCTTAGGGGTGCTCTCTGGAAATTAAAATCTCAGGCAGCTGAGACCAAACAAAGAAAAGAGCTGCGGCAGGTAAAATAATATCACAAACTCAGTAAGCAAATTTGAAAAACAAATATGAAAAGACATGCTGGAAATGTTTCCCTCACATTAAACTTCTTTAACTCCACCAGAAATAATAAGAATACATGAAAGAAATTTGCTGGACTAGCTGCTGGTTTAATTAAAAAAAAAAAAAAGTTTAAATTCCCCTCATTAGAAACTATCCATTAACTTTTCTGGAACTTTCCAAATGCCTTCCCAGAGTGTTAATATTCCACTGCAATCTAACCCTACACTGAAATGATTTGAAAATGAGGGGAATGACAGGTTAGTTCCTAGCTCAGTAACCCAATCCCGGCCTCATCACACCTTTGCCTGCATTCATCACATAACAGCTTCAATTTTTCCTCTCTTTTTTACATACAATACATGAAGGCCCATTTCTGAGAAAATCCATCAAGAACTGATCATGTACAAAGCACTTACATTCTCAAGTGCTAGACTTTCTTTCTCCCTCTGAACAGAAATCACCATTTTTTGCTACTTAAGACATATTCTGTGCTTTACTTTGCGTGATTACTTTGAAAGCAAATGGTTCCCCTGATAATTATTATTTTGATTATGGGTTTTCATTTGGATGGCTCCCTCTGAAAAGTCTTAACACTGCCTAATGCTTGAAATTTATTTCCTTGCTGTTTTCTTGCTGTGTCAAAAGAGAGACATTGGAGCACTTTTGTGACAGTGGCACATTTCCTGCCTGCATTTAGAGAGCGATTTTGGGCAGTAATGTGATAGATGGATGGGTTTAGCAATTCATAACTCAAGCCCAGCCTATTGCCATTTGAAGAGTTCCTACTAAATAAATCTTACAGCCTGTAAATACGAGGCAGCTGCAATAACTGTGGTTTACACACTTCTGGGACACCTCAAAGTGAATATATACTGCCTGGAACTTGGTGATTTATTTGCAAACATGATCATATGCAAAGATACCTGAATCACCTGAGCTGCAGCGTTCATTTGGCTGCTAAAGGCACCATTATGCCTTAGATTAATGACACCTGAAATGACATTATTTGCACCATTTCTAGTTCTGATTCTTAGTAACTGGCAGAGAAAAGATTTTTCCATGTGATTGACTAGCTCAGGGCTTTCACTTCCACCAAATGGAGAATAAACCTTTGCACACATCAAAGCTGCTCCAGGAGTTCATGAATGCCAGGAAAGCTCTCCAGATCAAGAAGTTTGCATGTACTCCTCCAAAGATCCCCTGAAAATGTGCATCTTTCCAACAGCAGCCCCACAGCTCTGCTGGCAGCTCCAGAGAGCTCCAGGTGGGAATCTGGAGGTGGGGAAGAGCTCATTTCCAGCCAGCCCCTGACTCCTAAACCTCTCCTGCCTGTGCCTCAGTGTCCCAGCTTTGCTCCCAGGACTCAGGAGGGGCTGGTGACACACTCAGGGTCACCTGGAAGGCTGGCACAGGCCAGGAACAGATCTGGGTTTGCCAAATCTTTTATTTACCACTGCCCCACCATTCTGGTTTCAGTGGCAACCACAGCGCTTGGTTCTAGAAATGGTCTTCAGCATCCTGACAGCACCCTGTACCTGAGGCCTATTTTTGGTGAGCTATTCTGTGAAAGAAATAATTGTTTTTTACAGAACACCTGCCCAACTGGGATTTCCAGCTCTCCCCAAGCACTGGTATCACTCACAGCTATTCTGGCCAGGTGTCCCCCTGACCCATGACAAAGACAGGCTGCTTTAGTGCTGGGGGGCTATAAAAACTGTACCAAAATTCATCTACAGATTTCTGATTAACACTGAAGTGGTTTTTTCTGTAAAACATGAGATGCAAAAATGTCAAAAAATGTGCATGGTGCAAGACAAAGCTTTTCTTGGTGCTCTTCCAGGCTGACCTGCACCAATATTCCAGTGCCTGCATCTGTGAGTGCTGCACCCACCTCCCTGCACAGCAAAGCAGCCTTTATGCAATGTCACACCATCACCAGTTTCCTCCTCCTCTCTTCTCACAGAAGAAACAGAGAGACCATCAACAGCTGGGAAAGCATCCACTTGAAAAAAAATATGCCTTCAGAGATGTGTAATGGCTGAGGAAAAAATGCTTCTCGTGAAGCACATTTAATGTTCAGAGCTTGTTCACTGACTGAAACAGCAGTTCCTTAATATCCAACATTTAGAAGTGCTCAGCAGCCGGAACAGCAAGTAATTATAAAACTTTTCTAAAGTACACAGCACGAAGTGATTACAAATGAAGCTTCCTCAAGGCAGGGCTTCTAAGGAATTGCTCCAGGGTGGATATATGAGTCTAATTTGATTGGATTGAGGGTTCCCCTGGGCCAGTTCACTCCTTGGATTTATTTTAATTTATAAAAATGCTAATCATTCAGGGCTGGACTGGAGCACGTGCTAGCAAAGAGGAGTGAGGACTCGTGATGTGCTGAGCAGCCATGGGAGGGTGGCTGTGAGCACTGAGACATCAGCCAGGAGCTGCAGCCACAGCTCCTCCCTGCTGGAGCAGGTGGGCACTGATGCTGATGGCTCCAGCAGCTGAGCCTGCAGGCCAGGGACGGGGGAATTCACTCCTGGCAGAGGCTGGCAGCAAAAGTGCTGTCCCAGGAAAACAGGCAGCGGCGCCCCTGAATGCCTCTGAGCAGCACAGTTTTGGAAAAAGAAGGTGGAATGGAAATGTTCTGCTAATGGAAAGGTAATAAAAGATGCATAAAAGGCAAAACAGAAGTGACATCAGGAGAAAATGCCATGAAACTTGCCAGCTGCATGGGCAGCACACGCCCTTGGGAGATCAGCCAGTGTTACCTGCACCAGCACTTTTGATTTTAGAAGACTTTTCAGTATGATATTAAGCATTCCTTTGCAACTCCTTATTGATCATTCAAACCTTCAGTGCCCTGAGAAATACTTAACCTTGGAAGAAGCTTTTTCTTCTATTCATGTGCAGGACTGGCTCTATCACAAGCTGTACTTAATGCAGGGGATTTAAAACCTGGTGCCATGGGTGCACAAGCCCCCTGAGCTCATGGGCAGACTCACACTGTGGGTAATGTAGTGTCTGTACCACAGGCACTGAACACAAAATAAATCCTGTTTCTCTGCAGGGTAGAAGGTGAAGCAATGCTAAACCTGGCCAGGGCTGAGCTGAGGCCAGGATTAGTGGCCACTGAGGCCAGGATTAGTGGCCAGGCCTGTGCTCAAAGGTTTCCCAGGGACAGGGGGGAGGGAGGCAGAGGATCACCACGAAAAGCACACAGAGAGCTCAGCAGAGCCATCACCAGACAGAAATCTTTGCTGGATGCCCATCTGCAGGTGTGGAGCAGCAGTCTCTGATGAGAGATTTCACACTGTGGGTTACTGCTCCAAGTAATAGAGCAGTTTCAACTCTTAAATGAGTGAATCTTAGGACTGCTATGGGCTAAATCAATAATTTCGATTTATTACAGTGACTCTCAAAAGAGAAATTTTAAAAAGCCTAGATTAAAAACATTTTTTAGCCATCCTTTATTCCAACAGATTTTTACTGAAAGTGCCTAGGGATCCGAGAATACTTCGACCTGCTGGAAATTCAGCAGCTCCTTTCTTCTCTAATGCTCTCCAGTTTGACAGTGACATCTTAATGCAAGATCAGCACTTAGCAAATGACATAAAAAATGGAGAAGAGTACAAAGCCCATCATCCCCCAGTTACACTGCACATCTTACTCTTCACTAAAATGAATGTACTGAAGCAAGTTACCAGCATGTGCAGAGACAAACCCATCAAAAGCTGCTGGTCAAACTGGACCCCAGAGCAATCTGTGCTGCAGCTCACTCAGAGCTGAGACACCAGGGCTTCTTCCCATCTTGGGAAAGGGTTCAGGGCTTGTGCTCCTGCAATTCTCCATCTCCTGCTCTTCTGCACCTTCTCCTAAGCACGGCTGATAATGGCGAGATCTGTAATGAACACACCTTGAGACCAGGGGGAGTCACAGCAATTTAAGAAAAATTAACAGCACAGAATTAGAACTTGCAGAGTGTGACTGAGATGACTTTAAAGATCATGGAATGGTTTGGGGGAAAAGGATCTTAAAAATTACTGAGTTTCACCCCCCTCCACCAGACCTGGCTGTTCCACCACTGCCCACCTGAAAGACTTGTTCACGTGGAGTAAAAATGATTAAAAATAAGTTTCTTTCAGCAAGTCCTTAATAAAAGCTATTACAAAGCTAACTCCCTCAAAAACTGGGGAAAGGATGTAGTAATTACAGAGTAATACTAACCACTGGAGACAAAATATAGCTTAAAAATCTTATTTTGCAGTATTAACCTAGCTTTTACCTTTAAACCATAAAAACCAGCAGAGGAAAAAGAAAAGGATGATCTGTTTGGACACTAAGAGATAGGGAGGATATAATTTCATGGAAATCTACGACATTAAAAGTATTATGAAGTTCTCCAAAGGAAAATATCCAAGGTATAACTGAGCAAACTCTTGATCACCATAACATAATATACATGTGTATCTTCAGGAGGATGATATAATGCTGCACTTGATTTCTTTGTACAGTCCAGATCAGAGTGAGATTAGTTAATAAGGTTTCTTGGCTTTCTTGTCATAAACTGTGATATAAAACATCGCTTTTTGATTAAGGTATTGGGACTAGGACAGGAAATCTCATTTCACTTCCCAGCTCTTCCACAGCATCCTTGAACGACCTCAGGCAAGACATGAAGACACAGATCCTCACAGCTAAAATAAAATCAAAAGGCATTAGGCATCATGGAGCTTTAGAAACCTCTGGTGCCTGTCTGCCTCACCTGAACGTGGCACCTTTGTCACGCTGTCCTGAGCCCCAGGACCCCAGCTGGGCTCAGCCACTGCAGGGCTGGGGTAGGACTTGAAAAGCACTCCTGGTCCAGCTGCTGGGAGCTGCCATGTGGGAGGGTAATTCTCAGCTAATTAAAAATGCACTGCCTGTGTGGCAGAGGGTAGAGAGAGCCCAGGGTGAGATATTTCTGTGCCTTCATTCCCCAGGGGAACAAGGTGAAGAATAATTTTTTTCTTCCAGTCTCACAAAAAAACAACTCAGTGCCTGAATTCTCTGTCCAAGCCCTGCCTACAGATGCTAATCTCAGTGATGTTACACTGAGAACAAACAGCAAAAGTCATGTTGCTAACTAGAGTACAGAAAACCAGAAATGCTCCTCTCTTGGACAGGCCCTGAAGGAGGGAGACCTGACTGGGGGTCACAATAAATCCCCAATTTCTTCCTTCCATGCAGAGCATTTTTTAGAGTCACTAATCACCAATAAATGCTGCAGTGAGGACAGCAGGCTCATTAGTCTTCCCTGATACTACATCACACACAGGCCACAAGGTAGATGAGATTGATTTTCCCTGTTCCCAAAGGATTCAGGTGTGCAAGCCTCTGCCTCAGACTGGAAAAAGGCTGTGTGCAAACACAGCTCCTGAGCTGCCACCATCTCCCACCCTCATTTCACTCCCATTCCGTTTGCTCAAGAGATGAGGCTGCTAATGCCTTCATTACAATTTCAGATAACAAAATACATAGGCAGATTGGTCAAGAAATCAGCTTTCACAGTGATTCATCATCTCTTCCTGCCTCCGAGAAGGACATTTTCTACTTAGTATTCATTCAGTGCTGGAACCTCTCCAGCAGCACCCTAAGCAAGCAGCATTTTCCTCTCTGGGAAATGTGCAAGCACTGAAAAGCTTCCCAGGGACATGACTGGAAAGGAGACCCTGAGCAGGTATTTCCAGAGAGACTCACTCCAAACCCAGAGCTTTCACATGGAGAAAGGAGGGCAGAATCATCTCATCATCAGCCTTAGATTTTATGGCTCTTGCAGCTTGATAGATGCAGCAAGGTGAGATCAAATACCCCAAAGGAGGTTTTACCATTCCCATTTAATTGCTGACTTTAACAGTTTGGGAGCAGCCAGTGAAACATTTTCAGAGGCAGGAGAACACCTTTGACAAAGCAGTCTAGATAACACATTTTCTGGCACAAATACCTTGCACATGTGTTTTATTCCACTTAGAAACAGCAGTACCCCTGGAAATGATGTAGAACTCCATTTACTAAATCCATTTGTGAGCTGGATGGGCTCAGCCTCCACCTTCAACCCAGTGAATATGTGTCAGAGCTGTGCCCTCAGGTGACACAGTGACCACAGGGAGGGACACAGCCCCACTGCTGACTGCTGTGCTCCTGGGCAAGTCACGCACTCACTTTGAAAAAAACTGAAGATGAAGCTGCATTATGAATCAGGTGGCAAGAAAAATCACATTTAGATGTAACTGTGTATGCAAATCAAATGTGGGATATGCACATCTCATTTACAAGTCAGGTGTCTTCAGGTTCCAAGCTCCTATAGTTCTTACTGGGTTGGGTTTTTTCCAGCTCTGCCAGTCTGTCTGCTTTCTGGCTGTGTTTAAAACTCCAAAATTATTTGTGCATGAAGATCCCCATTCCTTCTCAACAGAGAACCTGCCCACTGGAAAACACCCACCAAGTCAAAGCTGATATAATATCTGCATTTTGCAGAGGCAACGGATTTAAAGGAAACACACATTTAATGGCTTAGTAAGGAGAATAACAGCATATAAGTGATGAATATGGTGATGTAAGTAAGGAGAATAACAGCATATAAGTGATGAATATTGTGGTGGAACAACTAAGAAAGTAGCACTAAGGTGAACTGAAGTAGTTTTCCACACTTGCTGGCCATGGACAAAGTCCATGGGGCAAGGAAAAGTCAAGCCCCAGGCTCCCCTGCATTCCCTGTGGACACAACTGCAGCTTCCCAAGTTTCCTGTCCAAGGGCTGTTTCAGACCAGAAGCAATGATCAACAGCTGCTTGATGGCAGCTGTCTGAAGAGAGCTCCAGTTCAGCTGCAGAGCCTCTCTGGGTGTCTGAAGCTGCCTGAACAGAGAGAAAAGACCTTGAAATGAGCAGTGTCCTCTGAGAAATAAACTCACCAGCTGCAATTTCATCACACAGCAAACCCAGTTTGTGTGGAGTCCCTTGGACTGGGAGCTGCAGGAAATGGAATAATACTGTGTTCAACCCAAAGCTGGAGAACACCAGTCTGGGGAAGGTGAAGAAGAAGTTTTCTCTCTAGAAAGTCAATCTATTTCTGCAAGCTTCACTAAGGAGCACTCTGCAGCATGAGTGTACTCCTCTCCCCCAGTCTCAGGCTGTATCTCCTGTCTCACACCACATCATTCCCCCTCTCAGTATTTGCAGAATGTTTGTGTTACTCTTTTAATCCTACTCTTTTAGGTTCTCTTTAATCTGTGTGCTGCTCACACGGCCTCTCCTGTGCTGAAGTCAAACACAAGTAGAGTGAAGCAGAAACCCAAACCAGTCTGAGGAAAACACTGAGCAGCAGCAGTGGGATAAATCCTGAGCTGATGGAACTCCATGTGAATGGGACGAGTGAAAACTGAGAGGAGCCAGGTCAGTAGAACTAGATGGTTTTAAGCTCCCTTCCAAGCCAGGCCATTCCATGACTGTACAATTCCCTGTCCTTTTTCCTTCTTATGAATGTTTAAAACAGAAGAGAGGGAGCTGGTGCTAGTGAATGTCCTGGGGAAATCAGACAAAAATGTGACCAACTTCAGGCTGCAGTTATAAACCAGCTCTTATTCAAATTTACAAAAACCACGGACCCTGGGGCTTTCGGTAGCTGCAGTTCTGGAAGTCTGATGGACAAACCTTTATTTTACAGTTCATAAAGCAAAGCTTAACAATGCTGCCTTCCTAATGCCATCCAGAGCTCTTGCTCATTGTAAATTTAAAAAGCAGCTTATTGAAAGCGGAACCAGCATAAATACTGGAGCTAGATCCATTACATTTCATGATACAGTTATTTGGTGGTAGTTCACTCCTCCTGTTCAAGGATAATAAAAGGGAAAATGTCCCCATGACATTCAGTGGCAGAAATGTCACTGCTGAAGTGCCTATGATGTGCAATTAACATTTTTAAGGATTCATTTAAACGGATACTGTCATGGCTGATAGATCTGAGATTACACCAACTATCTACCTTTGGATTTCTGCCTAATTCAGCATCTCACTAGCAAGTTCACCCTCTCACTTCTGGATATTTATATTTTTCTTTCTCCTTATTTTTACTGCATTGAGGGTACTATAAAAATTGATCATTTTATAAATTTATCACTTTATGATTGATCATTCAAGGCCAGGCTGGATGGCACTTGGAGGAACTGCTCTAATGGAAGGTGTCCCTGCCCAAGGTGAGGGGTTGGAACTGGATGATATTTAAGGTCACTTCCAGCCCAAACCATTCTAGGATTCTCTGACTTTTCCTACTCCATCACTAATGTTGTACCACAATCAGAGTTTCTATTAAAAAAAATTCCTTTTTTTAACGTTGTGCTTTCCACAAACAAACTGTAATTTTCACAATGAAAAATACTTTGTTTTTCAGAGAAGATTAAGCTGTGAGGTAAAAGCTGTTTGGTGTTAGGGTGGATTAAAAAAGAAGCCACAGTGAATTGTGAATGAAGGCACCGCCATGAGCAGGATGGAGGTTTCAGGTCTGGACTCTGTGTTTATGAGGAGAATAAACATCTTTGTTCCTTGGCATTCATATCCAACCCTGCTGTTTAACAGAATGAAAAGGCAGGAAAATACAGAAGGTATCTGCTACAGCAGAGAATCTGTCTTTAAGCAAAATGTTCATCCAAGTTTGTAGGAGAGTGCAGCTACTTTTGGAGATCCCACTGGACGCGTGAGTGCTTGTGCTGGCAGCTGAAAGGCTCCTGCTCAGAGCTGAGCGTGGCCATGGCTCTCCAGGCAGGCTGCAGATGCTCCTGTCTGCCTGTCAGCCACACAGAGAGCAGTGTGTCCTCAAAACCTCGGCAAGACAAATGAAGGAGACATGATCCTAATGGTAAATGGCCTGGGAGAAAAGCAAGTGCCTCCCCGGCTGACAAAACACTTGCAGATAAACTCTGAGAGCAGCTCTGAAGTGATGACTCTGACATCTGTGCTTCTGTCCAGATCTGCCTTTCCCCTACAGCACCTCAATTAGAAAATTGCCATGTCTAATTTGTTGGGAAACCTCAGTTCCCAATGTGCTAAATCAGGCAAAGCAAGAAAACACAATGGACTCGGATGGGGCTTTTCAGAGATGTGCTTTACAGAGGTGACTTTCCACCGCTAGGAAAACAATTTCAGCTTCACCTGACCCCCAGGAAGAGTGCAGGAGTGCTAGGGGGAACCACAGGCTCCACAATATCAGAATACTCTGTAAACAACAGCAAGGTTTCTATTGCAGAAAGCAATAAACAAGAGGCTAGCACAGAATCCCTCCATGCAGCACAGAATTACACATTTGCCTCACTGCCCAGAGCAAAGATTTCAAACTCTGCTGTGGTTTTATCCAAGCAATCATTGCTGCCTTTTCATGCCCTTCTTTCTATGCCTTTTTGCACTAGGTGAGTCAAAGCATGTTTCTGTGTAATTATACAAATGACATTTAGGGGACACTGTCCAAAAAAAAAAAAAAAAAGGTTAAAAGATTCTAAGGAACACAAGCTTTCCCTTTGTTATTGAAATCTTCAACAATATTAGTCACCACTCCTGCTCTTTGCTGCCTTTGAACACTCTGTTTGATCACAGGCAGGACTGGACTGATGGAAGTCCAGCTTTCCAAGGCTCTGGGGAAATACAAAGCCAAAATCAGAAGCTCCTCTGGACCTTTCAGTTGCATTTACGCCTTTGCCTGCACGGTATGAAATTTTCTTACACTTGTTAATTGTTCCTGCAGGGGAACAGCAGCAGCAGTGACTCCACAGCTGTGTGAATGTCACCTAAGAGACAATTCCTAAAGACAAGCAAGAGCTGTCAGCCCAGGCTGTGCCCTGCTCCCATCTGAGCTGCCAGTGGCAAGCACAGCTGTAGGGAGAGAAAACCCAAAAATGCTCTCATGGGTTCTTGTTTGATACAGCAGCCTTGCAATATGGAAAAAAGGTTAAACAGGGGAAGGATGGTGACAGCCAAGCAGATGGGGTGGTTTTGGAAATTAACAGCACCACTGTAAAGGGGTTTGGCCCTTGCAGCCTCCTCCCAGCTCCCATCCTCCATGTAGTTTGGTTTTCCTGGGGCAGCAAGCCTCCAGAGCCATGACACAAGGAGTGAATCATGGGCAGCTCTTGTTCCCTCAGCCTGCAGCACCTTCCTGTAAACACAGAGAGCAGAGCGGGCAGGAACCACCCATCTACTGAAATTTGTGTCAGCATCTCTCCACACTCCTGCAGCTGCACAGTGAGTGCTGCCACCCCTTCTCCTGTGCCTGAGAAATCAGTGTGGGGACAGCCCCGACCCACGCTCCCTGTGACACTTTGGTCCTGACCTTACTTTGGCTCGAGTCAATCCTCGTTCTGCTCTTGATTTTGATGGCAGTGGGGCCACTGTCACCCCTCCTGTACCCTCCAGCAGCACTGTCAGCTTAGAGAAGGCAGGACAATTTGAAAGTGTTTTCTAAAGCCCAAGGCAAACCAAGAGATGACCTTTTCCAGCAGCAGAGAGCTGCTTACAGGCTGCTATTGAATATTCCACCAGCTGGAATGCTCTGCTCCCACAGACAACCTGGCTGCTCTGCATCAGGGGTGGGTTTTCCTTTTGCTGCCCCTCTCCTCAGCCTAATTCAATGGATTGGGGTGCCAGTGTGGTTCTCCTCTGCTCCACACCTTTGGTACTGCCTCACCTGGGACCAGCCCTGTGCTATGGCATCACTTGTCACCAGGCTGCAAAGCCAGCACAGGACACAGGAACTCCTTCTCTGCTTGGTGATTGTTCCAACAGAAACAAAAACTTCCCCTTCCAGGTACTTAAAGTTCTGGCTAATGCAGAGATAAAACCTCTGCAGGGCAATGTGACATTAAGTGCTGAATTCCAGGAGGGCTCAGCTCTGCTGCCCTGGTGAGGGGGAGCTGTGCTAAGCTAACATGGCACACACAGAACTGGCACAAATCTCTGCAAACATCCTGCTGTGGCAGGCTGCAGAACACCCAGTTTGTACCAGAGAGAGAGAGGATCCTCCCGTTCTACACAGGAGAATCTTCAGTCTGTTACACATTCCAAACATGCTCATATCTACATGACATTCAGTCAAAAAGCTCTTTGAAAATGGACAAATATTTTCTTAATAATTTTTAGCAGCATTGCCAACTCTTCCAAGAATTACTTTTCACTGGTCGGCTGGTTTTTTTGCAGATAGGATATCTGTGCTATCCAGTTATTTCTATAAAAATACTTGGCCTTTAGGACTAATTTAAAGGGTTTCCCAAAGCAGATGGAGCTTTCTGAATATAGAAAAAGGGATTTACAGGATTACTGTGCTCCAAGTATTCAAATATAAAGACAAAATTATGCCTAAGGCAAGTAAGAAATGCTCTAGGCTACCAGAGATTGTCTCTTCATCCTCAGTAGATGACACCTAGTGTAAATTGACGTTATTTCCTGACATCAGTAGATTTTTATTCCTCTTGTTGATGATGTGGTTCACAGATCATAACAAGACACTAAATGTCTTGGCGAAGAGGACAGAGAAAGGGAAGAGAAAAACCAGAGAATGTCTAAATGCCTGTATTAAATTATGGTACAGTACTCCCATGTTTTACCTGTGCCAGCAGACACAAAGAAAGGAGCTTCTGGAATCACTGATGTAATTTACTGGCAAGCACAAAACCGACTGTGACAAGCCAAAGGCTGAGGACATGGAACTTGTGAATGAAATGCTCTGTGTGTGTACAGTGGGAAGTGACACAGACACAAAAACCAGGCTGGACAGGCTGAATTTGTCAAGCTGAGATTGTATCTGCTCCCTTTCCCCACTCCCAGTTCTCAAATCATCCATCAGTTACCTTCTCCTCTGCTAGCCAAGCTCCTGTGACACTAACCACGCAGCCTGGGCCCTCTCCACGCAGGGAACAGTGCCAGAGGGGACCCAGACCACATCTGCTATTCACTGACAAATTCTCTCCCTTGCTCGCTGCCCCCTCCTCTCTCCCTCCTTCCAAGCTCTGGGAAGGGCCAGGCAGCTCCAGGAGCCGCTGGCTTCTGGAAGGTGCCTGTGGTGCTCAGAGCCCGTGCCAAAGCCCTCTGTGGGGCCATGGGGTGGCTCTATGATCTCACACCTGCCATTTGTCTTCCCTGGCTCCTGTTGAGCCTGTCAGAAGAATTGGCTCGATGCAAGAAAAACAGGAGCTCCTTAAAAATGTATTGGCACATCTGAGCTGAGCTTCCTCGGGTGAAGAAGTTATAAAAAATGGCTCTGCTGTGAACTTTGAAGTATCAATTTGTTAAAGAGGCAGTGATTTCCCTCTCTGAACAATGCTCTTTGTGCTGTGAAGCCTTGAAAGGCAAATGATGTGTGTTAGAAACATTTTCAGAGGTATTGACATGAAGGACTGGGTGATGCACAGTGTTCCAAAAACAAATGAAGGCTGCCCAAAAAGCAGCTCCCCGGCAAGCTGAAGTTACAGTTTAGATCCTGGCACTGTATTTATCAATATTTTCATTCCCAGCCACATTTCTTGACATTTATGCCAAAAGAAAATTCTGCAAAAGGTCAGCACAGGACTCAAATGGTATAAAGTGTGTGATCTAACAAAAGAGCAGATGACTTTGACTCACACTTGCCTGATCATTCTGTGAACTCACAAACAGGTCCTGAGCACTTCCCCAGACCCAAACAAAGATCCATCCTGGGTGAAGTCACCCACCTGCAGGGAGTCAGCACTTCAAATGCCTCTAACCTGCTTCAAAGCTGAATTATGGCTCAGACTTTGTCCACCTATTTTGCCTTCTTTCTTTTGAATACTGGCACAACATTCACAGTTTTGAATACTGGCACAATGTAATAACAATGGTATTATATTACATCATTATATTACATTGTATTAATGGTATTGTATTACATTCTATCACAATGGTATTATAATTACATTGAATACCACTTCAATGTAAGTGCTGCTTTACATTGAAAAGATGGTTTCACTTAACAGGAGACTGTGACCACGTTCATACTGAACAAACAAGAAGTGTGAAAGGATGTCTATTAGTTTCATTGATAAACTGAGAAATGAATTGTTCCAGATGCCACCAAACACCTGCAGAAGTTACAAACTGGACCCAGCCCCCAATGCCTGCATTGCAAGGGCAGCCCCTTCCTTCCACACTCCCCAAAAAAGTGAGCACAGGAAATCTGGGGGTGAACTGAAGCCCCACCTTCTCCACGCCTCTCTGGTGGCTTTGCTGCAAGACTGCACTTGCACTTCCTTTTCCACGAGTACATTTCATTTTATTTTTCCCACATTGCTTCTCAGACTTTTGGGAGATTCCGTAATACCACACCAAAAGCTCCCAATAGCAGCCAGAATTGCTTTTATTGCTGTTTAACACAGTGCTGAATTTAAATGGCTAATGTATATGCCTCTCTCACACATGGGTACAAACTGCTGCATAGCAAAACTTTATTTTATCAAATTAAAATGCACTACAGCACGAATTTATTGTATCTTTGCTCATAAGTGGTTTTATGCACTTGATTTTTTTTTTTGTCTTTTAGTGTTTTGGCAGTAGATGGAAAGCAATCAAAGTCCCATTTGAAGAAGCCATGTAAGCAATTCTCATTTACAGAAGACAATGAAAAATTAATCTAAAATGAGTGTAACTAAGTTTTCATAGAAACAACAAAACCACTCAGACATTATAATTTTCAACAGCTGTTTACTGTCTTCATCTACAAAATCACCTGTCAAATTTTACTATTGCCTCCAGGGGGAAGAAAAGCCAACCCCAAGTGCCTCTGAGTTAATAAAATGCTCCACATGTAACACAGATATTGAGGCTCCCTTTCTTTCAATTATAACACTTAGCAGGTGTGATTGAGGTGATGTTCAACACCCCATCTCCTGCAGGTTTGAATTCTACACATTTAACTGCAGGGGGAAATACTGCATGGCTGGTGGGTAGAGCTGGGTGTTCTCCTCTCTGTGCTGCTCCCTGGAACATCTGCCTCCTGTGCCAAGGGGCAAAGCAACATCTGTCACTCCTGGAGAGCTACAAAACACAACCTGCTCCACATCAAGTGCAAACACTCGAAGGAAGGACAAGAGGATGCCAGCAGAAGGGAGTGTTGCTCTGGGGGAATGGGGATTCCTGTCCCAGCATCAGTTTGCTGCAGCAGTGAGGCTGTGAGGAGTTTCACAGCTGGCAGAGCACACGGCTCATGCCGTGTGTGTGATGGGAAGGGTGCCAAACAAACATCAGAGGAAAGCAGAGGGTTCAGGGGCTGTGCTGCTGGCAGTCTGATCCCCTGGAATCACCAGGGACAGCCCAGCCTGCTGCTGATGGCTGGAGCTGGGGCTGACCCAGCTCAGCAGCCCAGGAGAGCCAGGCAGGCAGGAGAGACAAACACACAGCCCCTGAATTAATTGTCCTTCACATGCAGATTCTCAGGCTGAACGCTCTCAAAGGCTGTCTCAAGTGCTGCTGCTGTCCCTAATTTCAGATTTAGGAGAGGGGAAGGAGTTAATTATTGAAGGGCAGCTACAGGGGAGTGGGATGCACAGCTCCTATTGACTTCCTTAATGGTGGTAAAATGTGCAAATCCTGCGGACTGTAGCTGAATTTAAATTACAATGATTACAAAATATAAAGCCTAAAAAAGAGGATTTCTACATGAGCAGATTTAGCTGAGACACAGACTCCCTCAAGACCTACATTTTGTTTACATGCAAAGCAGACTGAGCCTCCTGAGCGCCTAAATCCTGACTACAATTATTTATATATCTCACCCCCCTCCTAAAGCAGCTCTGAACCATCATTCCTGCTGCTGAATGCCCTGGGGAGTATCTACTGGTTATGGGTTCATCCCTATTTTCTGGCCACTGTCCAGCAAACCACTTTCAATGTGTAAGCAGCCCTGCTGCCTTCAGAGGGGCTGCTCATATGATGCATAAGTCCATAAGGACACGATGCTTAAATAGATCCATAGCATCACCAACAATAGCAAGGCATTTCTCTTGCTGCTTTCAGACAGGATTTTCATGCACAGCTCTCAGGAGTACAGAACTATTAACCTATTTCGTGTTATTGGAGCTGGGGGACAGATAAATGAGGTGACTTGCCCAAGGTCATGCAGGAGTTCATGGGAGAAATGAGGACACAAACAATGCCCATGTTTAAATTGAGTCCTGAGGAGTTTGCAGAGCTCTGCCTACTGTGTGAGGGAGGCTTTGAGTGCTCTGACATTGGTATAAAGGAAATCAGTGAGTTATACAGTAGAAACCAAATATTTTAAAAATTATTTGCATCTACTCTCATGTTAACCAGTCCAGATCCACCTCATCCAGAAAGTCCAATGACTGTTTAATTAAGGTCAAAGCTAAGAAATGATAAAACTGAGGCTGTTCTACACCCCTGATCCAGCTGAAGGAACAAACTCGACCACAAGCCATTGTTCTAAATTCCTTAAAAACAATCAACACAGAGTTACCTATAATGGAATAAAAAAATTGCACCAAAAGCTTTCACCAAAACATAGCAGCTACTGTTCAGCACGAGCCAGTCTTTCCCTGCAGCTCACGAGGCAGCCCCACATAGAGCAGGTCCCTGCATTTCCTCTTACTTTCTCCATCTCAATCTGCACACAAATTTGCAGTAGGAGGTCCTCATTATGTATGTTATCATTTTACACCTCACTTTTTGGCTCTATTTTAAGAAATTGACTTTGCTTTCACGTTTTAAGTCTGTTGCAAGATTCTCATTGGGATGCAGGTGAAATTTCTAGAAGTACCTTGTTGCCACATTCCAAAGTGCTGGGGTAGCTCTGGGGTTTTCAAGAACACAAGCTCCTTTCAAACTCTGATTGCTTTCAAATGCATCTGCTTTCTCCCAGGCACTGGGAATTTGAGGCCCCAGAAGTTCTGAAAATTCCAATAGGTGTCAGGCTGTTGAAATAGCTGTTTTTTTAAATTTAGGTACTACAAACTAGAGTCATCAAAGTATTTATGCATTGCTTCACTTGGCACTGCAAAGCCTAAGTGAAACAGATGGCCAGCTCAGGTTTCCAAAAGTGACTCAGATACTCAGGAGCCCAACTCACACAGGAAGTCAATACCAGTTAATCTTCCAAATGTCAAATGGCACTTTTGAAAATAGCACTTTCCATTACCAGCAAGGACCTGAAACTCTGTGCTTTTCAAATGTTTGCTTTGTACCAAGTAACACCCCAGGCTCCACCTGTCTGTCTTCTGGTGTTCAAAGGGCAAGTGAGCACTTGGGTAATGCAGTTTGTGCAGGCAGGTCCCAGCAGATCAGCCACTCCTGCAGCACTGTGGCTTTCTTCCTCTAAAGGACACTTTCAGGCAGCAAGCTGAAGGTGGGGAGGAGAGAACTGAAGACTAAAGACATCCATAATTAGCTGTTGTCTGAACATGTTATGAGTTCCCTGGGAAAAGCTCATTCTCTCTGCACAGAATTCCATAAACATATCTCTGAGCTGTGTTTTCAAGGACACAGATGCTGTTTGTCTGTCCTGTCTCCTGATGTGGGAAGATGTGGGTTTCTCTTTCAACCTATGAGGTAAAGAACTGTTATCTCTGAATGTAAGCTATTCTGATACTTTCTGTATGGAGCATGAAGAAGCAGCAGCTAAGCTCTGTACCTGGGATGATACAGCCCGAGCTTTCTGAACAATAGTCATTTTAATAAATCATATTAAGCCTTCTGATATTAGAGTCAAAGAATCCTGTTTTCCCGCTAGGACTGCAACAATAATTAGCAGCACAGCCTTCCCCTGCCTGCCACAGCTTTGCAGGGAAGTGCAGAGACTGCAACCACCCCACACAGGAGCTCTGATCTCTGGGGGTCTCATCAGTGCCCAGCAGAAATTCAAGGTGAGGGAAGAAGGGCTGCATCACACAAGCCTATAAGGACAGCAGGGCATGAATCCACGGGCATGGCTGAGGTTTCTCTGCAGCCCATGAGAAACACCCAGCTCTCCTCCAGCCAGTCCCAGAGCACAGGCAGCTTTCTGGGCATTGTAACAGCAGCCAGGACAGAGTGCATGGGGTTAAATTGAATGTTCTGGATGCAAGAGATCAACCATTTCCCCCTTCTGACACAACACACCTGAGCTGGCCCAGGCCAAAGCTCTGCCTGTGATGGAGAGCTCCCAGCAGCAGCAATTCCATGATCACAGGTCACCTGAGAAAGTTCCAGCACATTTCTGCTGCAAAGGGGTAATTAATCAGATCAATGTCCTTCCCAGAAATTGACTGGAACTGGAGGGAGAACTGAGCTGAGTGCTTCTGGTATTTTTAACCTGGAATGTCAAGCAGAGGAATAATGGCCATTATCTCCAGTATATATCTTAGGAGAGGGAGAAGTTAGGGAAGTGATTTCTACCCACATCACTAAGTCTCAGGGCAAAATGACAGATGAATGTGGAAACTGGTTTAGAGAAGAGCCTAGAGGGACACCGGTCCTACAAAGACTTTGAAGGTTAATTTTATACACCTCTAGGAAACTCTGGGAAAGCCTGCAAGTTCCAGACTTGGGAATCTGGAGTGTTCAGGTATCAGCAGAAACAGCTCTGGGGTTAGGTATCTACATAACGCTGGACAAATGTCAAAATGCTGTCACTGACTGATGGCAATATGGAAACTGTTTCTATAGCCTGGTGATAGGAGTGCACAGAAGGAAGCCAACACCAGGAACGGCATACTGCAAACTATAAAATTATAAGTGCATAGATCTCCCTCTAATAACTTCAATCTTTAGTCTTTGTTTATCACTCTGCTGTTTTCAGTACAAAGAAAGAACCTTATGGCATTAGCCCCAGCAGAAATGTGACTTTCCTTAGAAAAAGAACAACCATTATCCTTTGGTATTCTCATGGAAGAGCAGTGATTTCAATACTTTCTTTTAAAATTTAAGTTACAAGTACTTAGCAAAGAGAGAATTATGTTGACATATCTTTCCTGCATCTAATAATCTCTTCCTTTCACTTAAACTATCTTTTTCCCTGTAGAGGATTATTATCATTGAGCTCCTTGGAGTCTGACAATAACTGAGATGTTTTGGCTATTAAGAGTCAGAAGCATTAAGATTTTAAAAAGAGCAATACAGAGACATGGAAGACAGAAATGGAAATGCCCAAATCATCTACACTTGATTTTAATGAGAGACAGAAAACTTTTGAAGACTCAGGAGAGGTTTGGTCTCTTCACTTCCATCCCACTCAGAGTCCTTCCCCTCACAGCACTCCTGCCAAGCCTGACCACTTGGTGACCCAGCTGATTAGCCCCCTGCTCCTTGTTTTCCTTCAGATCCTGGCTGCTGAGACAAGGGACACAGGGTCTGGTGACCCATGCACAGCTCAGTGCCACCCTGCACAGCCTCTGAGCTGTGGAAAAGCCTCGGGATGTGAAGCCCCACTCTGCACTCAGCATTCAGAGCAGGTTTGCACCATGAGGAACGTGGGCAGGCTGCAGCCAGGGCTCCTGTCAGCTCCATAACCAGTGCTCCAGAGCTGCTCCTCATCCCTCATCCCATAATCACTCCATAACCAGGGCTCCAGAGCTGCTCCTCATCCCTGATCCCATAATCACTCCATAACCAGTGATCCAGAGCTGTTCTTCATCCCTGATCCCATAATCACTCCATAACCAGGGCTCCAGAGCTGTTCCTTGTCTCTGATCCCATAATCACTCCATAACCAGTGATCCAGAGCTGTTCTTCATCCCTGATCCCATAATCACTCCATAACCAGGGCTCCAGAGCTGTTCCTTGTCTCTGATCCCATAATCACTCCATAACCAGTGATCCAGAGCTGTTCTTCATCCCTGATCCCATAATCACTCCATAACCAGGGCTCCAGAGCTGTTCCTTGTCTCTGATCCCATAATCACTCCATAACCAGTGATCCAGAGCTGTTCTTCATCCCTGATCCCATAATCACTCCATAACCAGGGCTCCAGAGCTGTTCCTTGTCTCTGATCCCATAATCACTCCATAACCAGTGATCCAGAGCTGTTCTTCATCCCTGATCCCATAATCACTCCATAACCAGGGCTCCAGAGCTGTTCCTTGTCTCTGATCCCATAATCACTCCATAACCAGTGATCCAGAGCTGTTCTTCATCCCTGATCCCATAATCACTCCATAACCAGGGCTCCAGAGCTGTTCCTTGTCTCTGATCCCATAATCACTCCATAACCAGTGATCCAGAGCTGTTCTTCATCCCTGATCCCATAATCACTCCATAACCAGGGCTCCAGAACTGCTGCTCCTTGTCCTTCACCCTTCACACTCCCTCATGCTCATCCTCTCTGCCCAAGGTGTCTCCACCAGGATTTTGGCTGCCAGTCTCTGGAAAGAAAACCAGCAGCACTGACACAGGGAGAAGGTGGAAACAGAAAGGGGCATCCAAGGGCCACAACTTTGCAGGTGTGAAACGAGGGAGTCCTGCTCTTGGGAAGAGGGAGATGTCCCCAGGGAAGAACAGACCAGGCTGGGGTCCTACAAAAAGGAGGTTTTGGGGGCTACAATCAGCTAAAAGCTCTTGAATTTCAGGGGCAAGAACCTCGGCACTCCAATGCCTTGGAAAATTCCATCTTTCCCTGCTGAAGGTGAAAAACCAGTAGCAACTATAAAACTAAAACTAAAGGGTTTACACACTTCCCTGAATCTGATTTCAGCAATATCTGGAATAGGTCTCTAATAAAGAAGCTAAAGAGAGCAGGGGCTGTTAACAATTAGTGACTAATTACATGTGTAGATGCTTAAATAGCAGCATTTCCAAATCTTGGAGCGTACATACTGTAAATCTTTCATGTAAAGGATTTGCAAAGAAAGGAATCCTCAAACCCTCTTTAACATCTTCAGTGGAACAAAAGATCTTTCTGTACACTCTCTGACATTACTCAGGAAACAGCAAATTATCTGATTCAATTGGCTCGTGAGTAAAAGAGCACGCAGCAATTAACTCCTTAGAAACCAAATCCCCCTTTGAGAGGATTTATTATTTTTAAAAATATTAACTACATAATAAAATATGCACAGTCAAATATAAGAAAATATAAGAAAAAAGAAAAAGACAAGAAAAAAATGTAAGATGGAGAAGAAAAATAGTCCTAAATGTAAGAAAAAATTCTCATGCAGGGCTGAGCTACTCAGCAGTCATTAACATTACAAAGGGATGAAGTCTCCAACAATCTAAGTAATCTGAACAGATAAGTTACCCACCACAGTCCACAAAAGATGTGGCTTCAAAGTAGGCAGGATTAATGGTCTTGCTTCCTGGCAAAATGAAGTCATGCTTGTGTATTTGTGAATAATTTTCCAGAAGGCAGGAACAGCTATAATAGAGCCTGATAAATACTTCAGCCAGCTGCTCACCCCACATAGGCCGGGGTTTATCTTGAGAGCACCACTGAGACTAAGACTCTGCTCTGTGTCTCACATGTACACGGGGAACTGAAAACTGGAAACACACAGAAAAGAAGGCAAATAATAAAGAATAGAAATGATTCACTGTGCTTTGGTGCTTAAAGCATCTCAACATCCGACGTGTGGGTGATGCCCAAACTCTGGGGCCTGGGAGGACTATCTTGCTCATGCACATCCATGGTGTGCCCTTGCTCCAGGGTCAGTGTGTGACCCAAATTGAAGATATATATTCCCACAAACACAGAAATGTTAAAGCTGATGGACATTCTTCCCTACACTTCACTGAATGCTGAATCAGGCTCCAAATTCAACACCTGGCTATTTCTTTCTGTCCTCATAGCTGGGTCTTAACTCCTGTTGCCAATTACAGACTCATCTCTTCAGAATCAGTTGCTGAGGTCAAAGCACAGCCAGGGAAATCAGGAATCCCCTGGGAGCAGATGGTGGTGAAGAGTTCATACTTTCCCAACACTTAAAAAGTCAGAGCCTATTTATGCACAACACGTAAAAGCCACTTGCCCTCGAGTGTCCTGGGTTTGCTCTAAATGCACTCTGTTCTGTGACTCTGGGTATCTTGTGGGATTTTTTTGTTTAATAAACCCACACGATGAATTACTGTGTGATCCACAGTGAACCACAACAAATCTCCACTGATTTGCATCACTGAGGGATGTGGTAATTATATCACGTTTGATGGCTTCGTGTTTCATCTCACCTCAGCAACTCTACCAGCCCCAGAAATACTGAAGAGAACAGGAGAGGCTGCCTGTCAAAATAATTAACACAGCTTTAATTAACAGAACATGGCAACAATCCTCTTCTTGGGTGGTTCTGGGAGTAATGTTAGCAAAAGCTGAGTTTCTGGCCAATTCTGAGCGATCAAGTCCCCTGCACTTACTATAACATTTCCAGGTTAACCTTTCCAGGAGTTCTGTTGGGAATTTAGCCTGCATTTAAAGAATGTTTATCTGCAATGTACATGAGTTTTACCCTGGTGAGGAAATCACAGCAGGCACAACCAAACTGTGGAACTGCACACATACAGACAGCCAAACATCCACAGCAACGAACAGATTCAGCTGTTAAATATTCCTTACCAGTCTCATTAAATCTCCGGGCATTTCTCAAGATAAAAATTGACAAATAGCATCTCCAAGTGGAGAGCCTCACCATGCTCTGCACTTTCTCAGACATGACAGAAAACGCCATAGGAAATGATAATCACAAGCAATTAAAGCCTCCAAACCCAAGTGAACAATTGCTAAACTAACCAGAGAGATTCTGTTCCTTTGGGGATTGTCAGTGGTACTTGCTGAGCTCTGATCTGGCTGAAATCTTGTTCCAGTGGAGTGCAGCATGCAGATCATACACATCACAGATTTCTTTTGCTCAGGGAATGAACTCCGTGCCACACAGACACTGTGAACGACTCTGGCTAAGAGAACAGATGTAAACATTGAAATTCAATGTCAGTTGGCCCATCAGTAATGCTTTGGTAGACAGGACACTTTGCTTTCCAAACCATCTGATGGCATTGCTAAATATGCCAGTCTCATTAAAAATAGTTGAAAAAGGGATGAATTCAGTGTCTGAGGTCACTTGAGTACTCTGGCAGAGTCATTATTGAATTTCTACCAGTGTGATTACAAAGAGTGCGTGCTCAGTCCATTAATCTGCAGCATGGAAACCAAAAATCAATGGGGTGCTACTTCAAATTCCTTTTTGTAATAATTACCATCATGTATGAGGGTGTACATGTGGGAGGGGAGTGTGGAAGCTGTTGTCACAGCCCTGCATGGACAAGAGATCACTTGGTTTTCTGAGCTATACACCAGAGAGGAGAAACGAGAGAAGAGTCAAAATTTATTCTAAACTTGGGCTGAAATTCAGTCTGTAAAGGAAATTTTGCCATTTGCTTCAATGAAGACAAGGTTTCTTCCCTGGAAACCTAACTGGGACTGAACTTCCTGGCAAGCCATCAGGAATTCAGCACTGATCGAGCCAAAAGCCTCTCTCCAACAAACATCTCAGGTTTCTTTAATAAACTCACTTCTGCGTGAGATTACTGGCACGCTGGTAACGGAGTAACAGCAAAGTTGTAGGAGTTTTTTGTGAATGAGCATGGGACAAACCCCTCTACATTGTTTCAGTGGTTGTGGGCTGATTTAAACTAGTCCTTGACTCTCCTCATCCTGAGCCTTCAAAGCAATAGGGACCCATCACAGGTTTTTCCAAGAAAAAGTACTGACTTGCCTTCCTTAAGGAAAAAGTGCATCAAAAAACATGAGCAACTTTTGTATAATACTGCTACTCCCATTTCATTTTTCATTCCTTATTTTGAAAGCACTACAAAAGCATGTGCTTACACATCTTAACTGTCCATAACATCTACTCAAAGAAACAGTAAGTCCAGGGACTTACTTAGCCAGGACTTGACCTTCTTTTTGTGGAATTCAGACATTTACCACCTTTCAAAAGAGCAGCCAGGCTCTACCTTGTTCAGCTTTCAGGAAATGCAGAGAATCCTCCAAACACTTCCTATGTCCCCTCCAAGCCACCAACTCATGAAGAAACCTCAGCTCAGAGCAGGTGATTGTACAAGCCCTTGACACAGGGCAAGACAGACCCAACACTGATTTACACTTCAGGGACTGTGGCTGCACAGCTCTGAAAACAAAAGGCTGCCATTTAAAATGTCAGTATTTGCTGATATTCACCATGAAGTGGCAGTGAAACAACCCAAGACCTTCTGTCATTCCCAGAACGTGACATACCCGAGGTCTCCCTGCAGCCTGGGCTGTAGGTAATTATGATTTGCAAATGATGACTTATAGAAACCAACAGAGTAACTCCTCTTTCAGAACTGCGATGATCTCTGATACAAGGCACTTCTTTAAACTACAGGGGTTGCTTTTTCTGTAACAGGCAAAAGGATTTTACTGCCTAAGCTTTTAAAAGGCCATGTATTATCCCTGCTCTAGTGAGTAAAACGTGCAGGGGGAGTTGAGTGGAATCCATCCTCAGAGAATGTGAGAAGCCATGGGTTTTGCTGAGCTGTGCTCTGTCCAGCTTGAATTACACAAACTGTTGTGTTTGCTATCAGAGCTCACAGGCTGGAGTGTTTGCAGAGCAATAATGCTTCCTGCAGTCTGAGGCACCTCCAGTGGGGCCTGTTCCTACTCATGCAACTAACTCCTGTTATTTGCAGGCAGAGACAGAGAATTAACCAGGTAAGGGATGTGATTTTTATTGTGTTTGTTTATGCTGGGACCCTGCTGCAGAGGGACAGGGGACACTCAAAAAAGTCCTGGAGAGCTGTAGGACAAGAACCCAGCAATTCCCAATATCCTTCTACAAAAAGGACTGGAGAAGAGTAATAATGTAAAAATTTTCCACCTGTTTCATAGAGCAGTCCCTGTTATTATATAACAAAAGAAATAGAGATTTTTATCAGTACTTTAAATAGGCAGTAACACATCAAACCAAAGTAACTTTGATTGGAAGAGTAAATCTCAGTAAGCCAGTGCAGAAACAAATGGTTCAGCTGTCTAATATATTACATTTTGTGTAAGGAATGGAAAGGTTTCAGATAAATGGTGGTACTTCACCACTGTTAGCTGGTCAGCTGTGACTGATCTGACAGAGACGTGAGGTGGAAAAAATATTTTAAATAATCGAATTGTCTTTTATGATATTGTAGCCAGCTTTCCAGAGGTCTCTCTTCACCAGTTTTAAATGTCTTTAGCTCAGAGGAGTTTTGTTATTACAAAATTCCTCAAGCAGCAATGGCACAGAGGGCTTACATGTGTAAGAAACATATTTCAATTTGCTTCGCCGAATACTAACAAAGTTCTTATTCACTTTATTCTTGAAAGGTTTGGCTTTTGGCACTTTTTCCTAAATTTTCTCCACTCTTTATTGCCTGACTGATTTATTTCCTCCGCTGTGAAAGTTCCAGAGGAAAGCAGAGTTGCTTGGCAGCGTGATGTGGTATTGCTGAACTCAGCTGTTTGTGGCTCTCAGCAGATGTTTCTGCTTCAAAGGCAGGGTGAGAAAAAAATACACACAAATTCCTCCTCCCCAATCCTGCATCTTTTGTCTCTTATCTTCCACTGCCTCCAAATCACAAGGAAGGCTCGTCACAATAGCTGCTAAACCGTCCAAACAGTGTCACACAAAAATAAGAGCTGACCTTGCCCCAGAGCAGATTTAAAGTGCAAAGAGGAAATGAGCAGAAGTGCCAGTCCGTGGATGGGCTGCATCAGAAGAGGATTCTCGTGGATAAGTTCACTGTGAATTCCAGGTTATTCCAGTGGGAAGCACTGGGGATTGCTGTGTGCAGGGGGCAGAAGGCAGCAGGGTGGGGCAGATGGTGCCAGTGGGACGGGCAGCTTTTCCTGCTGCATATTCCAGGAGTGCTTCAGAACACCTTCCCAAGCCTAAGGGAAAGCTGAAAAGCAGGCTGTGTGTTTGCAGGTTGCTCTTGAGAAGTGATTACCTTGTCAGAGAGTCAGAAAATACTCTGACCCTGGACATCAGGAACTACAGTTATTATTGAACCTGTCTATCAATCTGGATGGATGGAAAGCTGTTGTCCCATTATTCCATGATTGCACATCCATTCTGTTTGTGTGGGCTCTGCTCTATTTACATTATAATGAAATAAAACAATGCATCCAACCTGCCTGGAAAGCAGGGCAGGCACTGGCTGCAGCTCCCTCAGCAAGGCTGGCTTACTGCAGGCATTGACTGAGCCTCCAGCATTTGGTTTTGATAAGCATGTAAAAAGCTTTTCCAAACGATACAAATTTGCTGTGCAAACAGATTTGATGCTTTCATTTGGGAAAGAAATACGTGAAGAACACCCTTTCTCCTGGAGCTTCAGCCCTTCTGCTTCCCAACAGGCCAAGGAACTCCAAAGTAGATAAAAAAACCCAACAATTATTGCAACAAGAAGTTCTGTAGAGATCATGGATAGATCTCTTTAATGCATTTTCTTATCTCATCTCTACTAATTAATTTCTTCTCTTGGATAAAAAAACTCATGGGCATGCCTTACTCCTTGGCTAATACTATTTTAAGTTATGTATGAAGATTATTGTAGTATTTTTTGAATTGTCAGGACTAAGTTCAGCAGCGGTTCTGTTGAAATCCAACAAGAAAATCCCTTTCAACAGCACCCAAACACCTGGCCTTCAAAAACCTGTGAGATTATAACTCCTGCTTTGGATTTTCAGCAGAAGAGAGAATGCTGTGGGATATCTGATCAGGAAGAAAACGCTTTGCAGTTATTATCCTGCCCAGCATTGGTGCAGTTTGTTCCCTGGTCAGGCTGTGGGAAGGAGGGATTCTGCTGCTGGGCACTGGAGCCCAGTTTGTGCTGGATGCACACAGAGCCCGCTCTCCCCTCTGCTGGGCACTGGAGCCCAGTTTGTGCTGGATGCACACAGAGCCCGCTCTCCCCTCTGCTGGGCACTGGAGCCCAGTTTGTGCTGGATGCACACAGAGCCCGCTCTCCCCTCTGCTGGGCACTGGAGCCCAGTTTGTGCTGGATGCACACAGAGCCCGCTCTCCCCTCTGCTGGGCACTGGAGCCCAGTTTGTGCTGGATGCACACAGAGCCCGCTCTCCCCTCTGCTGGGCACTGGAGCCCAGTTTGTGCTGGATGCACACAGAGCCCGCTCTCCCCTCTGCTGGGCACTGGAGCCCAGTTTGTGCTGGATGCACACAGAGCCCGCTCTCCCCTCTGCTGGGCACTGGAGCCCAGTTTGTGCTGGATGCACACAGAGCCCGCTCTCCCCTCTGCTGGGCACTGGAGCCCAGTTTGTGCTGGATGCACACAGAGCCCGCTCTCCCCTCTGCTGGGCACTGGAGCCCAGTTTGTGCTGGATGCACACAGAGCCCGCTCTCCCCTCTGCTGGGCACTGGAGCCCAGTTTGTGCTGGATGCACACAGAGCCCGCTCTCCCCTCTGCTGGGCACTGGAGCCCAGTTTGTGCTGGATGCACACAGAGCCCGCTCTCCCCTCTGCTGGGCACTGGAGCCCAGTTTGTGCTGGATGCACACAGAGCCCGCTCTCCCCTCTGCTGGGCACTGGAGCCCAGTTTGTGCTGGATGCACACAGAGCCCGCTCTCCCCTCTGCTGGGCACTGGAGCCCAGTTTGTGCTGGATGCACACAGAGCCCGCTCTCCCCTCTGCTGGGCACTGGAGCCCAGTTTGTGCTGGATGCACACAGAGCCCGCTCTCCCCTCTGCTGGGCACTGGAGCCCAGTTTGTGCTGGATGCACACAGAGCCTGCTCTCCCCTCTGCTGGGCTCGCCAGGGCTGGTGCTGCACTGGGGCAGCTGCTGCAGGGAAACCACACACACCTGTGCTGTTGCCATGACAATTGCTCCAGTTATCTCAAATCGTGTCTTTCTGAACTTGAATTACTGAGAGTAGTGAGGAGAAAGGGTCCTTCAGGCTCTGTAAGGGTCCTTGTCCACGAGGGCCCCCGTGGAATTCGCTTTTCCCTAAGGCGAGTGAGGGCTGCACGTGAGCACTCAGGATGCACGAGGTTCAACAGGCTGCCCTGGTCCCACGGGCACCCCGGGGCACAGACAGGCCTGGCAAACAAATATTCCCTGCCAGGGGAGCTGTGCAGACACTCTGAGACACTGCAGCAGCCAGAGACAGCGCAGCAGCTATTCCTGGGAGACACCACAGACATCCCTCATCCTCCCCCCCGGCTCGGGGCTTTGCTGAACACTGCTGACATTCAAAGCAGCAGAAGAGGAGCCATATGAAAGGCTCCTTTGGGAAGGCACCTTCTCACCCCAGCCTTGTGTGCCCTAGAAAAGATGCTGCTCCAGGGCACAGCTGGCTGATCCTCAGGCATGTGTGCAGATGTCCAGCGTGTCTCCCCTGCACGCTAGGGACACCCGTGCCCTGGTGTGACCTGGAGCAGGCACACAACAAAGAGAAACCTCACCGTGCAAGGACAGCAGGCAAGGAGAGCTTATCTGGGAGGTGAGATGGGAAAGCAGGGAGGGGAAGGATGGCTAAAGCAGCGGGTGAAGGCTCAGCTGTAAGTCCTGATGCAGCTCTGGACAGCCACACACACATTCCCAGCGGCACTGGAAGCACACAGATGCTCAGCACAAGAGGGACTCACACTGGAAGCTCCCAGGGCTGCACCAGTCACTTGCCAGCAGCTAAAAGGCTGCACTGAAATTTGCACAGTGCTTCAAACAAAGGGCCAGAATCATGGGCTTCTTGAGGTTGGAAGACTTTAACAATTAATGTCCTTGAGTCCAACCATTCGCCCAGCACTGCCTAGGTCCATTACCAGAGCACATCCCCAAGCACCACATCCACCTGTCCTTCAAATACTCCAGGGACACCTTCCCTGGGCAGCCTGTTCCAGTGCTTGACAACCCTTTCAGTGGTGAATTTTTCCTCAGATCCAATCTAAACCTCCCATGGAGCAATTTGAGGCATCTCCCCTTGCCCTACCTGAGCACACAACTGGCTCAAATTCAGCCAGCTGCCAACCAACACCTCCAGGCTCTTCTTCCAATTTTCCCTTGAATTATGGAGGCTTCATTCTGCTCATCTGAGGGCATTTAGTATCTCAGCCTTTTCCTCATCCTTTGTCACGATGTTTCCCCCCACATCCAATGAAGAATGGAGATTCTCCCGAGCTCTCCTTTTGTTCATGTATCTATATATAATGCCTGCTCATACGTGAATTTCTTGTAAATGAATGGAAATTGTTTCTGTTTCAGGGTTTAATGGTGTAAGACATCCATTGCTGGTGTCTTCTTCCCAAAGTATCTCTACAGTTTGTACAGCTCAGTCCCTGCAGACACAGATGTGACCTCCTGCACATGTGTACAACGTCCCAAGCACCCACAGCAGTGGCATGTGCCATCTCAGCTCTGCTCCTGCCTCAATTATCAATCAAAATGATAAACAGCTGGCATGAAAAAATCCTGACCCACAAGCACTAAACCTCTGAATCCTTGTGAGGATCATGCTCCCTGCTCGGGCTGCAAGGTTTTGAGGTCAGCAGGCACCAGTGCCACTCTGCTGAGCTCTGCAAACCACTCTGACCCAAAACTGCCAGGGCAGGACGACCCAGATCCTGAAATAATTAATAACATCATCTCTGCTCATAATGTGTGCCTACTCCTGTCTGTTCACATCCTGGGCACAGGCTGGCTGTGTTCTGGTACAGGCAGACACTCTCCACATGGCTCACACTTTTCTGAGCCTGACTCATGTTGTACATACACACTTTACTTTTGTTTTTCAGTCACAAGGGAATTTATTTCACTGACATCCCTTGGCAGCATATGGTGCTAGCAGACAGAGCAGGGATCTGCACAGGATTGCAGCAGCTTTGCTGCTTTCCTGCACGTGCTAATGATACCAAACACAGCCTGGTAACATCATTACTGCTTACAGATACCCAGACAGGGCTCAAAACCAGCCACAACAACCCCAGTCCAACAGAATGTGTGCACATCAGAGGGAGTAAGTGACTGTGACACGGCCTGAAACATCACCACAACATCTGGAAGCACTCCTCCCCAGCCTGCCTCTTTATCAGACAGATGGCTGCAGAGCTGTAAACCCACAGGCCTCCCAAAAGGTTCAAGGCCAAGAGGATAAAGTGCTACATCACAGCAGTTTTCCATTATGTCAGTTTTTCTGAATCTCTCTGCTCTCCCCCACTCTGTTCCTCTGCCTGGCTGACAGAAATCCACAGTGCTGGGTGACTCCAGCCCCCACAAACCAAGTGCCACATCCAAGGTCAGAAATGTCACCCCAAGAGCAGACTGAGGGCAGGACAACCCCAGGTCTGCAGCTGCAAGAGGAGTTAGGCTCAGTTCTGGGCTCCTGACACTCAGTTGTGGGATGCTCTGGTGCTTTGGCAGAGGAGCCAGCCGAAGAAATTCCCTGTGCCCTCCCTGCTCCTACCCTTCATGTTCCTTCTCACCCCCACAGCTGGCAGCAAGCCAGCAGCTGGAGTCTGCTACACTGAAGTTTGCTATATTAAAAAACAAACAAACAAACAAACACCCCTTGCTCTGCCTTGGAACAGCTCCCCTTCCCTGTGTGGCAATCCAGAATAAACTACCCAAAAACCAGGAGCCCTTCCACTGGGGCTGTTCTCAGGTGGGTGTGGTACCTCCAAAATCAACCACAGCAGCCTTAGGCTGGACCAGAGGCAATACTGAGAGATGCAACTGGTTCCAGTAGTAACCAAAAATACCCTGCTGGCTACCCCAGGCACACACAGCAAACCTCCAGAAGCAGAAACAACAAAGGAAAACAAGCAACCAAGCAGTTGTCTAAGCCTTGTTTGCACTAATCAACACTGTTGTTATCCTCATCAACAGCTACTTGAATCTCAGCAGAAATTGCGTTATGAGGCACACAAACATTGCTGATTTCAAGCTGTTTGCAGTTACTTGCCATAGTTGCAAAGCCTTTTTGAATAATTTTGAGCTAAGCTCTGGCTCCTGGCTTTAGCACCACAAAGTATTTCTTAAAAAAGTAAAGAAGCATGACCCACTTAAATTCTCAAAAGGTAATGGTAAACAATTACTGATGTGATGTATCTAAAATATCTCCTGTGTTCTATTATTTATATAATGTGAAGGTGCATTAGCTGCTGCTGCATTCAGACTCAAACTGTTCTTTCAAAGTGCTTACAGTGTAATTATATCCATGCACTAATGACAGAGAAAGGTGCAAGGAAGGAAAAGCTGCAAACAAAAATCAGTATTTTTATTGAGTCTGGGCACTTGTCTCTTGGGGTATGAAGGGGAAAGAGTGCAATGGTTCTCCACGGTGCAGCAGGGAGATTTCTGAGCAAACACACTGGAAAACTCCTTCTACCACATAAATTATCCAACATACTTCTGAGCTGGCTGAGCTTACTGCAGGGAGGATGAGCCAGTGCTGGAAGTCCAGAAGTGCTCCTCACACCCACACTGACCTCAGGTCAGAACTGCACATCCCCTCCCTGACCCACACTGCTGACCCAGCCTGGAAGAGCACAGAAAACTCCTATTAGGGACTCCCAATTCTCCACCAAATTAAATGAGCTAAATGGAGTCCTTGTGCTCTGTGCAGAGGGCTCCAAGTGGCACCCAGAGACTCAGCAATGCCCACTACACCGTGTGCTTCCCCTCAGGTTTCCCTGCACACAAACATTTCACTCAAACCAAGGCTCATCACGCTTTCAGAAGACAGCAACTATTTACATGCACAAATGAGAGAGGCATTAATTAAAGCATTGAGTTTTATTTGCATAATTAGTGCCAAAAATATTTTTATGGGTTAATTAGACTTCATGCAAATTGGATTGAGGAGATTTAATTTGGGGTTTGATAACCTGACTATTATAGTTCTGCAGTTGCAAATCTGCTCGGAGCTACGTGCTGTTCTAAAGCTATGTCCTCCCTTTCAAACTGGTTTAGTTTTTACTCCTGGCAGCCTCAAATGATGCATTTTCCCTTTCCCTTTCCCAGCCCTGAGGTAAGTTGACCCTGGTTGGATGCCAGGTGCCCGCTAAAGAAGCTCCCTCTCTCCCCTCCTCAGCTGGACAGGGAGAAAAAAATAGAATGAAAGACTCAGGGTCAAGCTAAAGACAGGGAGAGATTAGTCACCAAGTGGAAATTCACTGACTCAGAAAATCAGCTCCTCAGGAGCTGCTCATGGCAAGAGGAATTTCTACACCTTACCCATGTCCAATATTTGGCCACAGAATACAGAAGTTAAAATCTGCTCAGGTTCTCTGTGCCTGAAGGTGTGGTACAAAGCCCAGCCCAGCACCCACCAAGGACTTCATGATGTTCCTCCACGAGCCCAGGTTTGTGGCTAACAATCATCACAGAGCTGGGGGAGCATTGTTTGGACCTGTACAGTGGGAAATTCTCTGCATGGACTAAAGTGCAGCAGCCTTGTGAGAATTCATTGTGATACCTGGGAAGAGCAAAATGATTTCCACTGAAAATACACAACTTTACTGTGTGCCATGGAAGACAATCCTGCGGATGGGGAAAGCCCTGCTTTTGTGCTGTGGAACAGCCAGACCAAGTCCCTAAAAACACAGCAAACAGGGAGGCAGGCAGTGGCTGCCCAGTTCATCCCAGTGCTCCCCACAGGGATTTGCCTCAGGCAGTCCAAAGGAACCTCCAGTTCTGGAAGAATCAACTGTCTGCCAAAGGGGATTCTTCTGTATTACCCACTGGGAGGTTTGAATTACCCTGTACGGTGGCTCACTGTGGAAGAAATCACTACTTGCTCAATGAACCAGCCACAGAGGCTGTGCTACATTCACAGAAACAAGGTCAAAGCTATCAAGCCAGAAAAATTAAAGGTTCAGTAAAACCCTCTGAAATTAAGACTATTCATATTGCTGCCAAAATGACACCACCTCCCAGCCCCAATGTAGGTCTATTCTATTAAATTTTTCCTTTGAACTGATGAATTTTATTACCTGTTAAAGATCAGCAGATGGTACCACAGTTAACGTGAGTGTCTCCAGATTTCCAGGCTACAGGTTTAATAGCTGTGAGCAGTGCTAATATGAGCCTTAAGCCTTTCAAGCCCTGAATGATATCATGGACATAAATGAGTTTAATGTGCTGAGAAGATGAGGTTTCATACCTGTTCCTTGAACTTGGGGCTATCCTCTGACAAAGAACCGTGGTGGTCGAGTGCTTCCCACCATTGCCCACCTCTTGTTTCACGTCCCACTGCCGGGGGTCACTTGTCCTTGCACCGAGAATGTTCACACCTTTCTTCACCTTTGCCCTGTTGGAAACAGCAATTGGGAAAGGTTTACAAGCCTCATTCAGGACTGGGATCTTTGAATGCAGCTCAGCAGATCAGTTTTTAGGTAAGTGTCAGATGTACTTCTGATCCAGCAGTAAATAAGAGAGTGATATCATGATTGCAGACCTATGGCAACATCACATTTTTTGGACAGGGCCTTTATATGTTCTGCCAACAGCAGGCTGGAGTTAGGAGTCAAACTGAACCTGTAGCAAAGCCTGCACTCAAGGTTCTTCTCTCTATTCAGGCAATATTTGTTTCCAAGGAGAAGCTTGTCCCAGCACAGAAGACTCTGGAGTGCTTGTATGTATCGAGACAAAATTGTGCCTCATCATTGCACAGAGGAATATTCCACTGGAGGCTTTTTAATAAGCCATTTTTATTCCAGATGATATTCTTCTAGATATCAGTGGACAGGTTGTTGCTCCTCTGCCTGACAATTTCCTCTTTCCTACAGATTCCCAAGGAAATTTGTTTGAAATCTGCAGCCTGGAGAGAATACAGCTGTTGGTTAAGACAAGATTTTGTAACCCAGAGCTGTTCTATAGGATGCAGATTTCTGCCCCTCTCAGCTATTATGCCCTGTGGAAAAGTTAACTGTATTTATCTAGTGATGCTAATAACACCAGCAGTTGTTAATTACAACTGTTAATTAAGGTTAATTACAGAACACTTGCTAATTAAAGAGCATTTTGCAAAGAATTCTCAGCAAAGGTGTTGTTTGGGTGCAGAATGCTGAACTGCTGATGCTCAGCTCTGCCACAAAGCACCAGGAATGGGGAAGATGAAGAGTTATGCAGCCCTTCTCTTCTGAAGTCAGTGAGGGACAAGAGGATGATGAGTATGTGGGGAGGAAGATGCCACTGAGGAGCTCCCAGCCCCGAGAGGAGTTTGGCCTCATCCTCAGAGGAAGAAGGGAAAGGGCTGCCTGACTCCAGTTAACATCACACCACAGCCTCTCCCAGCAGGGACTGGCTTCACCACAGCACAGAGGCTAAACTTAAAATCACAGCTTTCTAAAACGTTTATGCAACACAAAAATGTTAGTTACTAGCAGAAATCATCATCTAGCAAGATGCTGGTATCTTCTTGACATTTATCAGGACTTGGCACCTCCGTTTCTTTAAAAAACTGGTCCTTTTGCATCTTCAGCCAATAAAACACTCAAAAGCTGTTGTTAGGAATGACTGAGAGTACCTGTCTTCTTGCAGTTTTTCAACAAAACACAATTAATTTAAGGTATTGAAAAAGAAAAGGGTTTTTTTTCTTCTCAGTATAAAAGCATAAATGATTAATTCTCTCATTTGTAACATGAAACACCATGGAGCTTTAGAGAATCCTGTCTTGCTCCTGTAAAAGTAGCCTGATGAATCTCTTGTGCCTTCAGCTGAATTACTCAGGAGCAAAAACAGAAAGGGAAAGGAAGAATCAAATTAATTCCTGAAGGTTCATTAAAGCTTTAAGTCCCATTAAGTTTTCCAGTATATTACAGTTCAAATAAATGAACAATAAATAAATGTTTCAGTATTTATAAAACACTCCTGCCAATCCTGAAGCTGTGTAAATCCAGCAGTATTTCTATGACAGTCTAAATTTTAGGAGATGTTTGGATGTATTTTAGGACACTGCAATTTAGCAACTGGAGAAAAGTAAAAACTCAACATTTATACTTTGTTCAGCTGTTCCTTGAGACAGGCTCTGAAATGACAAAACACCACTCAAAATGAGGTCCCCACGTTTGGATTTTTAACAGAATTACAACTCTGTCAGCAGCTGCACATTGCTCTTTCCACCATGGAGCTTGACACAGTCAATACCTGGGCTCCTGTTAATTAGGATGGACATTGTGGGTGGCCAAGGTTAGTGGTCAGACACACTGCCAGAGGACCAGGCCACGGCTACAATGCCATTTTGTTAATTAACTACAGGATGGGGCATTAAGTTGAGTGGTTTTCACATATGCCATTATATAAAGCCCATTAAAAAAAAATTCCATCCCAGGGTAAAGTAGGTTATGTTTAGTGAGAAAAATCAATGTTGTGATTGCACTTAGGACTGGAATGAGGGTATGAACACCCAAAAGATTGAACTTCTGAAATAAATATGCAGAAGCACAATTTGCAACTCTCCCTCTAAAAAGGGCATTGAGTTTTACATAACAAGGTCAATGGATGAATCAGAATTAAGTCAGACAGAACTGAGCCCCTCACATTTCCAAATGCAATCTGTACACATATGCTACAAATGTTTTCACTCCAATTTTTATTTACTTGGTGTTTGAGTGCTAGCAAGGAAAAGTCTATTTAATTACTTACCAAAGATTTGTTGACCTTGTTGGATGCTTGTGATTAAATATTCATTTTTTAAAAAATCAATAGTGCCAACTTTGTACATAAAAATCTGTAAGTTATAGTACCTCAATAAACCCCAAGACTGAGGACCTGGAGGCCAAATGACTTGACAGTCTCCTGTATTTACCCACCTAACCTCACAGTATAGATTTATATTTATATTTATACAATACACATATTGCATACATATACATATATATATATATACACACACAATATTTATAAATTTACTCGGTTTACTTAAGGTTGGGTGGGTAGGGTGACAATAAATGGAGAGGACAAACAGCTGAAGTACTCCAGGTTTCCTCGGTGTGGGGCTCCCCACTGCAATTGGGAAGGTCTTTGCTCTTTCTGCTTATCCACAGGTAGATGCTGTCCTCACACAGAGGCTTTTCTGCACAGCTCCATGACCTGCAAGCATCCACCAGCCATAACTTGTCAGCTTGGACCTCCCCCCAAAGTGGAGCCAAAATCTTCCCCTCCAACGTTATTGTAAAGAACCTCCTGGGAGTGTCACTAAAACGCCCAAAACTGAATATGCACAAAACCCGAGGGCAGCAGCTCGTTTATTTGAGGGTGACTCTCTGTGAGCTGGAAGTTAAGCACAGCTTTTGATCTCCTGACAAAAGCAAAGCTTGAATGGGAAGATGGAACACAGCCCATCCCTGAGGCCAGCCCAGAGCTGCAGAGGTCAGCCCCAGCCCTCCCTGGGAAGGACTCCCTCCCTCTGAACACATGGCACCCAGAACACTGGCAGATCTTCTTGCTTGAACTTCTGAGGTTATTCATTCATAGCACAGGAAATCTCTGCCTCAGCTTTGTCTCAAAATAACTGTCTCTCTTTAAAGCTCTCAAATGGAGAATTAAAAGATTCTGCTGGCATGCAGAGCAAGCAGCTTTGCTCAAAGAGAGTCTCCAGCAGCTTACCTAGGAATCATTACTTAATTTGTGTCAAGATCAAGTAAAAGCATTTATTTCCTCACACAATCACACAGCAAATATGCAATCTCCAAGCAAATATTTCATTTTCAACTTGAAGCTTTCAGTTATATGCAAAGATTTCCATTTAGCACCTCACCTTCCTAACATGTCAAATCTAGAAACGATGCTTCTAATTAATGCATTCTGATCAACTGCAGATGAAAATCTAATTCTTCCATTTCACTATCCTCAAATTACAAGAAATGTCAGCAGTATTTAGATATAATACTGTACAGCTATTAAAGACAGCAACCAAAAGGCAATTGAATCAGCACCAGCCAGAGCTGGAGATGTGACTTATGATTTAAGGAGCTCAAATTATAGCTTCCTATTGAAATCTGAATTTTAATCTTGCAGAACTGCTATGGCTGTGGAAGGGTTCTGCTACCTGCAGCAGTGCTACAGAGAGGGCAGACTGCTGAGTGCTCCCAACAGCTCTTCCCATGCAGGATTTTGCTGATGTGTGCTAATGCTAGAGAGCATCCCCCTTCTCACTCCAGAGGAATTCATGCTCAGAAGGCAGATCCAAGGGGAGCTGCCCTGCCTGGGTGTGCTGTGTTAGGGACAAGGTTCTGGGGCTGCAGGCAGGTGACAGCACGGGCAGTGGGCAGGTCCAAGCCTGGCACGCTGAGCTGGCAGCAGCACCAGAGCATGGCTGAGCTGGGGCTCCCTGCAGAAGCAGGGAAGCAGCAGTGCCAGTGCCTGGGAAGCGCAGAAGTGGTGGCTGCAGGCGGGAACAGGGCTGCAAGATGTGGTTGGGGTGTGGGTATCCTATTCCCACCTGTTAGAGGTGGGGCAGTTTTCCTGGAGCAGCAGGTACCTCTCACCTGGGCTCACACTGCACTCCAGAGTTTACCCAGCAGCTCGGGCACACAGGGCTGCTCTAAAGAACCAACAGCTAAATCAGCACCAAATTCCTATCAGCAGTGAGCCCCACAGTGTCTGGAGTAGCTGTCCAACTCCAAGGCCTCTGTTTCCTGTCAGGCTGTTGCCATTCCCACCCCGATGAACGCCACGCTGTTCCCTGTGCCCCGGGGTCTGGGGCAGCCTGGCTGCAGGGCAGGCTCTGCTCTGAGCTCTCCCCAGCTCACATCTGCTGGCCAAGCAAGGGCTCCAAACACAAGTTCAGGGCCAGCAGCAGCTCGGCTGGGCTCCTGTCCGGGCTGTCCCTGCTCACAGCTCCCCAGAGGATGCTCCTGCTCCTCAGTGAATCCCCGGCTCCTTCCATCTGTCAGCCTGGAGTTTCAGCTGAACAAATGCTGACCCCTTTTGGTCACTCTCCTCCGGAGCCTCGGTGCTTCCCGATGCTCTTTGCTAACTCTCCCTCAGAAGCCCCTGACTTTCCTGGCTGTAAAGGTCAGGGTGTAAGGAATTCCTTTAGTGACTCTCCTGAAACCCAGGGAAGCTCTCCTGGTGGCTTGTTGCTGGAGTGCACGTTACAATTAAGTCTCAAAACTTCATGAGTTCTGCCAGAAAAAAATCAACTTCTTCCTGCCATGATTTACGTTCACTCCTCTCCTCCTTTGTTCCCAGAGTAAATCAGGAGATTAAAGCCAGCTGCAGGAACCCATAAAACCCAGGCAAGAGACTGACCACAGCAATTAAGCAAGATTTGTTTTATTAAGTAAATATTTTTCCTTTCATCTTTCTGTATGAAATGAGTTGCTAGGTCTCACTGCAGCTCTGAAGGAACAGGACAAACATCTGTCTGCAAAACATTACTCATGAAAAGCTGAGAAGCCAGAAGTGGATCAGAAGATGACCTGGTTAGCTGGGTCAGCCTTTCAAATGTGATCCTTTAATTTGCAAAACACACGGACAGAGTAAGTGTGATTGAGCAGCTGTGGCTCAGCTGAGGGAATTTGGGGATCAGGTATCAGCTCCAGCTTCCTGCTGGGCTCCACACAGGATCCCTGTCTCATCCATCCCACTCCAGCAAGCAGATGGCCACCAGTGCTCTCTGTGGCCACCTCTTTCCTACAGAAATTTTCATTTACAAGCCACAAGCCCACGCAAGCAGGAAAAGAGCCCCCTCTCTCAACTGCAGAATTTAGGTACTAAATGGATTAGGTAATAAATTACTGCCAATAGCAACGTTTCAGATTTGGTCCCCAACTCAGAAGCCACTGCAAAGGGCCATCCATCCATGCAAGAATCATCAGTAAAAGCAAAGACCTTGCTGCTCAGAGCATCCTCTCTCCTTCAGGCATTTCTCTCTCATGGTGTATCCAGAAAAGGCCTTCAGGAAAGCACTTTTGTAGAAAAAGAGAAAACAGCCTTTAAAATGTCAAAACAGCTAAGCTGTAGGTACACAGTTCCTGCTCTTCTCTCCTTACAATTTTCCTTTCACTTCCAATAGACCACAGTGTTGGCATATTCAAAATGACTTTGGAAAAGATAACATGTCAAAACAAAACAAATGGAAATATTTCACTTTGAAAATGCAGTAATAATATCCTTTAAGAATCTCCAAACCAGAATGAGTTTAAGCTTCTTGAATATAGGGAGCAGCTGAGGCAGATCTCAGTATTTCTGAATCCTCCTCGGTCTGGCAAATTGGGCTAAATTCAGCTTCCCCAAAACTGCATATTTTGGTGACTTTCATGTCCATCAAAATTATACAAATTCTCCCATTGCCAGTGAGGAGTCCTAGGATCTAAAATAGCTCAAGGGCTGATATTCTGTAGTGTTTCTTACATAACTGAAATTCCCTGAGACCCTTGGAAAATCAGCTGTCTTCTATTTCAATAGGAATAGGTGCTTCATATCCCTTAGGAAGCTTTGAAGAGCTCAGCTGCAAGGCACGAGGTGGATGCTGCCAGCTGCATTTTAGACTTATTTTTTCCAAAAAAGAAATACAATGTATTTTGGGATGTTCCAGAGACAGAGTTTTTTGGTTTTTGAGCTGCTATCTGTGGTTAACTCTGTGTTAACACCGCCAGCCCTCTTGAGGAGTCAGGTATCCCATTACTGAGTTTTAAAAGAAAAGCAAAAAGAGGTGCTTTCTGTGAAGTTTGGATAACCCTACTCAAGGCACAGACAGCCACTGAATCTCCTAACAGATCTCATGGCAAAACTGCTTTCTGCAGCCCTGAATTTTAATAGCACTGGTTAAGGGGTCATGAAAAGGGGATGGGGGGTGGGGGATAAAAAAAATCTATAAATACAAGCAGGATAAAAACTACACAACATAATCTGCATTTGTCATCCAAGCTGTGAGGAAACCCAATCTGAATTTACAACCTGCTAACATCCTGCCTCCAGCAAAGATAAACACTGCAAACTCCTGACGGTCCCAGCAGCTGTCACTGAGCTGCTGCTGCTGCTGCATTTAACTCAGCTCCTCCTGCTCCCAGAGGAACACCCAGGGCAGCCCAGGCATGGCCCAGGGCTCCCAGATCCACTGCTCAGGGCAGCCACCACACCTGCAGCAGGCTCAGAACCTCAGGGAGCTCTCAATGCTGCCACGAGCCCTCCTTGCACTCTCTGCCTTGGACAATTGCTTCTCTGGGGCCACTCAGGTGGCAGAACCACTGACACTGAGCTGAAATTATCAGGTAGGAGAAAGCAAAACCATGCACCAAATAGCTGCAGTTCAACACACACCTTCCCTTCTTCACTCCCCAGCCCACAGCCCCAGGAATTCCTGTGCATGGAGCAGTTGTTGCCAAACCCCACAATTTTACATGAAGGATAGCAGGGTTAGGTATTTTTGGGTTTTTAGGCCTCAGCTCCCAGCACCACAGGCAATGAATCCTCACAGTTAATAAGAACTGAGAAAGAGAGAAAACTGAAAGCAGAAGTGTTTTCAAGAACATGAATCCCTTATTTTTCCTCTTTGCAACACTTGAGCCTGGCATCTCAGAATAGAAAATCCCATTCCTTTTAGGAAGGATGGGGATCCCCTCTTGATAAACTGTCCCAGGATGGCACAGGAAGCTCTCCTTCCCAGAATTCACAATGTACACGTTAACCAGCAGGTTGCTGATTATATTAGCACATGTAATTTGAGACAGGGACAGGGCCAGTATGTTTAGCCATCTTTTCAACTGCCCTTTACCCTTTACTCACGGAATCAGCAAAAAATCTGGGTTTGCACAAGAAATGCAAGGGAATTACAGAGAAGACCAAAGCCTTACAGTGCCTGAGAGGTGTTTGCAGCAGTGCTTTAAAGCCTCTCTTCTTCTCATCCCAAGCACTTGACCTCAGCTGACACGGGGACAAGTCTGAGTCTGCAGCTCTCCATTTCCTTAAAGGGTGAATGAGCAGCAAAGCTCTTTTCTAATTTGAAACTCAAACAAACTAATGGGTACGAGTGACAGATCCATCTCAGGGACTCTGCAAGGAAGGAAAGCAGTTGATGCATAATCAAATCCAGGTAAAATCCCTGGACAGTCTTTGCTGTGGGATCAGTATCTGGGTGAACACTCATTTATGAATTCCTCACATGGGGAGACACTGGAGACCAGGCTGTCTGCTTTGCTGTCACAAAGGGAGCTGGAATAATCTTTCTCACACCAACACGTGCCTGCTGAGAGAGGCAGAAGAGACAGAGATGGGTGTTGTGTAAATAAAAATCCTACCAGGGTGAATCCAGAGCACGCATTCAGCTGCACATGCTAAATACAAGCTCATGGATCTATTTTATAGGACCACAGACACTTTTTAGATAAGTAAATGCTTTGAGATTATATTTCCCTACTACATCCAGTTTCTATTATTACCAAAAAAATCTCTAAGCTGCATATTTGTGACATTCCCCCAGCTGGCAGAGCAACAGCAGTGCTGAGGAAAATACTTACTGTTTGCAGTGGTTATTAGGATTATTAGTTAGACCCCAAGTGACTTTCTGAAGTAATCTTCCCATGCAGTCCCTTTGTGTTTTTAATCCCATCCTCACTCCCCTTCAGCAGCTGCTATGAATACAGTTTTGCCATCAGCCACGGAGCTACCAGGGTTGTGTTTCCTTCTTCCCTTAGGGAAATAATTTTGCTGAGATCAGCTGCTGGAAAGAGGAAGGGACAAATGTCCTTAAAGCGGTGAGGAAGAGAGGAGCCTTTCAGTCAGGCAATTATTTCAAATGCACCTATGCTGGGTTCCTGTCCAAGGGAAGCACTGATGGTCAGGGGGTTCAGCCCCAGCATGCAGCTCTGCCTCCTTTGGAACCTAATCAGCCTGACTTACACTGATTGAAGGGTGGAGGTTCCACCAGAGCCCTGAGAGCTCCCTGCAGCCCCCAGGGCTGTGCTGGCTCTGCAGGAACGTGTGCCCCAATCCATTCCTGCCTCCTCTCCCTCCCTCTGATGTCCTGAGAGGCTGACCTGGAACAGAGGCTGGACAGAGTTAAAGAAATAAAGTAGGGATTTATTAAAAGGCCTTCAAAGGATGCACCTTGGGCAGCACAAGAGCCTGGCCAGGGCTACACCCAGGATGGACTCAGTCAGGAATTTTCACACTTTTATAAGTTTTGGTCCCTTTCCATACTGGGGTTAATTGTCCAATTCCAGCTCCAGGTTATGCAGCCCCATCCTCCCAGTTTCTCTCCTCAATTCTCTGTGGTTTGCACTTTTTGGGGCTGGAGCTGCAGCGTGTCCTTGGTTCTGGGGCTGGAAAAGGATTGTTGTGTGTGACTGAGCTGTGAGGAGAACTTGCTGACACTTGATATGAATTTCAGTTACACACTAAGGCAGTACAGAATTTGGAAAATATGAAAGCTAAAACTGAAGCATCACCTCCCTCTGAAGCACTGAGCAGCACCAACCAGGGGCACCTTTCTGGCACAGCTGAGTGCCCAAACTGTGATCAGTGAGGCAGAAAGACTGCTCAGGTAAGTGCAGAGCAGCAATTGTGGCCACGTGTTTCCTGCACAGCCCTTGGACCAGCACTCCCATACCTGGTACAGTTCTTACTCAGCTCATCACAACCCTCCTGCTTGTTCATGGCCACTTTATGGCACATTAACACAGCTAATCTGGATTTTGTGTCACACCTTGTGCTGCACTCTGCATGCAGGAGTGTGCTAGCAATGCTACAAAGATGGGCTAGGGGATAGAGCAGACAGCACCAACAGCTTTTATCACAGAACTGAGTCTTAATCTAGTAAATGCTGGCACTGATCTGTACTACAGCCTCCAAATTGGGCTTTTTGATGCTTTGAGTTTATCCAGCAAAAGCACAAATCCTCCTGCCCCGAGGCAGTTGCTGGTAGTTTGTGTATTTAGACACAGATCTGAAGCCCCTGAGCCTTCAGTAAATCAGCAGCACTGCTCCTGCTGACCCCAGGGGCCTTGAAGCAGATCCATGCAGCCCCCCTGGGTCTCCATGGGTCACTGCCAGAGCCCTGGGCACCATCCCGGGCAGGGCAGTGATGGGAGCTCCTGCAGCTCAGCAGGAGAAAGCAACACAAAACAACCACGGATGGGATGTGGCTCAGGGAGCTTAACTGCTGTACATAACTACTCTCATCCTCCTGCAGCTTTTTTTGTCATTTCCCCCCCCCCCCCCCCCCCCTCCAAC
>VXAX01000402.1:176473-268921 GCA_013399835.1 Leptocoma aspasia | reverse complement strand
TCCCCCCCCCCCCCCATCCCCGAAAGTGACTGAGTAGAAAGACAGACACACTTCTCTAATCATTAAGAAGTTCTTCAAAAGCTGGTGGGCTTTACCTTTACTAATTACAGCCTATCAAAGAAAGGGCTTTTCCTAGAGAAGCTCATGAGCAAGGGAGGAAGGGAAAAAAGCTGCAGCCAAAATGAGTGCATGACTTGACACATTTTAAACAAGGCACTGTCTGCCCTTTGGAAAAGGCTGAAAGGCTTCTCGTGGAGATGGGGCTGCCTTGGGAGCGAGGGGCAGATGTCTGCACATTGGAAACCACGAGCTTTCTGGACCAGGTTTTTCATGTTTGATTTGCCAGGCCCGCTTAGATCATCAATATTATCTCAACAACCACTGCTGGACACAACCAAGAGCAGCAGCTCCTGTGGGTTACCATCAGCTATTTCAACAGCACATTTTAAGGACTCTTTTTTAAATTATTTTTTTGAGGTTGTGCTTGTACTTCAAGAGAATGGAGGACTGTTGAAGCCACAGTGAACAGAGTGAAGTCTTGAGAGGGCAACAAACTGCTGAGCTCCTCTGACATATTGCAGGAATCAGCAGGAAAATTCTGGGATGTATCAAAAGAAAACCAGCTGTCGGAGAAAGCCAGAGGCAACAGCTTGTTCCTGGATGCAATATTAAGGTCATGATGTACCTAAACCAATATAAAACACCTACAAGATAAAACAGATCAATACATTTGGAAGTCTTGTTGCGCTCATCGCTTCCTCTTTGCAAGGATTCCAGATCAGCATAAGTCACATTCCCTTTATCATCTCTTTTTTCCCCCTCGATGACTCTCCCCAAAAGTCATTTCAATTCATCCAACTCCAGCCAGCAACTAACTGCAGGGATGAAAATCATTTTGTTTCAGCTTGATGCAGCAGAAACTCACTGGAGCTAAATAGCAAATGACAGGGCCCAACAGGAGCACCTGACCCAGGCTGCAGCAGGAACAGAGGACTGGCTCTCTGAAGTGCTGAAGCAGCTCCTCCCCACGCTGCTGTACCACAGAGAACATTCCAGGGACACCTGGGAGAACAGGAACGTGCATGGACAGGTGAGCCCAGGGAGCATCCCCACGGCCCCACTGCAGGTGCTGCTGCAGAACCTCAGCCCTGCCCTCTGAGCTCCTCCAGCCCCACGTGCAGCTTCTGCCTGGAGCTGAAGCCAGCTCCAGAGACACGAGTTCAGGCTGTGCAGATAAGGCTGGGAATGTCAGGAGTGCATCAGAATGGCTCAAATAGGGGACAGCAAACAAAAAGAGCACTAATGGATATGATTATATATAGGATTATATATGATTATACATATATAGATTTAAAATTATATACATTCTCCTGCCACCCCCTCTGAGGTGCTCAGGGCTGGCCAGGCTGCTGCACACTCTGCTATGGGCCAAAGACCAAGTCCATTTCTGTGCTGCTCTGCCAAGCACCTGTAGGAGCAGGTGAGGAACACCTGGTTTCCAGGCTGCCTCTCACCGTGGTTCCAAGGCTGTGGCTGTGAGGGATGCTCAGCACCAGTCCCCATCGAGCAGGGAGCTGATGAGGCTGCTCAGCAGCCACGAGGCTGGTGGTACAGGACCTGCACATTCAGTGTGCCAGCCCATTCAATGCCTTAGCAAAGCTCTCCCTGCCTCCTAAGCCAGCCACTTCCTTATTTGAAAGGTCTTAGATAAAATGACCAAGAGTTATGGGGTATACAACAACCAAGGCTATAGAGAAATGACAAGTACAAAGAGAGGAATATGAGTAATATAAAGAAGAGGCCATTATTCTATGTACCCAGGGAAAAGTGTTTCTGCTCCTTACAAAAGGAAGGATTTATCTTCCTCTGATCAAAGGTGACAAAGCTGGAATGTTAATGCTAGAAAAACACAGGGAGGGCAGGAAGAAGGCTGCCAGCAATTTCACTTTGATTTCATCAGCTGATGGTGCAATTATACATTTATTTTTCCTGTGAGCAGCAGACACTTTCACACTCAGAGTACACCAGGAGCAGAGACAAATTACTGAGTCTCACAGATCTTTGTACAGAATTCCACACACGTTCCCCTCAAGCAAGACACTGATGTTCTCAATCCCGTGTCCTTTAGGGCTGACACAGCTCATGTTACTGACATTAAGGGGGCATGACTGGCCAGCAGGTACTAAGTTTTCTCCCAGAGACAGGAGTTTCACACAGACATAATTCAGGGCCATGATTCTGCTTTGCTCTGCTTGAAAACCAGGTCAGGCCTTTAGTACCTTGAGCTCCCTCAAAATTCCAGCCCCTTCTCCCCATGGACCAGCAGGGCTGCATGCCCTGCTCCAGCCCACACCAGCTGGGGATGCTGAGGAGCCAGAAAACATCACCCAACAGCACTGGAACATGCACTGGAACATGCACCATGCTCTGCTTTAACGCTGGCAGTGCTGAGTGCAGTGCAAACGCAGCCATGGCAGGGTGGGCACGTTTTTAACTCACACAGAGGTGATAAGGCAAACCCAAAGCAGAGCAGGGCTTGGACCGTGTCATTCTTGTCAGCAGAAACAGCAGCCTGGAGAGGAGAGCTGGGAGCTCTGCTGTGCTCACACTAATGCATTATTACAGAGTTCATACCCCAGAAGGGTTTGTTAAAGGGAGGAGAAAGGGAAAATTTCACATCATAAATTGCTAGAAGAGCCCTGATGTTGTTTGGATCAAAGTACCCAAGCTCCAGGTATTATCTATTTGCAGGTGGAGCTGAAAATTTATTCCAGTCCCAGAGACCTGTTGTTTCTGTCATTGATGGGGAGAGTCAGGGCTGATTTTCAACACAAAGAAGCACTAAAATGAATAAATATCAAGAGCAGAGCTGCCATGAGTTAATATGCAGAGCGAGTGCCAGCCTTGCAATGAGCCCATATCACCATGGTGTCATCCTGAGCCACCCACAGCAGTGTCCCAGTGCACAGGATCATCCCTGACTTCATTTTATGTCATAGGCTGCAAGGACATTTTACACCTTATCAGGAAATTTTAAGGCCACCCTTTCAGCATATAAAAAATAACAAAATGTGTAATTGCTGTTATGGGAAAGCAGCAGTGGAACTTCTCTGAAAAAATCTCACAGAGTGAAAACTTTGAGTGTTTTCTTTGGAGTAAGAACTTCAGTTGGGTGTGACAGTTTCAGACAGTCACCCCAGGGGTGTCTGATGAGATGCACCTGAGATCCAGGGCTGCACTGAAGGGCTGCCTCCATCAGCCAGTCCAAATCCATGAAGCATGCTTTTAGTTGTCATCTGATTTAGTCTTTCACTACCAACCTGCTCTCTCAATCCAATTTTACTAATTTTTAAGAACCTTTGCCCTCCTAATCCCATTAGATCAGCAATTTTAGAAAAAGATTTTACTGTAAGTGATGCAGAAAACAAACACCGCCCCTACCACGTGCTTTTGCTCCTTCTTCCCTCCTCAAAATGGTAACTTTGCACATTAGCCCCTAACAACTCTTTAATACTTTGGAATGTATTTGAAAATTTGAAATTTGCTTATTTGGGCCTTTTAGCAGAGCCCTCCTCGCTGGAATCTCCCAGCCTCTGTTTGCAAGGGCGGCGTTCAGAGGAGCAATGACCTATTTTTTATTTTTTATTTTTAATTTCTACCTCTGCTGTTCACACAGCTGAAGGCCCCGGGATGAATCCATCCCTCCCAGTGTGTGTCAGATCCTCTCGTGGCTCCTGACGTTTGTCCAAAGCTCCTGGTGAAAATCAGAGCCGAGGGGAACGGGGGGTTCAGAGGCAATAAATCCATCCCAGCACCGGGGAGAGGGGAGATTTCCTTTCTAATCTAATCAGAGAGCTGAGAACTGGGAGGCTATGAAATCATTACTGCATCAGAGCGGGGTTTAAAGGAACAAAACTGCACTGCTGTGTTTGCATTGGAACTTCTAGGGGGGAAGGAAAGCAGAGGTTGTGTTTGCATTCCCCTGGCTGAGCGCTCCGAGTGTATTTCAATCATGAGGATTTGCCCTCTATATACATGCAAAAAGAGGCTCCGGAGCTGCAGTAAATAACATGAACCTCCTGAAAAGGTGGAGTCACCTCGCAGAGGCAGAGCGGAGCTGATCTGTGCTGCTCTGATTTCCATATGGCAATGAAAGGCTTTTCACAGACACGGCTGAGCCCCAGGGGCTCACAGCTGAAAAATAACACCACCTTTTCATTTGTAATGTGAACAAATTCAGTGTGGGAGCTATTGATGGAAAGCGAACTTAGAACCTCACATTTCTCCTTTTTTTCCAGGGTAGGGCTGCACTTTAAGTCACTGGCTTTATTAATGGAATAAGTGCATTTGTCTCTTGCAGGCCTGAAAAATAAAGCACTGAGCAGTAACATATGGAATACGCCTTAGGCAAGAGACTTTCTTCTGGTATTGCTATTTTTCTAATGAAATTGAAATCATGGCATGAGTGCACATGTTCTTGTAAAGTGTTTCACAAGGGGTGGTCTAAAATAGATGCACCCAAAAAACCAGACTTTTTAAAATAAAATTACTAATTTCAACAGTTCAAAACACAGTGATCTGGCATCCCTAATCTCATGGGATGGAAGGAAATAAAAAAGTAACTCCACAAGGTCTTCTCTCTTGAGTTTATCCTTCAAATTCTTGAGGGAATTTCCTTTGTAAATATAAAATAAGGGCTCAAAACATAATTTTATAATGTGAAGTCACAGTCCTCCTGCCATCCCCCTGTAGCAGAGGATGCTCCTATTAAAATAACAAATGAGACTGAAATTCCCGAGGAAATGGTGAGTGTTTAGAGCAACACCGATGTTAGCAAGGCAGGTGCTGAGTTAGAATTCTACAAATTGCATTGAGCTTGTTTGCAGGCGGGATAAATAACGGGGGGTGTCAGGCTGGGTTTTGGCTGGCAGCACTGCCAGGCCGAGGAGCAGAACAACACACACCTTGCAGAGCGGGGATCGATTTAAACCTGGTACCTCTCGAGCCTTTGAAGCTCTGCTCTCAGATCCCCCTCAGCTTTAGGCAGTTTTCTGTCTGAATTTCGTGTTCTCCAGGCAGTCCCCTGCCTGCCCCGAGCTGTCTCAGCCTTTCAGAGGCGTTAGTCAGGAGCTTTAGGGCTCAGCAGTGATAAGCACTGCGAGCACAAAAACCACAGAGCAGCCTCAGGCACTGAGATTACCTTTACAAGGAACATCTTTGATGCCACGTCCTGGACAAGAAATGCACTTGATTTATGCCCAGGAAAACTTTATGTTTCCTTCCGTGCTCGTCCCAGTATCAAGCTAAGTCTGAAACTGAACAACCTGGGAAAAAATAACTCCAGTAAAAGGTCGGTGACATGCAAGAGGGTTCCTCCTCTTGAAAACACTCATGCAGGGGGTCTGCCTGGTTAAAATATTGCCCAAACAAACAGTTTAATTTCCATCGAGTCTATTTGGATTTCAGAGTCACATGTCCACAGCTCCAAAGGAAGGAGCCTTCTGGTTTGTTGTTTCACACGTAGAGGGTGGCTGATTGAAAACCCAGGCACCAGGGAGAGAAATGCTCTGGAACAAGAATGGTTTGTAACAAACAGCCTGATACAACATCAAACCACTCAGAACTGCAGAACACATCACTGTCTCCCAAATTAGCTCTTCTGTTACCATTTTTTTGCCTTTTTTTCCCCATTGGCCGTAATAAAATACAGAAAAGTGATATCCTCCCCCTTTTCTACTGGTGGTATCAGATTCCTCAAGAAACTTCTAACATGGGACCTATTTGCTGATTCCCACCAGGAGCTCGTGTTTACACCGTTTGTGTATGTGGGAAATGGGGCACCTTCTGCAGAACCATTTGAATCAGCAAACACGTGAACTGCAAAGTATGAAAAAATTCTACCCTGTGAGTGTTTTGACAGCAAAAGCTGTTTTGCATCAGCTCCAGATCCCACAGGTACATATCACTGTCTGAAAGGACTCATGCAGGTCCTCTGAATGGGAAGCAGAAATATAATTAAATAAATGGAGAAGGCAATGAGCAACAAAATTTAACAAGCCAAAGTACGATTAATGTCCTGTTCCCTTCCAGGATCTGGGTAGTAAATCAGATTTTACACCTCGAGTTTCCAACAATGTCTGCAGAGAGTAATGGAACGTCCATTACCCTGGCCTAGGATTGACATATTCTCATCAAATGCTTTGTGATTGTATAAATAGCATGGAACAAGGGAAAATCAGGAGCACACAGCACGCAGGAAACCTCCACAGACACCTCATTTTTTTCTATTCAGCAGGAAGCAGCAGTGCAAGCAGAGCTGGAGGCATTTGTGCATTTCAGCATTCCTGTCGTACCTGAAGGTGCTTGATAAATCCATGCATATAAATAAAAAAGAGAGGGGCTGGAGCACAGGCAGTTCCTGGTGCTGATGCTGACTTTTCACTGCTAGGGTTCTAATTCAAATATGATCCATGTGAGTGTTATTTCTAGATGGTTATCAGGGGTGCAGCCCTTGCAGGCAGGAGAAGCATTGCTGTTAATGATCCAAGCCGTGCTGACACTGTTCTGTAGAGGGCAGGGAGCTCAGAAAGGTTGGCTTACCCAAGCTCACAGTGTCTAAATGGCAAATAAAGGATCATCACACCTGATTTCCTCTCCTCTGCTCTGGTGGACACCATGAAATCCAATGTTGCCAAGTGACTGCTCTGTACATTTGAGCTGGGAGTCTCCCCACTGACAGCAGGAAGGATCTCCTGTTATTGCACTCCCCAAGCAAAGATCAAAGAACAAGTACAGCACAGAGTTTAAGCAACACCAGTTCAGCCATGAAATGCCTGCGTGAGATATTGTTGATTAAAGTTTTCCTTCCTTACACTCCACAGCCACGTAAGCAATAAAGAATTCCAGGGCAGAGGCACTTCCCAGACCCACTGTGCAATCCCAGACACAAACAAACGTGAAAGCTGAGCTTTCTGATAGCTTTATCTGTCCAGAATATTCACCTGTTGTTTTTGGTTACAGCTGATACTGACACGGTGATTTGCACTCTTATTCTGTAAGTTGTTCAATTTACAAAGCTGTCAGTCCTTCATGACCCCTGTGGCACCTTTTACAGGAACGTTTTTAGTGTGTCAACATCAAATATTTTGTGAATATGGCTGGATGATGCAGCATTTCCAGAAAAGCTTTAGAAATCAGGCATTTCCCCCACCCATTCCAGGCTGGGATAAGCTCAGTGAATGGTACAGACCTGCAGCAGAATAAACCCAGCCTGTTTTGTTCCTGATGCCACTTTAACTCACCTGCAGGGAAATTCACTCCCTTGCACACCTCCAGGCTGAAGCCTATTCACCATTTAAGTCTTCAAAATAGGATTAGGGGATTTAAGAAGCACAGAAGCTTTGCATTTTCCATCCAATTTCTTAATGATATTTTTTTTTTTTTGCATTAATGGGAGCGAGTGCTGCAGCCAAGCAGGGCTGTGTCAAGGCTTTGGAGAAGACAGCTCCAACCACAGAGAATGAACAACCTCGGCTTTCAACTCAGATGCACAGAAGTGAAAAACAAGCAATGATTTTTTCTTACCTTGTCTTTATTATAAAGGATTTTTTAGCGTGGTGGTTTTGAGTTGATACTCAAAGCCAGTCTTGAATGGCTTAGTACACACTCTTCTTTAAACAGGCCTGACTTAGAAGCAGTTCTTGACACTCTCAACAACCCAGGTAAAGGTTTTTAAGACAGCAAAATGAACAGCCCACATTAATTAGCAGCTATTTATTCCTTTTAATAAGCAAACACGTAAGAATGAAAACTGGAAGTCACCCCATCATCCCAAACCACCTTAATCTCAGACACCCTGCATCACAAAAGTTTCCAAACTCTCTCTTGGCACCTTCTGCAGGCCTGTAGGCAGGCTTTTATCTGGGGATCTGAACACCGTGTAGGAGCATTAGCTAATTAGATTCCTTGCAACTCCTATAATATCAGAAGCACTTAGAAGAGAGATAAAGGCAGGATTAAACCACGGAGCCAGGTCTCAGGAGACACCCAGGTATCCAGTGGATACCTGCACAGCCACTGAACTGCTCCTGTGTGCCGGCCCCACCTCTGCAGTTTTCCCAGCTCTCACAGAGAGGGTTTGATGTTCTCTGCTATTGCATGCCCAGAGGCTGCACTCACAACCAGAACACCAGAGACACCGGCAGGAGGAGGAATTCCTACCTGCCCATCAAGGAGACAAGTCCAAAAGATTGGAGCTGTAGCCTGCCCAGAGAGAAACTGCTCTGTCTCACCTGCCCAGAGAGAAACTGCTCTGTCTCACCTGCCCAAATATAAACTGCTCTGTCTCACCTGCCCAAATATAAACTGCTCTGTCTCACCTGCCCAGAGATAAACTGCTCTGTCTCACCTGCCCAGAGAGAAACTGGTCTCACCTGCCCAAATATAAACTGCTCTGTCTCACCTGCCCAAATATAAACTGCTCTGTCTCACCTGCCCAGAGAGAAACTGCTCTGCCTCACCTGCCCAAATATAAACTGCTCTGTCTCACCTGCCCAAATATAAACTGCTCTGCCTCACCTGCCCAGAGAGAAACTGCTCTGCCTCACCTGCCCAGAGAGAAACTGCTCTGTCTCACCTGCCCAGAGAGAAACTGCTCTGTCTCACCTGCCCAAATATAAACTGCTCTGCCTCACCTGCCCAGGTGTGCAGGGGAGATGCACAGGGAACCCCTAATTCCTGTGGCCCCAGCTGTGGGCAGCAAAGGCCCACAGAGCCTGGGACTTGCCACACACACACAGATCAGCCCTGGAAGCACCTCCTGACAAGCCCTGCACACACGGAGTGGCTGCTGGTTTGGGGGGCAGGGAAAGCTCTGGGGGCTCCCCAGGGAATGGCACAGCCCCAAGGCTCCCAGGGATGCACGGGGGGATTGTTGGGGTGTCTGTGCAGGGCCAGGGGCTGCACTGGGTGATCCCTGGGGGTCTCCTCCAGCTCAGGGCATTCTGTGAGTTAGGAGCCTTTGGGCTCTCACCATTCACACAATTAAATCTCCTCCCAAGGGCTGGTTAATGCTTGGATGGGAGCAGCAAGGCAAAGCAAGCAGAAAGCAGCAGGCAGATGGAAAACTGTAAGGACAGCAGCTTTCCACTGCTGACCACCAGAGATGAATTCTACAGCCAATCCCTGAGCGCAATCGCAGCTTACTGTCATTATTTCACATTTTTAAAACGTTCAGAACCACTCCTGCAGGAATTAAAATGTAAGTGCAAGCTGGAGTCATTAATGTGCAGCTCACTGAAGATGAGACTCCGGAGCAGGAGCAGGGAAGGGAAGGCAGAGCTCAGGACAGAGCTGCCCAGTTCTCTTCTCTAACTTCACAGCAGGTTTGAGGAGAAAAAAGAATAAATGCAGAATGAGCATAAGGAGGTCTGGGCTGGAAAGCAGACATATGCCTGGCTCTCATTAGAGTTCCTGGGAGATGTAAGCAAGCAGCTGTCAGGAGAAGCAGACCCTATGAAAAAGCAGGGATATAAAATCCCAGATCGCTTCAGAGAGGCAATAAAAACAGTCTGGGAAATTTATAACAATCCGGCGTAATTGTTCAAAGGTAACTGCTTCAAGGACTCGTAGGATGCTTGGAAAGGCTTTTTGACTGATAAAAAAGGAACAGGGTTTTTAAGATGGGATAATTTAAAGCACAATTCAGCACAGCTTTGCAGGGAAACAGGACAGTGATGAGCCTGTGTTTGCTGATCTTCCAATGGAAACATAAAGGAAACCATTCTTGCTAATGAGATGTTATGATATTTATTTTTGCACAAAGCATTTTCAATCTGAAACCACTCCATGCCTTTAAAACTCGATAGCTAAACACCGAAAGGTGAATTTGCAGGTCCCACACTGCCAGCTTTGAGTGCAAGAAGATACCAACTGGCTCCAACAATGACATTTTCAGAGCTTTATGCAAGAAAGGTTCAACATCTGCACTGATCCAGGTGCTGCAGTCAAAGCAGGGTTTGGCATCTTTACAGTTCAAGAAGGCTCATCTTTGATCACACAGGTGAGGGAAGGCACACATAGCTGGAGCCAAGGACTGTGAACAAGGTGTGCTGTTGGAGCTTAAAAGAATATATTCAATTTTTAATCAGAAATTACTGTAATGATGCTCAGCAAAAATTTGGAAATGTTTTTTTGCAGAGTCCAGCTTATTCTGAATTCTGCTATATTCTTGGAAAATGTATTGTCACCTGAAAAGTAGTTTTATAGGTTAGGTCTGTTTTATAGGTTAGATATAAAATAATTCCTAGCTTCTGGAGATTTAAATTTAAGATATTATTTTTCCCTTGAAAGTATTAATTTTCTTCTGAATAATTTCTTAGTCTATCCAATTGCTTCCAAATTTTGCTCTGTTATTAAAAATACATCATTTAGCCTAATTTTTACTTTAATCACAACAGAATCAGGCCAGGTGTCTATGCCTTTATTTGATAAATGTCTTGCTCCCAAATGAGAATATATAAATATTAGCAGAAACCAACGTAACAACGATTTATATTGAAAAAGAAGTAGTAAATATCGTGGGGTAAAATATCCCTCCCTGGGAAGGAACACTAATGCTGAAGGCACAGAACATGCAAGGGGTCTTTTCCAAGTTTATTTACAATAATATAATTATCATGATTGTTTGTGCCTCCTTTGAATTTCCTGAAATCACTGCTGGAAAACGTTAAAGCCAAAAAGGTCATTCCAATCACCCAAGCTTGTCATCAACAACTCCAAGAAATGGAGCACACCTGTAAATTACAGAGCTTAACTCAAGCTCGAGCACCAAGAGTGGCAGAAACTCCAATTTTCCTCTTTGGCCAAGCCACAAACGATGGGGAATCAAGAGAGTTCCTCTCTGCAGAACAGCCAGGGCTTTGCTGGGAGATAAAAGCCTTTCATTTTCCTGCTGCAAAGGGAGATTTTTATGTGCTGGAAACGTTGGGTTTTAGACAACTCCTTGAAGTTAGAAACACAGAATGCCAGGGAGAAGACACTGAGATCATTAAATCTTTATGGGTACTTTAAATCCTATTGACAAGAAGTGACAGAGATTAAAAGAAAGGATGGAAATGTGGCAGCCAACAGCCATTGTATCACAGATGGAAAGCAGGAAGGGGTCAGAATTATTTGCAAAAGTCCCTGCTCATCCCTGGTCTGACTTAACTTGCTGATCCACTTTCTGCATTAATTGGCAAAAGAAGAGATGATGCATTAAGATATATAGTCCTTAAGTGATCCATATTTTATTCCAGTTAGCTTTATGCTCTCTAATTGATTTTGTACATCCATACTCACATTCCCCTTCAACCTTCTCCAGGTCCCCTTTCAAATTAATTCCCATTCCTCCCCCAGCAGCACAGAACAACACAAGGTCAGGGACCCTTATCCCGTCCTCTCCTGCCAGCAGGGTCACCACTCAACTCAGAGCAGGCTGCTCAGGGCTGCTGGAGTTTGAAATCCTTCAACGACATAAACTCTACAACCTGTCTGAGCTCCCTGTTCCATCTTTCCTCTTCTCCAGGCCACACCAGCCAGGGGTGCCCAGTTTTCCTCACAGAGACAAGTGCACAGGGAAAGAACCTTTCCCATGTTTTTTTTTTTTTTCTCACAGAGACCACTGCACAGGAAAAGAACTTTAAGAACTCCAGCAACAGCCACACTTCCTTACTCTCCCAGTTTTTTGCTTTAGCTCCTACAGTGAGTATGAAGACACAGCAATGCAGGTGAATCAGGAAACCCAGTGACACCACACTCAGGAAATCCTGATGGGGACTCCCAGCCCCCTGACACATCCAGAACACAGCTGCATTTGGGTTTGAAACGTGCTGGTTTAACAAACTTGAAAAGCTCCAGAAGCAGCAGTGTAGATAAAGAAACTCCTTGCCTGCACACAAGACTTCTGATCACGGACTGTGTTTGAAAGGTGAGTGCTCGGTTGAGATCAGCTTTTTGACTCTCTAGATGAATCACGGTGGTGTCCATTTCTGAAATTAAATCAACCAGTAGCACATCAGTGCTGTCTCCCAGACATGAACTGAAGTATTTGAGTATCCCTGGGAAGGCAATTTTTTCTTGACTCAACACTTGGCCATCTAACCTTGAAATGCTAGATGTTGTAAATATGATAGAGAGCTGCTATAAAAGTGGGGGAAAGTGTCTGAAACTCAAAATGAGAAATCAGTGGGAGGAGGATTTCCCCCCACCTGATTGCTGTATCATTCTGATACTTAAAAATGAAATCCCAAAGCCTGATCTTGCACTACAGAAGCAGTCATTTGTCCCCACTGGAAGCTGCCTGGGTTGATATATAATGCTATTCTCCCAGTCACAGCACATTTCACACCCCCTCTGCCTGGATGTGAGAGCTTAAATGTTAACTGGCTGCCATCAGTGGCCATCCAAGGGATTGTGGGAGCCTTTGGACAAACAGAAATTCATCAGTTTGGGATTCTTCATTCACATTTGCTATCACCAGGGTACTGCAGCATGACCAATACCCCCAGTTCTGATCCTGCTCACAGCTCCCTGTCAGAACTGAGAAATCAGTGCAGCTCCTGCACTGAGCCTTCCTTCCCGTGCTGAGGGCTCAGTGCTTTAACAAGATATGTGTGAGATCAGAGAACAGCCAGTGCTGCTGGGCTCCCTGCACTCCTGACACTTCAAGCCTTTGAGGCAGAAATGGCCACATTTCTGTAAATGCAGGGTGTTGATTTTCTATGTCTTTAAAGAGCATCTTCAAAAGAAATCTTGGTTAGGATGTTTTCCCCTAAAGCCTGTACAAAACCCTTAAAGTAAGTCCTTAAAGGTATCTTGTCAATCATTCTGCATTCCCCTGACCAAATATTAGCATTACATCCATGAAGTGAGTTTGGGTTCACATAACAGAAACAGATTTTCATGGGTTTTTTAACATTAGAACGAGAGATGAAGGAGTTTGTACTGAGCTATTAACCAGTACACCTGATGTCCTCAGAGTGTCAGAATTCTCAAGGTAATGTCCTTTATACATCTAAAATCCCATATTCCCAGCAGCATTTTCTAACAAACTACCAGATTTTTTTGTTGAAGTGCCAGGTCAATGAACATACAGACACTCAAATAAATGATGATTTAACTGGACCAGTCCTGGGCAACTCCTGCTGTGATTCTGGACATTGTGATTCCCTTTTACCTGTTTGCAGACTGCTAATGAACACAGTCACGCTCACTGCTGGGAAATGCTTCAAGCAGACTCCAGCCACCATGCCTGGGAGCAGCAGTGCTGCTGCTTGGGCCCTCTGTAACCTCAATTCCAGCCCCTGAGACCCTGCATGATGCTCACAGAGCAACAGTGGCTGCTTTAGGAGCTCTCAGCCCCAGGGGTTCCTCACCCCTCCTGCAGGATCTTGAGGACACCTCGGTGACCAGGTGCTCCTAAAGCAAGCCCCAGGATTATGAGTCTCTTCTCAAACTGAACCCACCAATGAACAGCACAAAAAAGCCATTAAAGACCTTCAGATAATAGCTCTGTTAAGTGCAGAGACTTGAAGAAAAATGGGCATAATTGAAGCATCTATTTGGATGCTACTAAAAAGCTGTATTTGTTTGGCAATTTGGGGCAGCAGCTGGAGAGGCCACTTGAGAGACACATTATTCTGCAGCAGTGATGGGTGATGAGGCATTCCCCTACCTGAGCATAAAAATAAGCACAGCACAGGGAATATCAGGAAAAGGGGGAATACAGTAAACCCCTCACCTCCTCAGGAGTGCAGGAAACCTCCTGGAAAAAACTTTCTATAAAAAAAACAAGAATTACTCTCAATGGTGCTTTATTTGCAGTTGTAGCTGCTGCTCCTCAGGGCCACAACTGCTGCTTAGACAAAAATTTAGGAGGAGATTTTGTCATTTCTGTAGTAAGCCAGAAGATTATGGACAGCATTGCTGAGTCACAGTAATCAGTACTTTGCAGTGTCTTGTGTCTCCCTCAATGCACAGCAAACATTGTACAAATACACCAGAATACCAATGGGAATTTTGGAAATCCATTTCTAAACCTTGCTGTCATTGGACAGACAGTGCTTGACTATGGAGATAACTCCAGTTCAAAGAAAACCCAAATACACACCTACTTAAAGAAATTATCCTCCAAATGATGCCATGATTTTGGGGGGTCTGAAGGGGAATCAGATGCAGGTAAAGTAGAACTGCAGAAGTGAAATAAATACTACACACTGCCCTGGGAGGAGAATTTGCTGTTTCAAATGTCAACAGAATTGCCAAGGTTTCCTCCTACTGAGGAAACCCAAAGATTCAGAACCACACAGCTTTAATGAGATTCAAATGCACTGGAATTTTCTTAATAAAGTGTATTTATTTTCCTGCTCAACCTCCAAGGGCTGCCTCTTTCCTTCCTCCCTGCTCTGCTATCACAAACAGCTGAATGCTGGAAGCAAAGGCAGGAAACCAACACTGAAACCTGCCCTGAGTTTTTACAAAATGGTTTTATAGCCAGAGAGATCCAAAGCCCAACTTTAAAAGAGTCCTCGGGGAGCAATGCAGACAATCTGGATTTGCACAACTGCACTTTCAGTTAACCTCATTAATACAGAATTATCTTGGTGGAAACACTAGAGGCTGATACAGAAATCTATGGAATTTCAGAAAAGAAAACCCATTCTGTTTCCAACTAAAGATTCTCTCCACAGAGAGCAGAGACAAATGTAGATGAAGCATGACCCAAAAAAAAAAAAAAAAAAAAAAAGGAGGAAACTTTCAACTGTCACTCTATCGAGCAACACGAAACGCAGAGACAAACGCAGCCACACCCGAGAGAAGGCAAAGAAGAGAGAAACTTTATTTTGGTTTTCACATTATATAGGGTTCTGGAAATGACCATTGATTGGAAGGTGAAGCTACCACCTCTCCAACCACACTGGTCAGTGACAAAGTCCATCAAACCTTTCTCCTCCCAGGAGAAAGAATGAAAAACAAAAAGACAGTTAGAAAAACATGTGCATGTTTACAAAAACAGTGTGAGAAACGCCATCACAAGAATGAAAACATCAGAAGGCTGAAAAGTGAGAGTGACATTCAACTACCCTACCTCAAAGGCAGGAACACAACTCATTTTTATTGTCAAAACTACTTTGCTTTCTAACCTTCTTCCACTTCCCCCAGTCTTCAGTTCTGCTCTTGCTCATCGCCCAGCACACCTGGCTCTCTTACAAATTACACCCATTCCACTGCTCTCTGGCACAGCAGAATCACTGCAGACTCCTTATTGCACAAAACCAGGATAATTCTCAGCTTCCAAACAAACTGCTACTGTATAAATATTGAATAAACTTTGCTACATAAGCCAAATTTTCAAAATGTATTGTAACAGGAGAGGTCACATGATTGGTTTATTCCAAAATGTTCTCTTTATTCAACTTCTCCTTAATGTTTTTTTCGCCCTTTTCTTTTTATACTGATCCAGAAGCACAGACATGGGTCAGGGATAAAATGAGCGGACTCTTCCCTGCAGCACAAGAACTGCCTGACTGAAGGTGAGCTGGTTACTTGCACAAGAGAGTTTTGAACCCGACATAGCCAAGAGTCAACGCTCAGACCTCCAAAAAAAGGGAAAAGAATCAAAGCAACCTCTGGGTCACTCCCAGAGCAAGATAAGCCATTTATTACAACGCCAGCTTGCTTAAGTTTGCTTGTTGGGAAATCAAAGCTGGCTGGGAATGACAGGCTGCTCAAAAAAGGAGCAGAGAAATCCCTTCTAAAATACTCTGCCCTTTGACTAGGTGTCCTTCCAAGCCACGGGCTTTGCACTGTCCATCCACGAGGTGAGGAACAGATAGAAAGCTTAGTGGGAAATGGTTTAGCAAACAGAATGGCCAGTGGGACAGAGCATAAGAGGCAGCAGGAAAACCAGTGTGAATTTAAGAAAGGCTCTTCTACTGCCACAGTGTCAAATCCAGGCAGAGCAACTGCAATCTCTAATCCTTGGCCTAATTCCAAAGCAGCAACAACAGATTAGCCATGACAGTGACTTTATATGGCCCTTATCAGCAGAGTCAGTGCCATTAAACACCTCAGTGCTGTCACACTCACACAGAGACCCAGGATGAATAAAGGGGCTGGAGATTCGCTGGTCACCACCCCGAACTCAGCAGCAAAAACAGAGAAATGGGATGAACTCCCAAATTCCAGGCAGGTGCAGGTGACTGCCTCCCCTCCTCTCTGGGTGCAGAGGGGAGAACAGAGGGATCTGCACCCCTGCTCAGGGCAGGGAGCTCTGCCAGCCCCAGGCTGGGTGTTTCTGTCCCTGGGACAGCAGAAGAGAGGACAGAGGGATCTGCACCCCTGCTCAGGGCAGGGAGCTCTGCCAGCCCCAGGCTGGGTGTTTCTGTCCCTGGGACAGCAGAAGAGAGGACAGAGGGATCTGCACCCCTGCTCAGGGCAGGGAGCTCTGCCAGCCCCAGGCTGGGTGTTTCTGTCCCTGGGACAGCAGAAGAGAGGACAGAGGGATCTGCACCCCCAGCCCTGCTGCTGGGGGCTTCCCACAGGAGGCAGCTGCTGTGCTAAGGAGCTGCAGTTCAAATTTCACAGATTTCATCCAACTACATCTGTTCGTAGCTTTTGATCAGTTCTAAGTGGACAGAAATCCAACGTGGAAAGCAACAAACTTGCTGTATTTTTAGGGCTTTGCTTGTTTAGAATTTGGCCTGAACTTCTGGCTTTCAAAGGAGAGGTCCCAACTGAGAGGAGCTGAGGTCCCTTCCAAACCCAAACTATTCTGTGATTCCATCTCTGGAGCTGTGCTCCAGTGCTGAGATCCATAAAAAGGCAGAAGTGACTGTGTGTGTGCTGCTCGATCCAACCCTTGAACAGGAATTTTTAATGCTGCATCCAGAACTAACGCGAAACTGCTTAACCTCTGATTTTACTCCCTGACCTTCAAAGCTGATAAAAGCATATTTTTCCCCTTGAAAAGGAATAAAGCCATTAGAGAGCCAGGAAATGCTTCATCTCCATCTCAGGACTCTCATCCAAAAGCCTGCATTACGTTTTTCCTTCTCCTTTGTGCCAGTTTGGTAATGTGATTAAAGGATGGCATCACTGGCTCAAGTGTGGCCACAACACAAAAAAGCAGAGAGTTCCAAAAGAAGAAAATCCATGTGTAAAATACATAAATAACACGACATTGACCTGAAGACTCAAAGAGAAATTTGTGGAGATTTTGCCAGCATAATTGTGTCGAAATAACAACGGCTGGATTTCTTTCATGCATAAGGATCAAGAAAATTCTCTTATAAACTGCTTGCATGGTACCACCTTTGCAGAAAAATACACAAAATACACATTTGCTGTGAGTGACCCCAGGGCCAAATCCCACCTGCACGTCATCCCTGCAGAGGTGTCCTCACCCTCACTCCAGCTCCACATTAAACACGAAATGAGCAGACTTGGCTGACTCTGATGAAGATTTTGGGAATCTTGTCCCTCCCACCCAAGCACAGTTGGTTTCCCCTGCACCTGGGAGCTCTCTGAAACAAGAAGTGACTTGGAAAAAGCCTGAGCATGGGAGATTGTTATGGTGTGGGATCAGCAGGGACACAACTGCAGAAATGCTGCCTGCCCCAGGACAAACCATGGAAAGAACTCCCCACATTTTTAAAGGGTATTAAAAAGTAAAAGCTCAGAAAAAGAGCTTGGGGAGTAATTGATTTGGGGGTTGCTGGTCAGACTAAACCACTAACAGAGGTAAAGTTATTACTGTCAACATAAAATGGTTTTGGGGGTTGCTGTTTACCAGAAGGCAGGAAAAAATGTTACTGGATGAAATGATTTTTTTTTTTCATAAATTGAAAGGCTCTGTTTCATTTTCAGGTTGTTCAGCTCTTTCTTAAATTAAATTTTGACATATTAATTTCTTTGGCTGCCTCGAAGTTGTACTCTTCACTGAACACATCATTTTGCCAAGAATTTCAGCCAAACTCAGCTCCTAATAATCCAGAGCTATAAACACCACAACAATGGAGTTTTTTCCATTAGTGGAAAGAGGGAGCCATATAGCATTTCATGGAAATGGGATTGGAGGCAAGAGCAGAGCTGCTTCTTGCAGCTTCTAGAATTGCTGCTACAGGAAGGATTTGGAGAAGATAAAAGATCTGAGGTACCAAACACAAAATGACATTAAAACATTACCTCTGAAAAGGAGCAAGAGGGAGTTTTTAATCCACTGTAGACACTGGGGGTTTAGATTGCACTTCACCTAAAAATCAGCCTCTATCACAGAACTGGACATTTTTAAAAGCTCACAGGAAAAACCTCTCTCCTGATGCTCTCTGTACTTCCATCATACATCATTTATCCATTCACAGGGCCCACCCATCTCTCATTATATTCATGAAAATCATAAAGCAGAAAGTGTTCAGACTTTTTTAAAATTTTCTGTTCTCATTTATAACTCCAGCCTCCTTTTTTTTTTTTNTTTTTTTTTTTTTTGCTTCTGTAGCAGACCATGAACTGTCCTAGCAGTGCTATTGGAAAATGATAAATACTTGAAGCTGGCATTATGTATCAGCCTTTGTTACAAACAGAGTTCTCTGTGATTGTGCAATCCAGTGTTTGCAACCGAGCAGGCACAGCCATTTGTTCAGTTCAAAGATGTTAATGGAATATTCATACCTCATATCTTTTATGTTGATGGAGTATGAACTAATCAAATTTTCATATTATCTGTGCTCTATGAAACAAAACTAGTCTTTAGACACATTAATTTCTAGCTGAGACTTTGCCAGTCTGAAAACATCAGATTCACAGGCCAAACGCTTTGGTTGCCAGGATGTTGCCATAAAATGAAGTTCTGTGTTTGCAGCCACGTTAGAAATTGTATATAAATATATTATGCAGTACATGAAGCTTTTCTGCTGGATTCAGAAGTTACACAGGATCCTGCTCTGTCCTTCTAAAAGTCAGCATTTCTTTCATCTTAGTGTTTACACCCCTTGCAGATGGGATTTCTGCTTTGATGATTGAATTATTTTTGTTTATATTTTGATGACTTGACTAATCATAGACTGACTGTTGTAGGCTGAATGTTGGCAAAATTCAGCTCAAAATTTTCTTTTGCTGGCCTATAATTAGAAGCACTGGTGGTAACGTGCAGGTTGGTCTCTTCCACATCTGTCATTCCTGCTGTGAATTTCCACTTGCTTCTGTATTGTGGGGCTTTGCAATGACATTTCAGAGCAGACTCCTGCTTTAAAAAATTTTAAGAAGAGCTTTCCAAATGACTCCTGGGCAAAGTGAGAGTTAGTTCTAGGCAGAGGAACAGCACTGACCATTTGGGGCACAGTACAGAATTCTACTGCTCACAGAAGGAAAGGAGTATTTTCAATGAGGGAGAAAAAAGCCTGACTTACTTTTCTATCTTCATCATCCTGGTAAAGATATAGAAGCAGGTTTGAGTTCTGGGCTTACAGAGCTTTTACTGTTGCAAAATTCAGTAGCAATTTTGCAAGAGGTACAACTCCTTCACAAATCACTCCAAGACCTACCCAGCTTTTTAAACAGTTAAACACCCAGATGATGTTTAGCAAAGATCCAGTTCTAAGAAGACATGGACACTGATTCTGTTTGGATACCTTATAACCTCTCCAGGCACCTCAAATGTGACCTTCTGAAAAACTGATCCATGCTTAGTTAATTAAAAGAACCTGCACCTATCAACCATCCACAGAGAATGACAGGTGGAACTAACTTGCACTGTCCAGGGTAAGAACTGGAAAAATGGTTTAAAGAATGGAAAAATAAATGTTATATAAAGTGTGAAATCATTTATGACCCTAAAGGACTTGGCAAAAGTATCTACAAACTGCAACATGGGAAAAAGTCAGAGATGAGGGAAAGATGCTCTGGTTCTAGATTCCCCTTAAGCATATCTGATTTTAAAAAGGAGATAAATGGGCCTGAAGTATCCTCTGAGAGCTGCTCTGGCTCTGCTTTGCACCTCAGTGGTCAGGGAGGGCCCTGGTTACCTCTGGCCCTTTGAGGCCATGCTAAAATACATAAATGTCCTCTCTTACTGTGCTATTCACACCATAGATTTCTGAGGATGCTTTTACCCCTTGGGAAGAGGGGGTAAGAAGCAGGAAGGGGCCCAGAGCGTGATTTGATGTGGCTCCTCCCGAGAGTGACACAGTCATTTGTCTTTTGTTGCTGTGAAAATCACTGCACAGAGGAGCCGTGCGTGGGCGGCCAATTAAGATGTCAATAAAAGTAAATACACTTAAAGGGGTCACGGCCCTGCATCATGCAATGAGAAAAAAACCAAAAGGTTTATGTTTGCATCATGCTAATTAAATTGACATGGTTACTGCAAATCATTTTGTTTCACCTGGAGCTGTAATTAAGTGACACCACTTAATGAGAAGGAGCCAGTGCTGATTGAACATGCTTCTGCAGTGAAGCTGCCAGGACAATGAAGGATGTTTCTGTTTACATCTCCCATCATTTCCCATTCCCAAATGCCAATGTCTTTCCAGTGAGGTAAACACCGTTTTTAAAAATAAACAATCATTTGTGATTTTGGGCAGCCTTTAACCCAGCTTTTCACTAGCTGTCTGCATGAGAACAAAAATAAATAATTTAAATACCCTACAGTATTATGTCTCCTAAAGACAGGTTTTTAAAAGTAAAACATTGAAGTAATCAACACAAAAATTGAAATTTTAATTGTCTTTAAACTAAAGGATTTATCTAATCTGGATATACTGGGTTAAATTCCATTCTCCTTCATGGTGATTTTAGCAGGATTATTCCACATTTAGAGCAGATTTGTACATCGGTTTGGCTGCAGAACTTCTAAAAGAAATTGGGATAATGAGAAACTCCAAACTATTTGTGTGAAGAGCTTATGTAAAATAGAGAGAGGAGACAGGGAGGTACTGCCACAGCTCGGTGTCACTTTTTATTTCAGCTGCAGCTGCTTGCCTGAGCTCAGAACACACCCTGAGCTCACCTGGAGGTGCAGCAGCAGCTCCTGCTGCTCCCTCCTGCCACCACCTGGGAGTGGGAGTGGCACCGGAGAGTGGCACCTGGGACCTGAGAGTGGCACCTGGGAGTGGGAGCAGCACCTGGGAGTGAGAGTGGCACCTGGGAGTGGGAGCAGCACCTGGGAGTGAGAGTGGCACCTGGGAGTGGGAGTGGCACCTGGGAGTGGGAGCAGCACCTGGGAGTGAGAGTGACACCTGGGAGTGGGAGCAGCACCTGGGAGTGAGAGTGGCACCTGGGAGTGGGAGTGGCTCCTGGGAGTGGCACCTGGGAGTGGCACCTGGGAGCAGGAGGGGTGGCAGGGAGACAGTGCAGGAACCAAAAGGATGGTGCCAGCAGCAGCCACAGCCACCATATGTCGTTAATCTGCAGAGCCCAGCTTGGCAGAGCTCTTTCCCTCCGGTTCATTCTGTGGGCTCTGCAGATCCCCCATCGATATTCTCCTACCCAAAAAGCCTCACCACATTAATTATGATGGGATTGCTTTGCTAGGCAAACGGGAGCACTGCCAGCATCTCAGAATTTGGCATCTCGCTGTGTGATACTGAGAGCAACTCAAACACGAGATGGAACTTTAATGCCTGCTGCATCTTTCAAGTGCACCATCAAATCTGGATCTCCAGTTTATTATTTTTTTTTAAATGCTTTCAAACTTGAAAGTGAATTCAGTGCTTTTAGAAAAGCAGGATAAATAGAAATGCTTGGAGCCAGGAACACTGTTGGCAGGGTCTGTGAAAACTCTTTCACCCATTTCTGTGAGAAAGATACTATTTTTATCTTGGGCTGTCCTTAAAAAAGACCATCCTTCAGGTGTACTGTGTAACACAGTCAGAACAAGACTGGGAAGGGAGTCTGACAGATTTTAAATTATTATGGAAATCGTATTTCCTAAGTAAAATCTAGGTGCATCTGGAGAGAAGGCAGACTAGTAGAAAAGGCTCATTAGAATGTTTCAGCCTCTTTACCATCACTCCTAGAGGTAGCTCAGAATCTCTTAATTTTGGAAAGGAATGAATTTTCTTAAGTCTGTCCTCAGCCCTAAGACCAGAACCCAATACTGACAACACGAAATTTTATGATTGTTATGACATCAAGATGTATCTGAAGTAAATGAAGATGAGACCCAACTCCAAGCAACCCAAGGAGTGGATTCCCTCCTAGGAGGAAAATTGATTGTATTATTCAGTGTAACAAAAATCTCTAGCACAGAAATACTTGAGCCATTTGGGACTCAGAGCTCAGGAGACTTTAAGGTTTGTAGGACCCAAGTCCAGCACCCACCAACTTCAATACAGAAAAGCAGGTCTGCACACAAAGATTGCCTCTTGGCAGATGACTGAATCTTTCAGCTTGAGTTTAGCTGTGAAGAAATATTTAAAGAACATATTTCCTTCTGGGTAAAGAAGCCCAGCAGTGGAAGAGATTTTTATCTCAATGTGTGTAAAACACAATCTGTGCATATTTACTGCCTTATCAGTCACCAAAATCACAGATACAGCCCTGTAAAAACAGAATTAGACTTTAAGACACACAGCACAGGGTGCACACCTGGTTTAATTTGATTAAGAGTCATTTAATACCTGACAGGCACTGTCAGACAGGGGGATTCAGGCAGCTCATCACCTGAGGCAGGGCAGAGCTGGGCAGGACAGAGCTGGGCAGGACAGTCGTGTCCTGAGAGCTGCCCGTGGCACCTTGTGCTCGGAATTCTGCAGCCATCCATCCTCAAGGGAACATGTCTGCTCTCTGCAAACCCCTCAGCAAACTGGCCAACAGCCAAATCCCCTGCTCCTCCTCTCCCTCCCTGGTTTTTGGGCTGGAGAGAGAAAGGAAACAAAGCCAAGCCAAGCCTGGCAATTGTCCCCGTGTTTGTCACTGCCATCTCTTGTTTCAGCCCTTAGAAGTATTGCAATGTGCATGAAAAGGCAAGAGCAGCACCTGCATGGAGGGGAAGGCAAAAGCCTTGAGCCATAAGCCCTAATCCTAGCCTAAATCTAGTCCCACGTGCTGGACAACATGTTGAGAGCAACCAGGGACAGTGGAAGGTGTCCCTGCCCACAGCAGGGGGCTTGGGGCTGGATGAGCTTTGAGGTCCCTTCCAACCCAAAGCAGTCTGTGACTCTGTGACCCAAAAGGGACCTGTTTGTTTTTGTCTGTAGAGTCTGTGACTCTGTGACCCAAAAGGGACCTGTCTGAAGAACAGGAATCAGATTTATGCACACACATCAGGAGTCTGGCACCGCCCAACCCCCTCGCACATGTATCTGTATTTGCACACATTTATTTCAGTAGGAAAACCCTGCAGCCAGTCCCCTGCAGGTGGGAGGCTCTGCCTGAGCCAGGAGCTTGCCCACCTCTTGCACCAAGGCTTTGAAAGGTTTCTGTCAATCCTGCTGACTGCAATCCCTTGATGACAGCCCCCACGGGTGCTTTAAATGCACTTAACTTGATTAGGTCTCACTGAATTGTTTGCTTTTTCAACCATCCCTGCGTTAGGGAGAGTGGAATCTAAGGCTGGCCAGCTCTCAGGAGTTCCTTTATTGATCCCCACTCATCCTGAAGGTGGTGAAGCTCCCACTGACATCAAGGAGAGCTCTTTGCCTGGGTGAGAGATGAGTGTGCCATATGCTTATTTAAAAATAAACAAAGTGAACTGAATCAAAGAGAGTGGTGGGGCATTGGGAGCACCATTTGGGAAAAAAGGGAAAAGGAAAAACTGCTTTATTCCAGCCCAGGGAAGGCTCTGGGACCAGAATGGTTCCGTGATTAGGGGCTGATTTGACTCCATCCTATTCCCGCTTCAAATTTCAACTCTGCTAATGGATATCTTTTGGAAAGCACAGCCGGAGAGGATTCCTGAGTTACAGCTACCCACATGTTTTCTGTAAGAGCCAACCAGTTTTAATAGCCACTTTCAATAACTCCAAACCTCGGGTGGTTTCAGGCCCATTGCACCCCACAGAAAGGTTTTACAGCACAGGCCATCAGCAGTGTCACTCCTGCACACCTTTGCTCAGACACCAGAACCCCTGACAAAGACCTCTCTTCATCACCTTGTCCTTCTTTCTCTTTCTAAAAAAGCAGTAACAACATTTTTTATTACCAAGCCCTTTTAAAGCTTCAAATACAGCCAATAGAGGAAAACAAAACAAACAAAAAAAAACCCCACAAAAGGCAGGAATAAGAAGTCCCACAGCTGAAACTAATAGAGACCATATTTATGTAAGTATGTGTATTTAAGTGTTTCAGGTTTAGGGTAAGACACCCTTTGCCAAAAATGTGGCAGCTATATTTGCTATTCTCTATGGGAAATGTTATAAAGAATCAAAAGCAAACAAATTTTCCTTTCAAATAAACTTGACCCATATGTCTCAGACATGTGTTTCCCTTTGAATCCTTGTCCCCCTTTGATGGTGTTACATACTTTCCCCTCTTTAAGAGCAAATAGTTTGTTGTTCTAGCAATGCTTTCCCACAACTCTACCCTGAGAGCTCCCCTGGTTTCCAGATCCTGAAAGTCCTCTCTCCTTGGCCACAGCTTCTCCAGGGATGCCCCAAGCTTTGCAATAGTCCTGCAAGGCAAACTTTGGCTACTGCACTGCCATCACTGCAGCTGGGGAAAAAACAATCCAGGTGGCAGATACCTCAGTGCAGCGGAAATCAGCATTCACTGGGGAACTGTCTGTGATCTCCTGCCCTTTTATATTCTCTCTTCTTGCACTCATCGATGCCCTTTTATCCCCAAGCAATTTGTGTGGAATTAGCTCTTGCCTTCCTCCTCTAGCTAGGAGGAGAATTGTTTAAGACATCTGAAAAAAAAACCCCTGTTTCACTGCAGCTTACACAACTTTGGGGTAGTTTACAACATTCCTGTTAGTTTAGAAATGAACACCACCCAACCTAACACGTTGGGCAACAGGTTGTCAAAGCATCACACTGGACTGTTCAGCAGGATTGAATGAGAATATAAATAATTCCTACTAATCTCTGGCTACTGTTCCTCTGGATAACAAGCATGGAAGGAAAAACCCTAGCCAGTCTGCTTTGCAGGGTGAAACAGACAGCTCTCATGAGAATTTCACCTTGAAAATAAATGAGGGAGGACCTCTCAAATCAGTTCCATGTGTCACCTAAAAGCTAAGCCTGTTTAATTTCTTGTACAGGCCAGAGGCTGCAAGAGAAACCTGTCTTAGTGCTCATCTTCTCACTTTCTCCTTCCTTCCTTTCCATCCATCCACACAAGGGAAATAAATGTCTCTTTTATTCAGCCACGGCCCAGGGACTCAGCTCCAGCTCTGAGCTACAAAATAACATGTTTTAATTTATATATTTCATCTCTATTATATTCATATCGTACACAGAAATATCTTAACAGTAGGCTCACTGCCCAGCGGGATACTCTTGGTCTCTAGCAAATTTTCACTCAATAAGCAGAAAACCCCAGAAAACACCAGGAAAAGCTCCCTGATAAATGTGCCTGTTCACAGGGCTTTCACTAGCTGAGTTCAGAATGACAAATGAAAGCTTCAGATCCATTTTTTGTTCTCAATAAAAATCTTGTTTAACAGTGTCATGAATATTCATGTTTTTGGCACAGCCCCACATTAAGCAAGAAGAGCCAACTCCAACAAGAAAACAACAGTCCACTTGGCTCTACAAAAGGATGCACTGGATTTTGGACACTAAACCACACACTTAGTGAAAGGTATAAACCTCAAGTTCTAGCGCAACCAACTTACTCACTTACATAAATTTACCTGTACCAGAATAAAAAACTTAATTGAAAAGAAAATTGGGAAAAAAAAAGAAGTCTGACTATTAAGCACAATCAGCTTTACCCACCAGGTCAGCAGCACTCATTTGGAATCTTACAAGAAACTTTTCTCTAAGGCTGCTTTAAGCCTTAGAAACACACTAGGAAGATGTTAAAAAGCATAAAAGGCCAGATTTTAAGAATTTCCCATAAAAATCAATCCAGATTCCAATTTTCTCCAAAATACCCATCTGAAATGAATTCCCACACATGGCTCTTTCTGCTCTGAATAATGAAGCTCTAATATAACACAGAGAATAGCTGGTCTTTTTTTTTTTTTTTTTGGGTACTAAGAACATGCTCAGATTGAGTTAAACTCAATTTGTGTTTCTTCTTTTTCTATCCTTTTTATGTTTCTGGAAAAAACAAATAAAAGGTAAAACCAGTTATCCATTAAACAAACACATGAGTATACTTCACACTGGCAATTGTGAATATCAATACAATTAATTTTCTTACATTTGGAAAAACTCAATTACCACAATCGTCGTGCCTTTTTCCCCCTTTTCTTTCATGTTGCTGAATCAGCTGAGTATTTGGTGAAAAGGCAAATCACACAGCAAATGTAACCAGTCCAGGAGGCCCCTTAAGCACCACTTAAATAATTATTAAATAACATTCCTTATCCTTTTACACATTTTCTGAGCAGACAAGGACACGTGGATGTTTCACCTGCTTTTGCCATGAATCTCTTACATTTCCTCCTTGGACAGGCAGGACTTGGATAAGAACACAAGAGCAGCAGTGGGCTAGGTGCAGGCAGATACAATTACACAACACAACAGGACAATCACTGCCTTTCTGAACAAGCAGAGCCTCCTAGAACAAGAAGTTCTCGACCGTTTCCCCTTCCCTGGAATTGCTGCTGCATCCAGCTGAGATCTGGCCATGACTCACCCTCATTTAGGGATGAGAACAGAGCTGTTGTGGGATGAGAACACGAGAGTGGCTCTCACCTGACACATCTCCTGTTCAGTGCAGGACACCTTCTGCTCCTGGTTTTGCTGGCATGGAAAAAGGAGTATTCCCAAAGCAGACCCAGTAATATTTACACCACAGCAAGCTGTAGGATTGAAATAACCCTGCAGAAGCACAGAAGCATCACCCCATCAACTGAGCGAGCACTCAGACCCCTTCCAACAATTTTCACTGAATTTTCAATTCTCACTCAGACCCCTCAACAATCTCCAGTGCAGCGCCAGCACGTTCCCACCTGCAGGGTGAAGCATTTGAGAAAGCACAGTCCTGATTTAGAGAGTCCCTGCACACGAGGACACAGCTCTGCAGGAAAGCCTGGTGCAGAGCTGGGGCTCACAGCCTCAAACCCTCCATGCACAGCATCTTTAATGCCAGCACTCCAGGGAAGTGCTCTGTCACACTAAACTCTGCTTGATGCTCGTGCAAGGTGGTACAGAGCCTCCTGGGAAACCCCTGGGAGAGTTAATAGAGATGAACCTGAGAGGGCTGTGAAGATGTTTAATGAGGTTCAATCTAAAATCATACAGAATGTAACGCAGAACATGCAAGCCTCTTCTTGTAGATAATGATTTGATTTTTTTATTATTTCTCTTTAATTTTTTTTACTCTAAGATTAAAAGAAAATTGCTACATTTTTCAGATAATTGTGACAGGGAGTAGGGAAAACCCTAGAAAACACTTGCAGAAAGACTTTTTCCAGGAGAATTTTTCCTTTCAAAGGAGCCAGACCTCAGAGCTGTCCCTGGCAGGGGTGTCACAGGGGTGTGGGGACTCCAAGCAAGCTGCCCGTGCTGGGAGGAATTGGTAACACTCCATTCTGCATCTGCATCCCTCACAGAAAACCTGACAACAGCAGTCTGGAGGGAACTGGGTAGCAGAACCTCGTGGAGGGGACTTAGGCTACTGTAGTTTTGTAGAGCTTTTCATGAGGCATTTGGGGGTTTTAAGGCAACAAAACAGAAGTACTAACACAGGGAAAGAACTGCTACTCCCTTCATTAGTGTTCACAGAAAGGTTGGGAGGGATTTTGAACAACTGCCAGAAGTTCATGGGATAAATTCCACTTCAAAATGGAGCTGTTCAAGAGCAAAACCGAAGTTCACACGCCTCATCTGCTGTTAGATCCCATTCCCCCACAGCACTTACCAACACCCAGCCAGGGACTGCTCCCACCCTGAAGTATCTGAAATCTAATTAAACACGGGCAGGAATAAAAGCAGAGCTGAAGTAGCTGACATAAAATTCGGTGTGTGCTGAAAGGTGACACCAGTCACACACCAGGGCAGGAGCCCTGCAGTTTATTGCTCTCCATCCAGCACAATCATGACATATTTGCACAGCTCTGGCATCCATTAGGTGTGCACAGTGAATAAAAAGGACACGTTGTGGTGGGGTTTATGTCAATGTTTTCTTTGAGTAAGAAATAAAGCAGCAGTTACCATAGCAATGGACAGAGAGCCCGTCACCTGATGCTATGAAAATTAAAGAATGCAGGCTGGAGATGACAGCACAGCCCCATGTCAGTAACACACAGAGGGATGAGGCTTATTAATTTCTGCACAACTATTCAACATTTCTTTAAAGATCTTTCAGAAGATATTAACATTAACCAGCTGTCACTATCTACAGCCAGCTGATAAAATCTTCATTCAGCTCTCCCAATATTTCTGCCCAGTACAAATTACAGTAGCGTTGTCTCAGACAGATAAGAGAAAAATTCTTCACAGCAGTACCCTTGAGCCTGGAAAAGGGAGGTTACACGTCATCCTCACGTGTTGTGCCCAGGCTGGACTGCCACCTGCAATACCCTGTCAGGGCTCTGCTTTAGGGTCCTGACAGCCACCAGGAAAGGCTCTGGGGAGCTCCTGGGAAGGGCAGTGTCACCCAGCCCAGCCCCGAGGGACCTGAGCCCCCGAGGTCCTGGTGCTTCTCCCCAGGCTCTGCTGTGAGCCTGAGCTCCTTCCATCTGGAATCACCACTCTCATGGATCCTGAGGACAGCAGGACCCCCCCACAAACCAAAGCCCTGTCTCAAGGACCCAAAGCCACCTCCTTGAACACTACTGGGATGTCACCTGCGGGGCTGTGACACTCCTGTCCCCATAGCTGACTTGTCACACACTGCCTGCTCTTTCTTGTGTTTGCCCTGAGCCTCTGCTCGGGCCAGCTCTGTTCCCTTCACAAATGAATTACAGCTTTAACACCAGCCCTTTATCATCTTCTGCCTCAAAAACCAGTATTACAAGGGTACATTGTCCACAATCATCATCACACAACCAACGGTGACTAAGAACATACCAAAAAATGGTTCTGTCATTTCCTTTCTACTGGAAAATTGTAATCAGGCTGCTATAGAAGGGAAAATCACAAGCTGGTGCTCATGTGGCCTCTCATGGGTGTCTGGAATCCAGAGGAATAAAAAGTAGCCCAAAGCCTGTGAATATTCTCATTACTTTCCACAGGACTAAATTTGGGCCCGTTCCTAAGTGACAGGCTCCAACTGTGGGCTGGTGTTTCCTTTCCATAGGAAGAATTCTCAATGCAATCAGGGCTTTTTCTAAGCTAGACATAACCTCAAGCAGAAAAATATTTTTGTTGCTACTGGTGGTATCCGTCCAACCTGCAGAGACCAGGCACAGCGAGTGACTGCAGCAGTCACCATCACAGCACCTTGTTTTTTAAAAGCTATGGTAAAGCTTGCAGCCCTCAGTAAGCAGCCATGCAATCCATAGGAAAATTTAGTTTCCTCAAAATAGGACCCACAGCTGTCCAATATGCCAAATAAGGAACCCCTGAGGCTGGTCAGTAACAACATTTTTGCCTCAGTGAGCACCTGTAGGGCTGAACTTCTTCCCCAGCACTCCTGGGCTGAAAGAAAGACTAAGCATGACTTTATGGTCTGGTCTGTCAGACACTCTTTTACCTGCAAAACCAAGTTGTGATTCATGATCCAGAACTATTTATGTGTTCTGGTTAACAACTTATCAGGGAGGTTGAGGAAGCAAGCTCTACATTTTGGGAAGTGCCACACATTCCCCTTAATGAGCCTGTCTGTCTTGTACAACGTGCTCGCTCTCGTGGCACTTTGGAAATGCAGGGTTACATCTTGGAGCCAGAGCTTGTATGAAAAAGAGATTCTTTTAAGCAGCCTGACAGCTGAAAATGCAGAGGGCTATGTCTGAAGTGCTTCCCCCCATTTTTCTTTTCTCCCAAGATCCATGCTGTTTGTCAAGCCTTCCTTTCTCTAGTCTTGCTGATGTAAGCAGCAATATGAAAACCTAACACGATGTCGTTGGAGATGATTAGGCTGTTAGTGCAAATTAACCCCCGGCAGCTTTGCTAATATACACACTCTGTAACACACCAGGAACCAGGCAAACAAACAACAAAAAAATATGCTGAATTTCCTTTTAACCCAGTCTCATCTCAACTGTGAATTAATCAGCTCTTCTGTGTATTCAAAGTCTGTAGAAATGCAACCTGCTTTGTAGAAATGCAAATACACACAACAGCACAGGTATCCCTCAAGAGACAGCACAGCAGGGCAGGGTGGGATTTCAAGGAAACACACCCAAGGGGGTCCCAAAAGAAATAGTGGCAAAACTTGGAGTCAAACATTCTAGAATTTACAGGAAAGCTCGGCATTCTGTAGAAATTAACTCCTAAGTGTGAGTTAGCACTTGCCAAGATCCTTGTGCCTTTTGTGGGAGTTCCAACTAAAGTGCCACAAGAACATATAAACAATGTGATTTCTTTGTGCCTGTGCTGTCAGGAGTGAGGGGCAGAAAAAAAACTTCTATCAATCTGACCCTTTCTGCCTTGAATAACAAGCCCCACAAGCACCAATAAACCCATCAGATTTTACAGTTCTGCTAGCACAGTTCTGCTCTGGGATTACCCCCCATGCATCCTTCCATCCCAAATCCTCCTCCCCCCATGCATCCTTCCATCCCAAATCCTCCTCCCTGCCAGCTCTGAGCTGGGGGCTGCTGGTGTCCCTCCCAGTATGACTCCAGCATCACTCCTGCTTCTGCAGCTTGGACAGATGCACTGAGGCTTTGCAGCCTCGGCTCTTCTCAGGGATTTCTCATTTCCACTCAGACCCAGGGGCTCACACACTTCCTTGCTTCCAGGGGCCCTGGAGCCCAACAGCTTGTCAGATAATCACACCGAGGATTCCCAGGAGATCCCCTAATGCATCAGATCACCGCGTTTTTTCACACACATTCTCTTGACTCAACCCAACTCCCAGTAGGGTGGAATTCCCTCCTTACTGCTGCCTTGGGAGGATTGGAGTTACGCGCTGTGATCTGCTAACGAGCCACCATTGTCCCTAATTAGGCGGGGAAGCAAGGATTTAATTAACGCTTGTAACTCGAGTCTTGGCACAAGTGGCTAAGAGTCTAACCAGGAATTCCGCAGCGGTGCCCTATCCCCTCCCCAGCAGCCTGGCAGGGGTTCCAGAGCCGGGGATGCAGGCAGTGCAGCGGGACAGAGGCACCTGGGTACCAGGAGTGACCTCACGGCACACCTGGAGGGGATGGCAGGGGAACGCCGCACACCAGGGCTTTCACCAGGACACCTCAGCGGGAATTCCTGAAACCCCAACGCCTTGGCCAGAAGTTAAGGCAGCCCTCGGCTCCAGTACCAGGAGCCAGGAGCTCTCTGGCTGACTGCAAAAATTTCCTTCTGCCATTCATGGCCGCTCCCTACAACAGCCCCCATCCATCTCTTCTACTCTACCAATTAACACATCAGGAAAAGTTTTCAAACACACAAAAGCCTGAAGTGCAGAAGTCAAAATCCATTTTATATTGTCTGTGTATAGATATACTATGTTCATAGTACATATATATATACACACACAATAGATATACATACACTATATATTATATATATAATATAAATANNTATACAGTGTATATATAGTGTATATATATAAAAATAAATATTTCTGTCTAGTTCAGGTTTGTTCACAGTTCCTGGAGCTAGCCCTGGAGCCGGCTCAGGAGCCCACAGATCCACACTTTGGGAACGCCTGCTTCCACAAGACAAAGAACATTCCTGCAAGTGCTGCCCTGCCGATTTAGCTAATTCTCGCACGGCTTCTGCGTGATGGAACTCCACGGTAGAGGAGCTGAGCGAGGTGTTCATGGTCATTTTTCAGTAACTGGAGTTCTGCTCACAGCAGGCTGAGTCTCCTCCGGGCTCCCTGGATGCTTCCCCGACTGGTGCTGGTCAGTCAGCACGCGACTCCCAAAGCCTGCACACAGGATCTGCCTTCCAGCAATAAATCCATAGGTTATTCTCAGCAGTAACGGGTACATTTCGTTGGAGAATTGCTCCAAGGGTTTCTCAGGCACCACAGTTTTTCAGAGGCATTTAAAGAGAATCAGGGGAAAGTGCCGGTTTTTCTCTTTTCTAGGTAGCTTCAATTTCAAGTTAATAATTAGCTCCTTTTAGAACTTTATTAAACCAGACTCGCTGGTAGCACAGTGAGCCCCTCACCTGTTCTGGTGAGAAGCACCTTTCTGGGATGTTTAAAGGACATCCTCCTCCCCAGCTTAGCAGCTCTGAGAATGAGTCATCAGTTTGGAGGACCCAGCTGCCTCTGGTGTGACACCAATGTCCCTGAAAAGTGCCTGCTAAGGGCTAATGAAATTAAACTGGAGCGAGATGCCACTCTCTCAAAATAGCATTAACACGTTCCCTTCTTTGAAGAAGTATTTTTTACACCGTAAATGGTTTTTAAAGCTAGGCTGGGAAATATTCCCCCTTTAGTGTGCCACTTCTCGAGTAAATGGTAATTAGGAGTGCTCCAGCAGACTGCCCCCATTGCTTACTGGAGCAGAATATCCAAGCTGATGGCACCATTGCTATGAATTTACTCCAGAGAAATCTCAACAAAGCCCTTGCAAGGTGCTGTTGTAGCTCAGCACTTGCTAAAACCATCATCTCCCAGTGTACTTTTCTTTCAGTAACCTGCTGCTCTGTAGATGTGCAGCTGAATTGTTACTAATCATTTTATAGAAGGGAAAGTAAAACAAAAAACAACAACAAAAAATCAGTAAAATTTAAAGTTTCACAAGGCTGAACACCCAACAACAAAGTATATAAACCTTTCTCAATGAAATATCTAAAACCCCTTCAAGTCACAATTCACAGCTCTGGGCATTTTTGCAAAGCAGCTCTGGACTAGCACCTGGCTTTGGGGGCCCTATCAATGCCATAAAACAACTCAATTTTCCAATTAGAAATAGACCCATAAATAGGAAATAATGAGACAACAAAACCAAGTCCAGGGGATTCAAATTCCCCTCCCTTCAGATGTCACCTGAAACGCTTTTGTGCAGTGAAATGACTCTTAAATATTTAAGCAATGCAAAGCTGCATAGGACATGTAAAATGTTTTGTTGCAATTCTTGCCATTTGGAGATGCGCACATACACCAGAAGAGCATCCCAAACTCTTCTGTCTCTCTTCATTTCACTCCAAGCTCTGCTGGTTTTAAATAAAAATCAGTGTCAAAAAAAGCACACTTCAGAGAACAAAAACTGCATTCCGTTTACTGTGGAAAATAGATCCTTGGGATAATGCATCCCAAATTCTGGGTTAACACGAAACTTAGAGTGATTCCAGCTCTGGTTTAGGTTTTGCATGTTTTGGTACCTTCGACTTCAGCTCCTCATTACAATGTCACTTGTGTTTGCCATGATGCCACCACACTGCAGTGTCAAGAACTAATAAACCAACAAGGAAGTACAGATTTCGGGGTAATGAAAGTTATTTCATCATACGGTGAGATTAAAATGTCACTATCTAAAAGCAAACAGTAACTCATTGAAAATGTTATTATTTTTGGTTCTTGTAGGTGCAGCTGGGGGCAGTGCCAAGCTCCTGGGAGAGGTTTACTCCCTAGGGAGGCTCAAACAGGTCCTTCATGCAGAACAGGCAGAGTCAGTGTGGAAGATCCCCCTTTTTCATGACCAATTCATCCAAAATGACTTTTTATATTGAGATTCCCAAGCACTTACACAGATGTTACGACCATAACAACCTTTTCTGCCTCTTCACATGCATCCTCCTCCAGGTCCTTCAGCTGCTGCCAGCACCACCCAACACAGCCCTGCTGTCAATACTCGTTATGCACTGAAATGTAAAAGCTGTCCCAGCTCATGGGTTTAATAGCTTTCCTCGCTGCATTTATCCTTATCCAATTTGTAGATTTATTATTACTCCTAATTATCCATTGTGTTGGGTTGATTTGTTTGCTGGACAAAGGTAGCACTGATTACAACTCACACCACTCCAGCTGCAGCGAGCTGCACTGCAAAATCTGTAATAAGAAGCCTGAAGGGAAGAGAGAAAACACTCCTGTGTGTTAGACCTCTTTTCTCTAATCAGGATGTAACAACTTCATCCCCTTTCTCTTTACTTACCCTGCTCAATGTCTGCTGTAAATCAGGTTATCTGCTGGTTCAGCACCTTGCAGAGTGAGTTAGAGCTGATCTGCTGGCCAGCAGAGTGACAGAGAGCACTCAGCACTCCCACCCCTTTTGCCTGGCCCTGTGCTGCACAGAGCTCTGCCAACTCAATCGTGGCACGACATGGCATGACAAACAGCTGGCAGGTACTTCATGGTGAAGTACCTGCAGAAGAATTTAGAGCTCCAGAACAAACAGAGCAGTGCACACAGAACAGCCTTTCCAAAGCTGCCTGATGCCTTCAGCTCAGCCCTCCCCATCTCCTCCTTCAAGTACCCCAGCAATCACATCCAGTTACGTGTAACCTTCTGAAGGCAACCCCACAAGAACACCTTCTTTGCAGCTTGGTTATGGTTCTTTCCCTTTTCTCTAGCCTGCGGGGTGTGAGGGTTCAGGAAAGCATTCAAGAACAGGGTCGTGCCCTAAGGATTTTGCTTTCTAATCCTTACAGACAATACAGCCACAATGATGGCTCAGATTAGAGAAGAGTGTAACAGCACTTGGAGAGGTGACAATCAGTCCTGGTAGCTCTGAGGAAGCCAGAGGTAACAATTTGTGGCAGCTCTGGGAAGGACACAAGACCTCGATGATCTTCATTTTAAAAATTGCTGGGTTTTTTATTTTCTTTCCTGTACTGATGCTTCTTTCCTTCTGTTCATGCTTTACCAACTGCTAGAGGTAACAGCAATTTTCCTTACTGTACCATCATTCATCTCTCTTTTGGGAGCCCAGAAATCCAGTGGTAGGAAAGCAGGGCAATATTTTCCTCCCCTTCTCTATTCCTTCAGCTCTTTTATCAAGATTTTCCCATTCATGTTATTGTTGATAACATAAGGCAAACCTGAAACCCCTTCCATGAGAGAAAACCAAAGTCCTACAGTAACAAGGCTGAACACTCCCAAGGGTGATGCTGACCAGCTGTTTGCAGATAGAAAATGCCTGTAAAGACCTACCAGAGGTGACACAGCAGGACAGGAACAGGACCTACAACCTCTCAGGATGGTTTGAACTGTTCCCACAACACTCCTGTGCTCACTGGGTGCAAGAAAGGAGGAGCTGTGTTTATCCACAGGGTGCTCCTACAGCATTAAGGCACCACCCTGCACAACCCACCTCCCTCCCTGCCACACCAGCCATCCTCCCAGACTTTACTGGTGGCTCCTGGGCTGATGAATGCACAGCTACAGCACCAGGATTCTGAATGAAGACACAATTTAGGAACACAGACAAATGCACAGGTACAGCACCAGGATTCTGAATGAAGACACAATTTAGGAACACTGATAAATGCACAGCTACAGCACCACTATTCTGAATGAAGACACAATTTAGGAACACTGATAAATGCACAGCTACAGCACCACTATTCTGAATGAAGACACAATTTAGGAACACAGATAAATGCACAGGTACAGCACCAGGATTCTGAATGAAGACACAATTTAAGATCACGCTTTCAATTGCCATGATTTGTGGCTATGAGGTCATTTAGACCAGTCTGCTTCCCTTTTGCCAGAGAAGATTTGTAGCTATTATTTCCCACCCCCCAAGCAATGATCACATGCTGTTTGCTTCAGCTCTGCATGTTGCAATACCTCAATGAATAATATACAAGGAGCAGAAAATAAACAAGCCCACTGTGCCTGGGGATAATGTGTGGTGTGTTTTTCTTTAGATGATTAAATGTGAGTGCATGTCATAGGATGTAGGGCTTGCTCTGCTGGGAGCCCAAGAGGATGAGAGCACACAGCTCTCTCCGAGCAGGCAAATGGCCACGGAGAAGGTTAAGGGGGCCCCCGGGCAAGCCCAGCATATGCACTGCTATTCCCTGGCTGCTCTGCTCTCTGGGCTCTTTCCAGACACAGACACCCCACGGGTTCCTGGCTCACACTCCACCCCCTTCCACACCTCGGAAGTTGCACTGAAGACATCAGATTTCCACCACAGAACTGGGAAGCTCCACTTGGCTTTGCAGCAGCCCTCTGCTGATGCCTTGAGTTTTAGCTTTCATATTTTCCAGACTCTGTACTGCCTTAGTGTGTAACTCTGAACTTCATATCAAGTGTCAGCAAGTTCTCCTCACAGCTCAGTCACACACAACAATCCTTTTCCAGCCCCAGAACCAAGGACACGCTGCAGCTCCAGCCCCAAAAAGTGCAAACCACAGAGAATTGAGGAGAGAAACTGGGAGGATGGGGCTGCATAACCTGGAGCTGGAATTGGACAATTAACCCCAGTATGGAAAGGGACCAAAACTTATAGAAGTGTGAAAACTCCTGACTGAGTCCATCCTGGGTGTAGCCCTGGCCAGGCTCTTGTGCTGCCCAAGGTGAATCCTGTGAAGGCCTTTTAATAAATGCCTACTTTATTCATATTTACTGACTAGCCTCTGTTCCAGGTCAGCCTCTCTAGGCATCACTGCCACTGGAAGAACCTCTGCAAACAGAACAGAGTTCACAACTTGTGGGATGGTCCCATACAGCCTCTGCCAGCGGGGTCAGCTGTCCCTCCCCCCTGCACTAAAGCAGTAAAAACCATTTCCTTTCTTTCACATGGAGTTCCCCTCCTGTACACCTCAAGCCAAGCTCCCATTTCACGCCTGAGCTTTGGCAGATCCACGAGCCCACCACGCCTGTGAGATTTCAAATCCAAGATTGCTTTGGAACATCCCACATTCATTTTCTTGCCCTGGCTGTGGAGAGGTGGAAGCACCCTGAACAGGGCTGATTTCCAGAGTCAGTCAGCCCCATCCCCACTGCAAGTAAGAAAAAGCCACTTTAAAAAATCTTAGTTTTTCAGCCTCTTGTGCTCTTGCATCTGGTTCAAAGCAACGTTAAGCGAAAATGCAAATCATCTTTCCACCAAAAGGGTTTTTTCAGCAAGAGAACACAGCCTGAGCTCTGCATTTGTGCTGGCACAGAACCACCAATACACCAACCCGTGTCAGACTGTGCATTCCAGATAAATGTTCCCAAAACTACAGCCAATCCTCCCTGTCCATAACAGCAAGTCTCACAGGCAACTACCAACATCCCACACCCACATTTCCATCTCTGACTGCTGCACCTCTCAGCCAGATTCATTTCTGAGCAAAGAAATACAGCCCCAGATTTCAACAAGCTTGTTTGTCTTCAACTTGCTTTTCAGGAAAATAAAGACAGTGACAAGGACCTTCAGAGACAGATCCCCATTCCCATTCACCCAACAAACACCCAGTTCATTGCCTCTGGATTTCTTCTTTCACCACAGCTATGTTTGTTACGCGCAAAAGTATTCTGTTTCTACTACTTTGTGTAAAGGGATTTTCAATAGAAGAGAAGTAACAACATCAGAAGACACTTCTAGCACGGAGGTTTCACTCAGTAAACAGGTGTCTGGGAGATTATCTCGCCAATTTAACCAAAGCTGCAAACACCACAACGGTTCTGGGATGACTAAAATCCCCCTTTTTTCAAATAAAAGCCTTTTATCTGCCAAGCGACACTTCCTGTTCTAAAGGCTATTCTCCTTGGTGGTTGTCAACTATGTATTAATCTAATTCATATAAGCCTTAGAAATAAATTCTTTCATGTGCAGAATCTTTTGGGAAACTGATTCCCTGAGGCTTTAGAGAGCAATTGTTGCTTATCACCGTGGAAATTTCCACTGAATTTAAAGCCTGGTAACAAGTTAAAAAAAGATACATCAAATTTTTCAGTGATTAACAAGTTTGCCAGTCTTTGTCATCCTCAAAGGATTTTCATCTGATCGGTAGGGAAACTGCTAAAAATGAAAATAAAAGGCAAGTGATCTGACCCAGTAAGGCAGTTCCTGTGTTCCCACTCCTGTCCAAAATAATGGCACTCACTTCTAACAATCCCTTACAGGCAGCAGCAATATCAAACACCTTGGGCTTTATTTAAAGGACAAATGTGCTGCCAAAGACAAACACTGCTTAACTGCAAGTGGATAGTTAAACCCTCCCCACAGAGCTCTCCTAACAAAACCACTCTGTGTGTGGGAGAGGCAAGCTCTGCCAGAGCACTTACAGAGAAGCAGGTAATTGAAGTTTTTCTACATTCAAACTCCATGCCTGTGCAATAAAACCTGATTTTAAAAGCGCCATAAAGCAGAGAAGTTTTCTGATGCCTTGCTGTCTGTCATGGCACAGAAACAGCCCCGCTAAAGCAGCAGTTTTGTACCTTACTGCACGCTGTGGGCCTGAGATAAACGGCACGGCAGACATGCTAAAAACCTCCCAGTGACAGGAGCTTTCAATCCTCTTCACAGCGTGCAAAGAGGAAAATAAGATATTTCAGTGACTAGGAGCAACCTTCAGCGGGAACCAGCTTCAAACCAGTTGAGATTCATCCCACGTCCCCAACATCTTTGTGTGCCACCGTGTCAGGAACACACCCAGCCAACCTCCTCACCTGAGAATGAACTGCTCCACCGAGGAATTGTTGGCGATTGTCACGTAGACGTTCACAACCTCCCCCTGTTTAACGGGCTTGGAGGGCAGCCACACCACAACGTTGCTGTCCAGCCGTAGCTCCGTCAGCTGGGAGGCCTCCTGGCCCCGGTAGAGGCTGACAGAGCCAATCCTCTGCAGGTGGGACATGCTTTCATCCACACCATCCTTCCCGGGCCGGATGGCGTTGCCCTTGCGGATATCCTCGGCCGTGCACTCGCCCTTCTCGTCCCCGGGCTGCACCGTGTAGTAGAGCTCCACGGGGCTCCCCTCCAGCTGCTCTGCTGCCTTCTTGCGGCCAGCCAGCACGCTGGGGGGGTTGAACCAGGCGGGCAGCAGCTCCAGCTGTGCCACGCAGAGCCCCAGGTCCCCCCGGAGCCGGCAGCTGCCGCGCACCTCGCGCGTCTCGCGGAAGGCGAAGAGGCGCAGGCAGGGCAGCCGCTCCGCGGGGCTGTACTCGTCCCAGTCCCTGCCCACGATGTAGAACAGCACCTGCACCCGGGGCTTGCTCAGGTAGATCTTGGTGCTCATGATGTAGGCCTGCAGCTTCCAGTTGTAGGAGAACTTGCTGGCGGATCCGAAGGGGTTTGAAGGCAGCATCAGGTCCTGGGGCACCGCTTGCTCCACGGAGAAGGGGCCGTAGCTGGCGTTCAGCACGGGCGGTCTCTTGGCTTTGTATGGGAAGAATGACTCCACCCTGGACTGCAAACTGGAATTTCTCATGAAGTCCTGGTTGGCTTCTTTGAGGAAGAAAGATGTCTCGGCGTTGAAGAGCCGATAGCTCACAGGTAGGTACGTTGGCAATGAAGAAAATCGCTGATTATTGTCCAAGACCCCTCGACACTCCGTCACTAATAAAAGAAAAAGTGAGTTAGACCAAGTCTGCTTATGGACTCAAAGGGACACTTAGCACAACTTCAGTGGAGCCACCTGGTAAGGGAGGGACAAGCATTATTCCATGCAAAAAATATGTACAGGGTAGCTACATGTTTAGATATAGATAATTATTTTCTGCAAAAGAAAACTTGTAAATTTTGCCCATTTTTCTTTTTGCAAAAGAAAATAAAATGCAGCATGTCAGGAGAGCCCAGTGACCAACAGTCCCCAGGGCTGCTAGTCACCAGCTCTGCAGGATCAAAGGGAGTTTCTGCTCTAGGGACAAAGAAACTGCTTTTCTAAGGACTCTCACACACACACAACCATTCCACTCTCTCTGTCAAGTAACCTTACTCTTGTATTACTGTTTCTGGCACTGTAGTCCATATCTCTGTGGAAAAATACTGACAGTGCCTCAATTTCCTAAGTTCTTTAAATGTACATGGGCATCACAATCCAGAAGTATTTCAACAAGTACTAACTGTAAGATGCACACAGAGAGAACCACGTGCTGGCCAATTTCAAGTTTCAGCTGAACATCAGATCCCCTTTGACCTAAATGTTTTCCTGTTAAGATTAACAACACATTGCTGAAAGGCAAAATGTATTGTCTAAATGAGGGCAGACAACAGTGGAGAAGAGTTAAAATACATGTTGATTATGTCACATAGCTTAAAACCCTGTTCTTAACTCCTGCTGAAAGGATTTGCTATAGGTACAGGAGGTAAACACATCTAGTGCTGGACTTCTTGAGTATTGCAACAACAACAGAACTTCCCTCAGTTCCAGTGCTCTCAGGGAATCCCATCAGAATCAGGATTTAAGGTTCTGTGTAGGTTCAGCTCTTTAAAGAGTAAAGGTAACCACAAGGACAAAACAGAATGCAAAGATTCATCTGGAACTCAGGAACACCTGAGGATCCCAAAACACCCCACAGAGACACTGTCTTACCACCTTCCTCACCAAGGGCTGCAGCCTGGGGATTTCTGCAAATCGCATTTGCTGCCCTGGCATGTCTGGCTGCTAACGTGCTAATTATGCAGTCAAATTTAATTAAATGTTTTCAAGTAATGAATAAACAATCGATACCTGTCATGACACCAAATGGCTGCTGACAGACAACCCCACTGCAGTCCTGTGGAGTGTGCAATGCCAGAGTGCAGGGAAGGGAAGAGCTTTGGAAGGCAGGTGTGAGGTAATTAAGAAAAGAAGGAGACAAATGTAGAGGAGGGGGAAATCAGAACTCTCAAAAGACAGCAGCCATAAATTTGAAATAAGGAATTAAGATGTGTTCACTCATGTTTAATTCATGCACCACCACTGGATGGTAGGAATTGTTCTCATAACTGAGCAAACTGCCATGACTGGACAGAAAATTAAACAAAACAAAAAATAAGTAAAAATAGGAAAAGAAAGAGTGAATTACCAGCACAACACCCTCTCTGTCAGGCAGAATCTCATTTAAAACATAAAACATTGGTTTAGCCCACTGTTACAGCCCCACAAGGCTCCAATCCTTGGCACACATTTTAATCCTTCTGGAAAAGGTGTCACAACTGGCACCTCCTGAGCTGACTGATTTCTCTTACCTGAGTCTGTCAGGCTTCCACCCCTCAGTGCTCTAACACTTCTAAAAGGAACACAAGGAAGATCCACTGTACCACACACCTTCAAAGGAAAGAGGAAAACCTACAGATTTCTTTGGTCCAGCAGCAGAACAAGAATTTGGATCACTGATGCAGGAGTTTGCTCTCCAAGCCCCTTCACCCCCCTGGATGAGCCTGCTGGGACCTGCTCAGCTCCCTGCAGCCCTCTGCAAAAAGCAGCCACTGACATCTTATGTGGCAAAGGCCAAGGTTCTTTTAAATTAAAACACCTGCTTTGCTAGACAAGAAGTTAATTTCTTGGTGGACAGTTTGGCTACTGAATTTGACTTGGTGACTGATGCGAATTTCTTCCTTGGGTGTCCTGCTGTTCAGCCAAGAGCCCCGTGGTACCAGAGGGCAGGGCTGTGGTGAGGGGAAGTGTCCTCTGGACATTTTGTGGGTTTCCTGGGTGAAAACCTGCTGAGGTTTTCTTCCCAGGGCAAAGCTCACTTTCTCAGCACAGAATTCTATAAACAAATCTCTGAGCTGTGCTTTCAAGGACACAGGAGGTGTTTTTCTGCCCTGTCTCCCAGCATGGGAGATGTGGTTTTCTTCCTCTCAGCCAATGATACAGAGAACTGTTATCACTGAACTGGAAGCATTTCTGGCATTCCTGTACTGAGCATGAAGAAGTGAGCATCTGAGCTCTGGACCTGGGCACACAACAGCCCAAACCTTCTGAACAGTGGAGTCATTTTAATAAATCATATTAATGCTTCTGGTATTGGAGCCAGAGTCCTGTTTCACCGTCGGGCCACAACAACAGGGAAGCACATCACCACTTGGTGAAGGAAAGCATGGGCTGGTTTGAGCACACAGATCCAGTTTGCTGAAGGGTTTCCATCACCAGGGATACTCCAGACACGGCCCCACTGCTCCTGAGGGAATCTCTGCCTTCCACAGAGCCACACAGATCAGAAATAAACTCAGCAGGCTGCAGAGACAAGTGAAGTCCTGTGATTTCAAAGGGTTGCTGGTCAGGATCTAAGCTTGAGCCTTAGCAGCTGTTTTTGTGCAATTCCCCAGAGCTCTGCTGCAGCACATTATCCTCAGACAGACAGTGGGCTCATTTTTGCAGGCACTTCATTTATCCTGGGTTAATCACATGCATGAGGTATGCAGGACTTGGCCCAATATTAAGAAAAACAGTCATGCAACTTCTGCCTTAATAAACTGAACACAAACAGCAAAACCCATGTGGCCAGACTGACAGCAAAAAGAAAAAAAGGCTTCACTTTTTTTATTGTAGCCTGAAGATTTCCACCCACTTTCATACCATACATAATGGATTCCTATATTTCTACACTGAAGGCTGTACTTTAGACAATTTATTTAAGCACTTTAAGCTTTTTACTGATAAAACTGGTAGTTAAAATTGTCCATTTTATTTTTAGAATGCCAACATCATGCATCAGCAACTGCAGGCCATCACTTAAGGGATTTGTTCTATTCTCTTCATCTCTACCCAATAAATTTCACATCCTGGTATAATTAATTACCAACATTTCCAGAGAACATTTTTGTATGCTTGATCAGCCCAGTTTCAAAGTTCTTTAATTTATCAGAGAATCTATTTAAACAAGATGCCATGGGTTTTCCTGAGCTTCACATCACAAGTTATTATTTTAAATAACCATTAAGTGGTGTTTACTTTATCTACCTGAAAAACTTTTTTAAAAAGCAGCTCTGTCTATCAGTGCTTTCAGGTACTCTGGAACAGATTTTTGCATTTTAAAATGCTTTACACCCCTTTCCATCATCCAGCAGGAGTGACAGCTGCCCAGAGATGAAGTCCTGCATGGAAGAGGTTAACAACCATCAAACAAAGCCAGTATTAGCCAAGAACAAAAGTGAAGGCTTACAAGTAATTATTTCTTCTTTGTAACAGCCTGGTGACTTTTTAATCCTTCTTCTGGCATCATATGCCTCTGCAGCACTTCATCTGAACCCAAGCAGGCATCTGCTAAGCACATCACTGGCTCCAGTGTGACAGAGCAGCTCAAATTCCTGCAACCCAGTGAGCTCACTGGATGGGAAACAGTGACTTCTGATCTATATTATTACTATTATTTCTTGGATTCCGGCATAAGAGGAATTTTCTTTGGGGATATTTCACATGGAGCTGGAGCCCTGGCTGCTGGATTCATTGGAACAGTCATAAAAGCTTAATATCTTTGAGTTGTTCTTTTATGAGGTTGGTTTGAAGTGACTTTCTTTTGGGCAGGGAATTAAGGCTTTAGCTCGTGGGTGGGAGATTACTGGCCAATGGCCACGGATTTTCAGTGCCTGATGCTGGATGAGCCACTGAGCCTTCAAGGCAACCATCTGCCTGTCCCCCCAGCCAGAAGGGTCTGGGCCAGAGAAGCCAGTGAGGAGCAGAAGACATCTGCCCATGCAAAGGAGGAATGGTGTGAGAAGCCTTCCCTGCACCTTGTGGCATTTATAATTGTCCCTTGCAGGGGACAAACCAGAGAAAAGTGCTGAAATTCCTGTGCCTGTGTGTTCTCCTGTAACCCCAGCACAGCAGCACAGCTGAAGCTCCCACAAGAATTCTGTCACTTTTAAGGCAGGATCTTCTCCCTCCTTTTTCCAACACCTTTCCTCCATTCCTGAACCTAGCTATAATTGAATGCTGCACCATATTGATTTTAATTTTTGTTCCACTTCCACGCCACCAGAGTTTTAAGAAACAAACCCCACCTAATATTATTCACAGCACCACCATCACCTAAAATCCTGCAAATGCTGTAAATTAACATCCCTGTCCCTTCCACGGACACCCATTCCCACCTGGCCCTGCACCCAGGTGAGCACCTGACACAATCCACGGCCTCACAAAATCCCTATCCTTGAATTCTCTTCTGACTCCATCTTCCACTACAAACCTGTCCTGCTCCTGCAGAGAAAATCACATATTCCAGCTCAGGAACTACAGAGCAGGGAAAGAATGAAAGCAGGGAAGAGTCACTTCAATCAGCACAGATGCTTCCTTCACCACAAAATGTCAAGAGCTATGTTTGCTGGTTCATTTTCCCTTCATTTTCTGTGCCAGCACCACATTCAGTCACATTTAGTGACTTCACAGTGTACAAAATCTCTGTAGCAATGTTTTGCTCAGAACTAGAGCTCAGCAAATACATTCACTTAGACCTCAGAACGACCTTAGCTGTGCTCTCACCCCCTCCAAGTTCCTTTTTCTTAACATCAAGAAATAAGAAATTTTGCTGATGGGAAGGCTGAGTGGAATCTTAAACCAAACGAGCTCAAAATCAGGATATGGAACAGATTTTGAACTGTGAGGTTGATAAAATGTTGCAACAAAAGGCGCAATGGCTCGTCCATGTCTGCACATCCAGACTGGATTCCCCCCTGGAAGGCAAGGTTTTCTCAGCACGAGTTACAGGGATAACTGGAGCCTCATGCTCCCTCCTGGCTTAAAAGCTACAGCTCTGTGAGCATTCCAAAACATCAGCTGGGCAACTGCAGAAGCCACAGCTTCTGCTCCTCATGGGTGCCCATCAGAGCTGCTTCCCCATCCTCTGAGGGGTCAGAGACACTCTGGACTAATTGCACACAGGCAATGTCAAGTGTCAAATGCTTATGATGACCAGTTTGTGAAACTAAAAATAAACTCTGCAGACAAATCTGGCAAAGGGACCCATAGAGCAAGCATTTGAGGGAAATTCCAGCCTATTCTCAAATATTCTGTGAGCACCTGGTGAGGGCAATTTCATCAAACAAAATTAATGCAAAAAAAACTATCTTAGCAGTTCTTTTTTGAATCCAGAGTTCCTTAAACTGAAAGCTGAAGTCCAAGGATAGGTTTGTACCTGCAGGGTTTTGCAGATTGACCTGGGATGGGACATTCCTATTCACATATATGGGAGTACAGAGTCTGGTAACCATCCAGACATATTTTAAGCCCAGATATAGACACAGTCTTATTTAGCCTAGAGCAGAGTTCAATTAAACCACATTGCAAAGATTGTTGGGAGACATTATAACCAGTTATTGTGAACAAATTTCCTATTTTATTTCAGTGGGAGAGATTAACTTCATTCATTCAGTATATTGTTAAAAGAAAAACTGCAATAATATTCTATTAAATAGACTTCTCTCACATTTTGAGAGCATATCCTTAATGAATTTATCCTATATATGTTACCACAGATCAAATCTTCACTCAGTCCTACAGGCAATCCTGGATTTAGTGCAGAAGTGAACACTTGCCCCATTCTTCTCCAGCAGAGGCAGAACAGCGGCATTTCAGAGCTGTCAGGAACACAACAAGCACCTAAAGCAAGGACTGAACAAAGGTACCCCAGGAACCTCTGCACTCCCTGAAAACACAAAAACAACGGGATGGGCACCGACACTAAACGATGGGAATTGGAAGGGGATAAAAAAATCTTGCAAACAGAGCACGATTAGGTGATAGAGCTCATTGCCAGGGAGCTCACCCAGAATTAAAAGGGTGATCAGATGCTTGCACCGATGTGCAGCCCATCCAGAGCAGTGTCATTAACCACATGTAAAACTCCTTGCTTTGGTTGCATCGATTAGAACCCAGGATTAGACCTCTGCATTCTAAAGCCTTATCCAACATCTGTCAGGTTGTTCCATTTTCCTCAGGATTACCAACACAACAGACACGTGTCTAAACCACAAATAGCTGCTTGTGAGGCACAGCCTTTTCACTAACAGGAAAGAGAAGCTTTAAAGTCTATTTTGGAAACACAGAACTCTGAGAAAACTGCACACCAGAAATGCATTTCCAATATTTTAATACAGCCTCCAATGTTTTCTGCAGTTCTGTACATCCCATCCTTTGGCAGCAAAATACCAAGATATCATTTTATTGCAGGCCTGTCTTCTCTCTGACCCTCTGTTCACAGAGATGCGTTAGTCAAAGACTGCCTGACATTCAGGACTGAAATCTATAAATGGTTTTCTCAGACTGGCTGATGACCTTAAGAGTCTGTAAAACAACAGTGTACATGCAAAGGTCACTGAAGATTTCCAGAATCACTCCCCCTCCCAGGGCTGACATTCCCAATTGTCTCCACTGCCGAGCCCATCTGACCTATTTAAGCGAGTTTGCTGCGTGGAATCAAAGATAAATACCTGGAACTCGAATTTCCACTAATGAAAGCTTTTTGTTACGAGAAAAAGGTTGGAAAACTTCTATAGAGACACTATTCAGGTTTTGTGCTGGCCAGAGGCTGCAAATGTCAGTGTCCTGTGAGCAACACACGGTGGGCAAAATGTCACACGCTGGCCTTTCCTTGCAGCCCTGCTTGCCTCATTGTGGCACACTCCGTGGGTTCTGCAGCCATCCACTGTGTCAGCACTGCAAGAACAAAGCAAATAGCACTTGAGCCTGTCCTGTCTGATAGCTGGAGACAAGAGGAGGGTTTAGGACAGCTGAGTTTATTGCCAGCTCCATCAAAAGCATATGGTAGCCACAGGAAAGCTCTGCTAGCCAGGTTCTCCGGCGATGGAATGAGAGAAGTGATCATTCAGTTTGACTGAGTTGTGAGTCAAAGCCACGTTGAGTTCATCACACAAAAGACCAAGTAGAACACTGTCTGTCTGGGAGGTTTTTGGGGTCTTTAAAGCGGGCAAAAATAGCCCAGTGGCAGTCACAGAGCGGGGGGAAGGTAGCCAATGTGGTCAGTATTTTGTACCTTATTTTGTACCTTTTCAGAGACCTGGACTGTTCATCTCCCACTGAAGACATGCAGCTGAAGAAACCAAATTTTCATGGCAGTACAATTCTGTTAAAGACACTTCTCTGCAGGGGACGCATCAAATTTAGCCTTACAGCATGGCTCACCAAAGCCTCCACAACGTTTTAAAGTTTGGCCAGAATGCCATACTGATCAAAATACACGAACATCACAGTTAGTTGGGTTTGGTTTTTTTTAAAGTACTCAAGTGTCATAAAAATGGGAACATGCAAGATGTAAGTTACAAACTTGAATAAGTTCTGGCCTTGGCAATGAATCAATTCCTTGTCCTGTGTCTCCTTCTCTAGTTTTTAATAGCTCTGTGCTTTGCTCTGCTGTTTAAGTCTCTGTCAGATGCTGATAGGCACTCACTCCTCTGTTTAGACACTGAATTGCTTTGCACAGCTCCTTGTTTAAAGAGAGATTATGGTCCTAGAGCCTGAATGGGACAATTTGCTCAGCACTCTTCACTGCCAGGAAAACCAACAAGAACCAAGAGTACCAAAGAGCTCAGACCTGCAGAGGATGAAGCTTTCAGCTGCAAAAGTGTAGAGGAGGACACAGAGGACTCAATAAATAAATTACAATGTTTTTCCCCTCACCATCCAGAAAAAAAAAAAAGAGAGAATATTTTTTCTTGCAAATAGGTACTAATTAAAAAGAAAGGCAGCCAGGACTTTATCTCCCATTGCCCCTCACTGAGACCCAGGCTCCACTGGGCTCTGCATTACACAGGTACAAGAGATATTACTCAAAGAGCCAGGTGTAACCTGGCAGTGAGTAATTCAAGGCTGAAAAGGAAAAAGGGGTTTCTTACAATCAGACCTGAGCCAGGCTTTCCCTGGGGTCTGTAATACACTTTTAGCACACGCCTTGGTACATTCCTAACTGGCAACTCACTTCTCAGGGCTGCTATTCCCAGGGTCCTGGGCTCTGCTGGGAATAAACCCCTTCAGAGCTCCCATCCCACCTCAGCAGCTGAATATCCAGCAGCTGCAATCCTTTTCCCCACTGCCTAGACAGGGAACTCGGGCAGTGTGACTGAGTTTTCCAGGAGGTTCTATCAAAGCTAAGCACAGAAACCAGACAGGAGCAGGGACAGTGGCACAGCAGGTGAAAGCACCAAAGCAAGCAAGGTGAGAGGATGTAAGAGCCCTGCTGGTGATGGATGGGACTTGGCAAGGCAAGGCAGCAATTGCTGCCAAGATTAGACTCTAGTCTGTCAGCTTTTCCGAGTGGGAACCCAGAGCTCAACCTCCGCTGCCTGGCGTCTCCAGGAATCTGCAAATTTGGTGTAAAACATCTAAATCATGGAGAAAAAAAGACCCTGGAAGTACTGACTTGGACCAACATTAACTGTTGCAGCATTTCCTTCTCAGGAAAGTTTCACCACTGGTATAAATCAATAAAGTTTCATAAAAGACAGAAAAATTATCATGTGCTATACCAGCAATGACCCAGCCCCTAAAATATTTTTAATTGCTTCTTGAAAAAAAAAAAAAGGTTTATTATTTATATGAAAATTTAATTTAAGAGTAAAGCAGTCACTTATCCTTCTTTACTTTCTCCTCCTCTCCTTCATGGAGGAATGTGGAACACTAACAGATGCAACGCATGCACGCTTTTAATACTTGCATGTATTAAATAGCTGCTTGTATGCAAACTGTGACTTAAACCATGCCAGGATATCCCAATATCCTAGCTACAACCCTGCTAATCATCTCCATTTCAAAAATGTGGTGAGGATTTATGAGAAGATTAATTGAGAAACGAGGCTGGGGGGGTGGGGGCCAGCCCTGCCCGTTCGGGAAATGAACTCGGTGTCACCTCTAACCCCCAAGTAATTCTTTGTCACAGAGCACAAAGCAACTCATCATTCCAGAAGAGCAGCAGGACAGAAACCAAGCGGAAATTTATCTGGTTAAACACCTTCTTTCCCAGGGATTAATCAAAAGGGATGGCTGGAGCACTGGTGTCTTTGTGCTCCCAGCACCTCCAAGGGCTGTTTTTAAAGTGCCCTGGCTGCTGCTGAGAGAGCAAAGGCCACTGTGGGTCTTGGGGTGAGCAGCTACTCTCCAGTTCCCGAATTCTGCCTCTCAGGTGTCCTGTCCTGACTCCAAAGCTTTGTGGGAGGATCCCAGCTCTCCCTAGCAGCCACTGGGTGCTGTTTGGTGACCCCTGGTACTGAGGGGCAGAAGCAGAAGCTCCTCAAGCCCCAGTCCCCAACTTCAGCCCTTCTGTCGTCTCCTCTTCCCAGCTCACCCTCACCAGAAACGTGAGTGGGGCCAGAAATGACAGGGAGAACAAAGTGGGTGTGGTGTTGGCAGTGAGAAGGGGGAAGGCAAAACTACAAAAGGAAGATGAGATGCAGAAGAGGGAATCTTCCAGAGAAACATAAGCAGACCTGACAGAATGCTAAATCACAGGGAGAAAATGCAGCAGGAGAATGATGAACACGTGGTTTTAATTCTGTTTTTAAGGCAGAGAAGATGACTGAGAAGCCGCTCTCTAAAGTCTCTTTGATTTGCTCTGATGCCTTGCTATCACCTGCCCAGGAAGGGCCAAACCAAAACACTCCATCAGTGCCATAGCTGAGGAAAGTGTCTGGGAGAACACACCTGGCAATTCCAGTTCTGGAATTAGGCTGCAGAAGCCAATGGGACCAAGTTCTGCTTTCCAAGATGAAGTTTATACAAAAGAAGTACATTCAGAAGCCAGAGATAAAGGCCTGCCTAACATGAAGATGAGAACCTGGATCCAGTTTATGTTCAAAGCAGAGCAACAGCCTGCTGCAGCTTCAGGGAGGGCATTAATGCCAGAGGCAAAGCTGGCCCGTGCAGCTCTGAAGGTACAACAGAGCAAATCTGTATTTTCTGGGGTGGGTGGAAAGCAGAATCCTCTTCTCAAGTGTCCTTAAAGTCACTGGCAAAGACAAATGACAATGCTGGATGCCAGTTTGTTATGCTGAGCACCACAAAACTGCACAGAGCAAATGACTTGCACCATCTTTTTTAAGAGGTTGAATGTGTCGTGCTCCTGAAGTGCTGCTGTGCTCAAGAATCACTGAGAGCTCCCTGCAAATCAATGCAATAGAGCCCTGCTATACATTTTGCAAGCACTATTTTTATCCTTTCCTAATATAACTTCCAAACCTTCCTCCTCCCCCAAGTCCCTGCCACAAATCCCTAATTCACACAGCTAAAAACACACCGTGCCTCCTACAGTTTTTTCCAACATGTGCAGTCCTTATCCACAAATTTGATTTCTTCCTTTCTTTGAAACTCATCTTCATTCAGCCTGGCTCCAAAGGGAAATTAATAAGGGCTCACTGAGTATGTTTACATAAGATCTCCTCCAAATTTGTGTTATTAAGCATTAGGAGTGTTTTTATCTGCCCTCTAAGGGACGGAGGGGCTGATGTTTCTGGCCAGAGATGTCTCAATACAATGTTTGCTGTCCGCTCACAACCACTCAAGCCTCTGTCACAGCAGCTCTGGTGACAGAGCCTGGAGCAGGGGATGGGGTGACAGCTGGATAAAAGCTGATTTCATCAGCAGTTCTGGGCTCCACTGGCAGCGAGGTGGCTGAGGAGGCTGGCAGGGCCTGGCTGTCCCCATTGTCACCTGGCTGTGACTCCATGCCCAGGGCCAGGCAGGAGCTGTGACACTGCTGTGGTGACACAAACACCCTGCCCACACACCCATGTGGGATCCACACTGAGCCAAGCTGGACCCCAGCTGCCCGTCCCAGGAAAGCCTCTCTGCTGCAGGAATTCCACCACTGATGTGAATTTTAGCTCCTGGTGGACTCCACAACCACACCTTGGGGCTATGATACTCAACAGAGGTTTTGGAGTTAGAAAAAATCCTTCTGCTCATCCTCATTCACATAAAAGAAATAATATAGCTCTTTGTGTACCAGCAATAGTGTGTATCATCACAAGGATCAAAGAAAATCTGTATTTGTGCATACACTCACAACTACAGCTCATTTCTGTATGATAAACTGTAAATCCAGCTCCTGAACTGACTCTCAGCCTGCCTGGTCACATGGTGTCTGAGCAAGGCAAAAGCCAGATACCTTCTCCCTGCTGTAACTTCCCTGGTGTCAGACATCTGGCTGCAGTAAAGCCTGTGGTCTAGCATGGCTGTTGGATCTAGACAATAGGATTTCAGCAATGATTAAAGATGCCTGTGGCTTCTGGGCAGGCAGGAACAAAGGAAACCCTTCTGCTGGAAGAGAGGTTTGATAAAATCCACGGCTGTCTCCACTTCTGCAGTTTTGTCTTCTTCACTAGCTAACAAAGCAATGACTCCAGTTCATGGGAAGAAAAGGAAACTGGCCGTCCTGACCAGCTTCCAAGGCCTATCCTGCAGCTCCTTCTGGCCCCATGTCTCCCCAGGTAACCCTTGCCAGCTAAGGCAGAGTGTACAAGAGCCATTACATCATCCACATTAAAGCACCAAAACTTTAATAGGGATCATTTTTCCTTCAATAAAGAAATATAAAGCTAATGCCACCCTGAATTCCCTAAGTACTGTATTAACACTCTTGTCAGCTGTAGGGCTTTTGGATTGCTATGTATTTATTTTTTTTCCCTTTATAAGTCTATTTAAACCTGTCTGCATTTCAGTTTGCTAAAGCTGTTTAGCCAAGTATGAACTCCATTCATGGCCAGCTGTAATGAACGTCACAGGCTGTAACCCAAGCAGGCAGTGGTGCCTGTTTGCTGGAGACTCTCATTCAAAAAACCAAAGAGAACAAGAGTAGTTTTAGAGATGCTGTAAATGCAGAGCTGCTTGCTCTGAAAACTAATGCAGAGTCTTGTTCCCTGTGCAGACAAGGCCTCCAAGTGAGGGGGGTGTGTGAGGGAAGCCTTGTTCACACCAGGCTCCTCTGAGCTAACAACTTCTACGGGAAGTTTTACTGTAAAGGCAACATCATGCATTGATTCAGAAGACAGATATAAGCATCTCCTACCCTTGCTGGATACAGAACAGACTGTGGAAAGCTCCTGTCCTCTGGGCTGCATGGCAAAGAGCAGAATATGTCTCTTCTTGGTATAAATTTAAAGGGAGGACCTACAATATGGAGAAATCTTCAAAGGCCAGTCAGGTTTCCAGTCCAACAACCCTGCCAAGTGTTCCTTTAATCCTTTATTTACCAGTAAATCTGCCTCTCTGTTCAGCAGGCTTTTACTGGGATTGGGTTTCAGCCTGCAACCCAAAAGCTGTAAGCATATGCTCTGTAGCCCTAATGAGAAACTCAATCTATTAATGAGCAGACCTTCTCCACAGGACCAGGTCTTGGCAACATGAGTCAGTTCCTGAACTTTCACCTCCTGCTTGGCAGCGCACCAGACTAACTCCACATCTCTCAGCTGGCTTACATTATCAGCTCATTATTAACATCCATCAGGGCCAGATCTCTTTTACATGCACCCAGCAAACAGGAAACTACACAAGGGGAGGGCTCCTCATTTTTGTCTGACTCTGGAGCTCATAAAAATGACTAATTAGAACCAGCTCTAGCAGAGGCACTCTGCAGATCACACATTCCCTCTGAACCTTAGTCCTGACTTGGGATAAACACCCTGGGATGCCATGGCAGCAATAATCAGCCACAGAACCTTGCAGCTCTTACCCCAAAGCTGGTGTGAGCAGAGCTGTGCTGCTCTCCTTGTTCTGGAGTTAAGAGACCGTCGTTCAGATGGAACAAACAACGTGCCCAACATCACACCAGGTCACAGAAAGCTGAATTCCTGCCCTCAGCTCCCCTGCAGACAGCCCTGCAGCAGGGAGAGCTGTGGGAACCCTCTGCAGCCCGTTTCAAAGGACACTGGTGTGGATTTAGATCTGCACGCTTGCCTGGGCTCAGAGCTGCTTTGAAGTGGCCTGCGAGCCCCCAGCAGTGTACACAGCACTTTGGGAAAGCTTCCCAGGGCATCTCTCATGGCCAGAGCTCTCATGGAGCACAGGAGAGGATTCTCTGCCACAGTAAGCACTGTCCTCAATGACACACGGCCATTTGTCATGTGTTTTCTCACTTTATTTCCCTGCTAACACAAACAGTATTTACTTTTGCCCTCCAGTGCCCTCTCCTCAGCTGTCATCCTTCAGCTCAGAAAGCTTAGCAAACCAAAAAAAAAAAAGAAAAAGCTTCTCTCCTCCAGATGCCTGGTTCAGACCCAGCCCAGCCAGGCAGCAGCTGAAAGTTGGACCAGCCTGATCATTGTTCCCATCTCATCTGAGCACGGATGCCAGCACAGTCAGTGCCCACATCAGAAAATGCAGATGGAGACACACCCAAGGAGCAAGAAAGGTCAGCAGAGTGTGCTCAGGTCACACAGGTGGCTGTTGGTGATGTGGATCAAAGCAAAGCTGTCACACAGCATATTCTGTACCTGCACCCATACCAGCTTCAGGTACCTACATCCTCTGGGTGCAGGAAATTCACACCCACTCTGAAACACCCTTTCAGCAAACCAGACTTAACACCAATCAATACAAAATCTGGCAAAATCTCAGAGCCTACACAAGCCCCAATTTTCTTTGGCTGCTCAAAAGGTAGCAATTTATATTCCTTTTTCACAAAAAAAAAAATTAGCTGTGGTTAGAATTATTTTTCATAGCTGATCTCATTTCATAACTCGCCTCCTATTCAGACGGAATTTATGCACAGATGCTCGGAGCCAAAAATCTGTTCTCATTTAATCCACAGCAGAACAGGTAAAGAGCAGATCCATTCCAGCCAGGCTGGTGCCTTGCTGCTCCAGCCTCCCCTCACGCAGCAGCCGGCACGAGGAGCTCACAGCTGCCCAAAGTCCTGCTGCTCCACGGGGACTCTGTCAGCTCTGCTCCTCTGCCACTTCCCATGCTGAGACCTGGAGGGGAGCTAAAGACAAAATATTCTTACGGGACCAAGATCTTTCAAATGCAAAAGAGCTGGAAATAGATTTTTAGCTATTTTAAATGCACTGTCTTTCCCAAAACTGCAGGTCAGAAACTTGCAGAGATCAAGAGCTAAGGGGTCCTTTGTGGAAGCAGTGGTGATAAGAAAAAACAGAGTATTTCAGATCAACTGGTCAAGAATAAACCATACAACTCCTCACTGTAGTTATGCCAAGATGATAAAACTCTGAATTCAGATGAAGGTTTGTTATCTAAAATAAGGTAATCCCACAATAGAGGAACCATATCTGTAATTCTCCTAGGGATGCTGAGTTACCTTAGGCCACTCATTTCTAAGTAGGCAGAAGCTAAAGTAAAATAACTAAAAGTTCTTCTGCAGAAAGAAATGCCTGGGGCTTTAACCAGTGCTCAAAAATGCCTTGGGATCTTTGAAAGGGTGATTATGTAATGGAGAGTGATATTATTTAAATTATAAAACCAAAATGTATTAAGGTATATCAACATATTAGTGGTTGACTGAAGCAATGGGAAAATGTATATTTAAACATATTTTCATTATTTGTTCACATAGTTTCACATGATAAGAGATGCCAGCAATAGTACAGGTGCTGGAACAGGAGACAAAAAATTGTTAGATATTTGATACCAGTCGAATTGTGAAGAGGTGAGAAATTTCATTTTCAGTAATACTTACAGAAGGCAAAGAAAGTCCAACTCATCTTAAAAACAAGGGCATGATACCAGCTCAGTCACAGCAATGGACTTACTCCCTCTGGCCTTCTTACTGCTTGGGACTGACTGAAAATCTGGCTAAGATAAATTAAATTTTCAAATATATAAAGCTACATGTTCTTATCATAAAAAATAATCTGGATTCCAGCAGCAGCTCCAATGTTTTCCCCAAGCATGCAGATGTAACTCCTGGCCCTTGGTAGGCCCCCACAGCTGAGAATTGAACCAGCCTCTTACACTGAAATACCTGCACAGGCAACCTGATTTGTGATGCTCAGGTCCCTCAGGTCTCAGCAAAATTAGCCCCATTAAGAAACAAAGCACAGTCTGGTGCCCACATATGGATTTAGCAATTTCACTTTATGTTAGCCAATTAGAAAACACTGGCTCTTTTCCTTTCCCAAATGCTTTCAAATTAATGAGAAAAAAAAAAATCAAAACACACAGCAAAGGCTGAACAAAGATTGGTACTTGATAGAATTTGCATGTAAATCCTCCAAGATTCAGTTTTAAGTAGAAGCAAACAAGCAAAATATTTACTGCTCAACATTTCACAGCCACACCAGCCTTATCTTGCATTTAAAGGCTTTGGAGCACTTACAGGAGTGGTGGTGGTGGTTTCAGTCTGAAGGCTGTGAGCACTGCTGTTTGCTGAATAAACTAGCACAATTATTGCAATTATCTGCCCCAAGAGCAAACCCAGCAGGGCCAAGGGCTGTGCTGTTCTCTGCCCAGCCCACCCCACAAACCCACCCTGGCTGCTTCAGTCTCTACTCAAAGATTAATGGCAATTCCCTGCAGACTCCCAGCAGAGTTCTGCTTTCTGGGAGTTTCTCCCAGCCTCAGCCATGCCCAGCAGAGCTGATCCACCTTCCTTGGCCATCCCACCCACCTGGAGCACAGGAAAAGCCTGGTGAATGCTGCCTCACATCACGTGTGTGCTCAGGAACCGACCCACTGAACACTTACTGTTGGAGATATTTCAATTTGATGTGGGCTAGAAATATTTCCTAGGAGTTTTAGTTTAATTTCCTTTCAGAGAGACACCTCTCCTGTTTTCCTTCAAGCTTATATACTTGAATTACCATATCTCCTTAAGCAGTAAAAAGCAATAACTTCATGAGATCCAGGAAATATTAGTGGCATTATTAATGTAAATAAAGGATTTTTCATAGCATTTTTAAAGTTATTACAACAAGAGCATAAATAAACCTCACTGATAGAATGTTAGTATTTTATGTTGGTGGGAATCAATTGTGTGATACAGTCAAGTAGGAACTTCTTGGGCACATTTAATTCCCATAACCACCAAATAAGCACATGAACAACTTGGTCCTGTTAAATCTCCTTCTGTTTTGCATTTTCCATTCATTTCCTTCCAGCCTCAGCACTGTCCCCAACTCAAAAAGCTTCAACTGAACCATAACGAGCCCCACAATAAAGCACCTCAAGAACTAAGGAAGACAAATGTTCTTTTGGCTTTTAAAGCTGAATTTCTCATTAGAAATGCTGCCAATTGAATCAAACCTGGAAAGGTGAGCACGGGCTAATGGGCAGAGAAGTAAGACAGAAGCTGGCACACCTAGATTTGATTCCTAGTCTGGAGATTATTCACTAAAATACTAAATACTGGCTGCTTTCAACCTCATTTAAGAAGTACCTGCTTGCACTCAGGATCACATTCCTCACACAGAGCAGGATGAAACTCTCAGTGGATGACTTGGAGCAAATAAGAGTTTTCTGCTACCATGAGATGATCATCCTGCTCATCCCAGCTGCCCCCAGCATGCTGCAGGGAAGGGATCTGAGACCATTCCCTCAGAACAGCCTTCCCAACTGAAACCCAGGCATTCCCTGCAGGAAATCGTGGCATCTGAACATTTCACCCACTTAATCTTTCCTTCTAAACCCCCCAAATCCCACATTTTACACAGAAATCCTCACTTCCATCTCCCAGAATTCCCTTGCACCTACTATGAAAGCATCCTGAAACGCCTGGGGGAGAGAAGCAAAACAGTTGATAAAAATCCTGATTAAACCAGCATGTTTCCATGGTAGTTTGGATTTCTCCAGGTTTTTGTAACTGCAGATATGAGGGGGATTACTGGGTGTGTCACACCTCACCAGACCTGGCACTCAAGAGCAAAGGAAAAGGATTCAAGACGCAAAAAGACAGCTGCTTCAGGAAAAATGAAACACAGCCCCTGGGTGAAGAGAAGGAACTTGCAGCACATCTCTCCTTTTTCAATGTGAGGCTGAAAAAGGCACACTGCTAATGGATAATATTTATTTATTTTACAGTATTTCTACCAAAAGGGCTAAGAAATAGGTGTTATTTCCTTACAATAATTCCTATAATAATGAGAAATCCCAGGCAGCCTCAACTCTAGATGGCGTTGGCAGCTCCTCTTAGAATCCATGAACTTGCTCCAAGGTATCAAAGTCATGGAGACTGAGCCTGATCTCTTACTGCAGACAGAAAGAACTACTCCTACTGAACTGATCAGAGAACTGGAAAACCCTGTTTAGCAGTTCCAAAAGTGATTGGATGGTTAAAAACATATATTTGTTTTGTTGAGAATCACTATTACATCCACAAAGAACTGAACATCTATTAACTATTAGAAGCTGTTTCTGCATAGAATAATGATGCCAGGAGGCATGAACTGTGCCAGTAGCTCATACCACATAGGCACAGGTTAAATGCTACCACTTCCCTGCCCTGATGACACAATTTGAGTGAACTGCAAATTCCTCACACGGTGCATTTGCACATTTCCTTCTGTGACTGAGCTGATTCACCCAAACAGGATTCCCCAAAAACACCAAGGTTCCCAAAACACTGAACCCACCCAGCTGCCAAGCAGGAGCCTGAGCTGGTGCTCACCCCCACTTCCAGCAAGGTGATGCTGCTCAGGAGGTGCAGTCATGGATCTCATCTTTGGGAGTCAGAACTTCCACTGCTCTGCACTGAGCAGCAATCATTTGATTTCCTCAAGGCAGCTTGAATTTCCCACCATTCCTCAGAGCTCTCTACTGCTCAACCCTAAAAGGAGCACCAGCATTTGCCCAGGGTCCCTGTGTGCTGGCTGAGCCCAGGACAGGGAGGGTTTGCAGCAGGAGCACAGGACACCAGGGGAAAAGCTGGATGCTGTTCCAGCCTCTGAGATCAGTCAGTGATGCTTGTAGCACCCAGATCCCCCAGCCACGTCACACACGTGGCACCCTTAAATCAAACACTTCAGGAAGTGGATATGAGAAACAAAATGTAAATATTCTCCCACTTGGGCCATGGCAGTGACTGTTTTGAATTTATTACTGCCCTGCTGGGACAATTCCTCACTGAGGAGAGTCAGTTCAGTGACAGGCAGCTCCCAGCACCAGCCAGGACTGGCACACACACTTTGGGTGTTGCCAAGGGAGGTCTGGTGGCTTCACCATCTCCCAAATTACATCTGTGACTTCCAGAAGGAAGAGATAAATCACACCCAGGTAATACCTGGCCACTCAGGTGAGTGTGACCAAGACCTGGTGACCTTTTCTTTCTGACTGGAGGGGAGTTCTGTAATTCTCAGCACAGCAGTGCCTTTGATGCAACATTAAAATGCTGCTTAAGCCTGTTCCTGTGACAACTCTTTATTTCAAATGATTGTTTATGAAATTTAATAGCAGCAGTTCATTCCTGGGTGATGGTGTCTGACACAGAACACTTAAAGTGAAATGTGAGTGGCATTTTCATATGGCTCCTGTACTGAATATGATCCTAGCCCCAGTTAATTAAAGTGCAGATGAGCTGTCATTAAGTCTGTATGAGTTCATTTGCCTTCTCAGGGGCCAAAACTAAAGCTACAACACATTTAGGGTGCAGACTTTCAGGCTGAACTTGCATTACCACATTTGGAGCCTGAGAGCAGCCAGCACCCAGAGGCAGCAATTCTGAGACCCAATCTCCAAGGCTCTAGAAATTCGGTCATTTCTTTCCTTTTTAGCTTGTAGGCTGAGCTCTTGTGCAAATCTGGCCCTTGGGGTTTAAGCAAAATGCAGTCTGTAGTGCAAACTCCTCATTTTGCAGCTGGAAGCTGATGTCAATAGTTTTCCCAACAAGCCAAGACCCTCCTTGCCATAAATAAAGAACCTGATAGGTTCTTTAACCTTTTTATTACTAGCCTTACCTAAGTTTGCTGTATCACTATTCATTGACTGGTTTACACTAAGTGAGCTCAAAAATACCATAAATTCTTTGCCCAGAACCTAGCATCCAAACCTGAAACTTTTTTCATTGGAAACAGCTTGGTTATTCAAGTCTGGTAAAAAATTTGCATTTCTTGTTCCTAACCTAGATGAGAAGCATAAAATCATCCACATGAGAAAAAGCTGAGGAAAAAAAAAGCCCTCCAGTAGCAATAAACAGATCCCAACCTATTGCAAAGTATGAAAAACTGGCTGCAACACAATGTGACTAAAATGGTCACGTTATGCAGACTCAATAGCTCATTTAAAGAGTGACCAACCTTTCCCTGACTTCCCTCCTCTAGACTTTTTGTCTTTCTCCAAATACGAAGCTCTCAAATTATATTCACAAGGAAAATCACTAAATCACTCCTGCAACAGCTCAGGGCCTGGGCACATACTGGGATCTCAGAGCAATTACAGACATGAAGATAGGTAACTGCTGAACACAATATTTATGGTAGTGAATTGATTACAAGCTACTTTAAAAAAAGCTCAGATCAAACTTTTTGTCCTCTATGAAGCACATTTTCCCTTCAGTGAGATGCTTAAGAGAGAGCCCCACTGCAGCCTGAATGCTGCTGTTGCCAGCTGCACAGAATGTCACCCCTTTGCTATTTTCCCTGCAACTTTAATACATCCACCCTAAATCCACTTGGCTCCATTCATTCATTTACTTTTGGTTTTGCCTTTAAGCGTCTCTCTAGATGTCTGAAAAGAAAGAGATAAAGCAATTACTTGATTTCATCCTTGGGATTTCAGCTCTCAGCCTCGGCATGGTGCCTCTTCAGTGCTTGATGAGGGTCTAAATTCTCCCCAGATTAAAGAGGGTTGTCTCCTTTCTCTGTGCATTATACACACGGAAGAGAAAAGGAAAATCAAAAGGGTCAAAACTTCTGTGGGTGAAAATCCACTTGGTTTCTTTCTGCTCTGGCGAGGCTGTGCCAACTTACACACGACAAAGATCCATCTCAAACTATTTTTCAAGCAGATATATACATTTAAACGTGCTATATAAACCCTTAGCTATGATTTCAGAATGAATTTTGTAACAAACAGCCTCTTTTGAAGCTGTAAATATGGTCACACCGAGTCAGCTTCTGGAATGAACTGCCCAGGATGGTTTGAATCTGTGCCCCAGAGATCACTGCCCACAAACTGGAAGAAGAGGAATGGTTTGCTCAATACACAAAGTAGGGCTGAGCACAGAAAAATAATTAGAGAAAGCTACTGTGGTAGTTCTTGGGTTTATTTCTGTCTGGAAGTCCTTGAATAATGATCCCAAACACAGCACCAGTGATTACTGCTTCCCAGTGATTAATCAGCTGCAAAGTCGTGGTCTTTTCTTCATCATCTCCCTGAGAGCAGAGTGGGAAGCTGAGCAGTGGCTTTTGGAAATGAAGCATTTTGTTCAGCTGCTCCGTATGAAGCCCACATGGGGGCCATACATTTCAGACTTGAGCCTCTCTTTCTCAGCCAAAATCCTTAATCTGCAAATTATTTGTACAAATGGGAATGAAAAAGAATTTGCCCTCTTTTCCCCCAGTCCCTTCAGAGCCTGTGCTTTTAAGGCAGCTTTCAGCAGCCCTCCTTTTCTGCTCAGGAAAACGTGTGCAACAAATGCACAAAACTGAGGGGTGGGAGGGAACCTCACAGATAAGAACCCCCCTGGACAAATTCCAACCAGAGAGATCAGAGCTGACCCTCCAGCTATTTTCAGATCTCCCTCCATCAGAGGACTGTGGCTGAAGTCCTTCTATGAAATATTGAGGTCCCAAAACTTCCAGGGCCCAGTTGGACTGGTCCAAAGGACTCCCTAATTTATACTGTCTATTTAGCAGTAAATTCAGAAGACTTTCCTTTTCTGTGACTTCTAACTACCCAGTTATCCTGCAATAGTTATCATTAACATTTTAACCTGGTAACAAGGAATCAATTGTATCTATGTAGGTATAGTAAGAGTAAGCAATAATCCACTTTGTGATAATATTCTGTCACATCAAAGCTTGCTTTTTCCATATTTTCAGCTTTTGCTGTGAATAATTTCACCTCTCTTCCAGAAAGCCCAGAAATGAAACAAATGAGATCATACACAAAGATGATTGATCTAAGTGACAGAAATGCAGTAACTAAATATGAATATATGATAAAATGCAGAAATGCTAGATCTCCTATTTTACTTAATAAGGAGGACTTTAAATGAACTTACACTGCTTTTTTTCAATGGATAATCTCCTTGTATCAGCTAGGAAGAGCCTTACTGATGGTACACTAGGATGCACTGTGCAAGCTTTCATTACAGAAGCTGGGGGACAGTTGTAACATCATTCCTACTCAGAAACAGCTCCAGCTCGTACTTCCAAGGCCTTTGCTCTCACTAGCAAGAAATCTCACTGCTGGGAACCCTGCAGTGTTTTCTGAATGGCTGCTAAACTCCAACTCCAAAATCCTTATCTGCAAAACAGCCTCAGAGACAGAGTCAGACCTATCAGAGCTCAGCCCTGCTTTCATTCTCCAGGTACAGACACACCACCCAAATAACAGAGAAGCAAACGTTATCCTGACCCCACATCTCTGACAACAACATTCCAAAATGCTGACATTTAGTACTCTGCTCACTGCTAAATCACACCTTGAAAAGAACAAGCACAAAGTTAACACAAAACAGCAAGAAATGCAGGCCTGGACCTTATGAAGGAAAAGACAGGATATAGATTTCAAGAACAAGAGCTGTAAGAGAAGTCTGAGAATCATTTCCAGCTCCACAGTGCACTGTTACCTGATGTTTGCCATTTCTGACAATAATGCTTGCAGTTAACACATTCCAGCTGGGAAGCAGTACTAGCATGACGTTAAAAAAACTCAGCCTTTGATGCCCTGATGAAAAAAACCTTGGATTTTTTCCTAGATTTGCAAACCACCTTTGTGGAGCACTGTTAGGGACTGTAATCAGTCAGCCCTTTAGGCCATTCCCAGCTGGGACAGAACTATGTGCCCACGTAGTAACTCCCCTCTTTATGTCTGGAAATACAAAACCAATAAAGGTGTAATCTATGGCTTAAAAACAATATGGAAAAGCAAGGGGTTTAAACTGTATCCTTAAAATAATAGCTGGTGTTCTAGTTCAGCAGCTCTGGCATTAAACTATTTCATGGGGGGAAAAATAATTTACCTTATAACACCCATATTAACCGCCTCAAAAATATTCAGAGCTCTTTTATGTTGTAACTTGAAAGGCACATCTCAACTTGCTCCTCGTGTCCCTGAAAGTGACAAAATCCTGCAAAACTCCCATCAGCTGTTGACATGGTTTTGTTTTCTGTAAAGACCCCCATAAAAATTGATAGCAAACCTCAGAGCTTCTCTCCCTTCCTGACATAACTTGACCAGAGAATTCAAAGGGGTCAGACCACACAGATGCATGAATCACGTTTGATCCTGGTTTATAGGAGTCAGTGGAGTCGTACCACAGATGGCCTTTAAATCTCCTGTGACCTGCAGGACTGATCAAATGCACTGCTTGGAGCACACTGGGGGTTTTTTTCACCACTGTCACCAGAATATTTTAATCTTGGACGTGCTTAGTTTCAAAGCACCCTTCTGAGGCTGTATTATCACTGCTTGTATCAGGTGAACACAGACAGGGTTTGCCCAAGGTTGTACAGCCTGTGGTGGCAGAGCAGGGAAATTACCTACATCTCCTAATTTTACATTTACAAATGGAACAGCAGCAGAGCAAGATACAATGGTTTTCTTACTCATAGTAGTCAATCCTTAATCATAAGAATTGCTCACAAACATCACACAGAACTATCTAAAGGTTGTGACTACAAGATTACAGACACTCAACAGCACAGAATTCTTTATGCTCTTAACACAAAACCCATAGCAACTCATCACAGCTTTTATTTAATACAATCTTAGCAAGGACTGCTCCCAACTCTTTTGATTAAAATCTCAGATTCTGGTTTTTTGATACTCATTTTAGGATAAGTAAATGCAAAGTCATATTAATGAGGTAAAAATGATACTCTACATCATGAAACTCAGCCAAAATGAGAATTAACCTACGAAAGATCAGAAACTGAATGTCACGAACTCAAAGCCACAAACTCAGATCAGATGCTTTTATACCTTAAGGGCAGTCCATGCTGGAAATTTGTGATTAAACTCAAAACTAGGGAAAGCCCTGTGTGCTGTTGCCAACACAGCCAAGAGAAGAAAAAGCCACAGAAACTATTGTGCATTTTAAATAGAAAGAATATCATGGTTCTGGAATCGTATCAGCATCCAAACTTTCACAAAGGACAGTCCCTGTGAAAGCTGCTAAACACAAGATAAAATGAAAACAAAAACGAGGGGATGGGAGAAACTGGAAATCTCATAAAGGAGATAAACTCAACTACAGATCAAAATTATTTTGTCTTCCCTTCCCAGTTTTAGGTATAAAGGCAGGTCCAGCAGCTTCCAGTGGGAATTAGGTGATTATCTCTGCTAGTCCCTTTGGAAAATTCCACCCCCATAAATTCCACCCCCATCTTGTCTACAGGCTCATCTACAGCAAAGATTTTTCCTCCTTTTGTGTCTAGACTGAAGACAGCACATATTCCTGAACTGCCGTCACCCCATCTTCTACTTCACTGAAAGCAGACACAAAAAAAAGTACTCAGTTTAGTTTTCCCTTTTTTAAATCCCCATCTTTGCTCCCTGCACTCAGCAATGGGAAACAGATTCAGCCAGCCTTAAAACACTATCTCAGTAACAAAGCATGCAATGTGCTCCATCTCATCTCTCCACTCCAACTGAGTTTACAGCAGTGGGTGGTTTTCAAACCTAACATTTGATCAAAATGAAGAACCGGGCATTCCTTTCACCCCATGACAAGCAGGCTGATATAAATCACAGCCTTCCCAGCAAGGGTTCTTCCCCAGACAATGAGTTGTGGCAGTGCCTCAAAGCTCAGCCCCGGCCATTGTAAGAGAAAGTTTCAGGTTTTTAAAGCAGGCCTGGGCTTTTTACAACAGTACTAAAACCAAAAGAGGGGGAGAATTTATGGTGTGGCTGTTTGAGGGTGTTTCCCCTTCAGAAGTTGTATTTGCAGTGCATTGCTCTGGGTAGGTTTGTGCCAGTGCTTGCTTTTAATTTTTAGTATTTCAGTAGCATTGGAATCTCCAAGTTGGGGCAGCCTCACAGCATTTTACACTCACACACATTTACACATCCCACAAGTCATGGTTCATTCATTGCCTCCTCATTGTTTTATCAGGGAAAAGAAACTCTCCTTAGCCACCAGGAGAAAAACTCTCGGATGTATGTGCTCAAGGAAAGGACATGCTCTGGCTCTGGTTTAGGAACACAAGCAGTGTAGGTAAGCATTAAGCAGTAGCTGTTAAATTGTGCACAGCACTCCAGAGTGTGATCAAAGCAAAGCTGCTGATCACCAGCGCTGCTGCTGCTCCCTGCTAACCCAGTAACCCATCAGAAATGCCCTCCAGCCCCAACCAGTTTAAGCCTCGACTTCAAAAGATCAGCTTATCCTTTAGGGCTGGGCTGAGTGACAGGTGGGGGTCAGGAAGAAGCCCCGTGCCCTCCCTGCAGCCGGGGGTGTAGGGTTGCACAACTGGCCACATTCCTGGGGCCATCTGAACAGGGCCACCTCCGGAGCTGGGACACCTCTGTGCTCTCATCTGCTGCTCCAGCCCTGCTCTGGGCAGCAAGAGCTGTGCTTACATGGAGCTGTGCCACACAGAGGTGAGAAATCGGAATTTATCTGCCTTTAGAGACCTGAGGTGGAGAGCTGGGGTGGAGGGTGCCAGGGAGGGCTGGGTACACCAGTTGGAGAGATGCCCTCTCAAACCCTCAGGGAGCAGAGCAGGCGTTTACAGGGTGCCTATCCCAAAAATCTGCTGTGCTGCAGGACACTGAGCCTTGCTAACAGCTAGGAGTGCCATGAATACAGCACATGAAAAGAGGCAAAACTGAGAGCTTAATGTGCACTGGGGGAAGAGGAGCTCCATGCAGAGATGTTTGAGAGGCACCCACACGCAGAGGCACTCAAGGGTTTGCCCCGCGGGGTTTGTGTATCTGTGATCAAAAGGTCAGGAACCACGGCAAGGGACACCACGGCACAGGGTCTGTCACCCAGAGAGACACCATGGCACAGGGTCTGTCATCCACAGGTTCCAGAGCAGATCTTGAGCCTTCCCTGCACAGCTGGGTCATGCACATGACACAAGTCACACCTGGTCAGGTATTTTTCAGCACACAGGAGACTCAAGTTGTACTTTTCATATACATTCTCTTCCTATAAAAAGGGAATGTTAGGGCAGGGCAACTGTTGGAAACTTCCACACACCAAGTTGTTAATTCATACTGAGTTTTTTGTATATTCTTTTCTATTAATGAAACTTTTTTCTTCCCAAAAAATCATATAACTCAACTTGAACTTTGCTAACCAAGCAGTGGCAGGGTTACATTCCAGCAACACAGCAGTTGTTTGCTCCAGCTGTGAGCACACTCCCTCTGTCTCACCAGCTCTGCTGATGGCATTACTGTTCAAGTAGCACATTCTCATGCAGTGTAAGAACATAAGAGATGCAACAGCCAGGCAAATAAAGCTATTAATTACCTAATGAAGGTAAAGTGTTGTTTCTCTGAGAGACTAGAGTCTGCTGCACAATCACATTTTCTGCCTCAGAATGTAAAAGTCTAGAGGAAAACAAGCAAAATTATTTAGTCAAAATCCAGATAATGGGGTGGGAGGAACAAGTCAAAATTATAGGGAAACCAGTTAGTCTGTCTTTAGAAAGAGGTGCACACAAAGCTGACTCTGAAAGGCTTTCCCTGTTTTCAGGCACGAATTTGGATTGCTGAGGCACACTGCTACCCAAAGCAGGCCACTGCTTTAAATGCAACAGTCAGTTCAGCAGTACCAGAACTTTCCAGCCACTGAACTTCAGCTGTGTGTCAATTCTGTGAATGCTAACTAAGGCAGGAACATCAGCACAAGGCTTGGAGCAGCGAGCTCCGAGTCCTGCAGCTGTGCTGGAGTTACTGTGAGGGACCCCAGAACATCACTCATGTGTCACTGCACAGCACCAGACGTGTCTGAGAACCCATTTCTCAGATATGAGAAATCAGCACAATGAGCCAGAGGAGGAGAGCAGGAAAATAATAACAGGCATATGACAAATCAGCTGGTAACTTAAATTCTGTGACAGTCAGCATTTTAAAACTTACACAAATACACCAGGCTCCCTGAGAAGTCATCATAAAGAGGTACGAGAAAAGACAATACTCTTCTGTTCACAGCTTTAACTACATTTCAAAATAATACCTCCTTTCTCCTATCATGTCAATACAATCTGGAGTGGGAACTGATGCTCATACACAGCACCATGCCTTCAGCTTACTTCCAGTGCTAACTTTAAATAACAATGCATGAATGGACAAAGTGCCTGGTTTATAGCATCCTCCCTTTCAGCCTCTCCCTTGTCTCAGCTCATTTCCCCGTGGCACGCTTTGTTCTTAAAGCAGTCTTAACCACTCATACATCAAAATATTTAATCAACATTTCTCAGTCAGAAAATAATCCTGCTTTAGACCGATTCAGTGGGAGACTCTGCAGTGGATTCAGCATTAAAAAAAAAAAAAGAGGGTCAGAATGCATTTCCGAGGGTGCTTTAGAAAAATCAATGCTGACATGTTTTTAATGAAAATCAATAAGTGACATTAGATAATGAAACAAACATCCAGCAGCACTGCAGCCGGGCCATTTAGACAATCAGCTTCGGCAGGATTCAGCGGGGCGAGCGCCTGAGCGCGCAGCCTTAAATAAAGTACTACTTTTGGTTTGTTTTAATGAGAACCTCCAATTCTGTTTCCTGTGAACAATGACTCCAGGGCTTACGATTTCCCCTGCTGCCTGTCCGCTGAGCCCCAGGGAGAGCAGCCCGAGGTGTGGCGGTGCCTGTGACAGTGTCCCCGCTTTGGGAGCCGCTGACCCGTGCAGCCGCCGCCAATGCTTTGACAAGCTGCGCTGCAGCCCCAGCGGGGACACCCAGCCATTGAAAGCTGGAGTTGTGAAACTCTTCTAAAGAGGCCTGTCCCTTCTCAGAGTAATTAATTCTTTGACTGCCACACCGAGATGTGGTGAATGAACACATACTCTCGGGAGTAACAACTATGCTAATGTGGAGGAGCCGCGCAGACAAAGAATACAAGCGCTCGCTTGAACTGGGGGAGACTCTGTGTGCAAACTCACACATGCCTGAAAACCAACACAGCTCGGGGGAAACCCACCTCACGGCCCAGCCTTTCCAGCAGACAGCGGTTCACACTCGCATGTTCCTTATCTGCGCCCTGCAGGAGCCACCCAGAACCTTCTGCACACCTGGAAACAAACTTTGCACCCCAAAACCGCAAAGCCCGGGATGCTGGGACATGCCACGAGGGTGTGATCCCAGCTGGGACCCCAGCACAGCCCACCAAAACCGAGCTCCCAGCCCTGCTGGCTGAAGGACAGAGCTTGGAGAACATTGCTCTGGCCATTGAGGGACTCGCTGCAGAGCACAACTGTTCTCACAGGCTTTTCCTGCAGGGAAGGAGAATTCCACTCTCCTGGGCTCTGTGCATTTCGTTAGGATTTGTGTAAGTCACCCTCAATACCAAACAGCCCCTGAAGTCAGCCCGTGTCTTCCTGAGTCTGACTGTACCTGTGCCAAACCCTGTGTTCTGTTTGCAAGGCTTCACATCACAGCTCAAATGAAAAAAAAAATACAAACCCAAACAACGTCGTAGCAGAAAATCATTTGAGGAAAAAGAATAAACTAAGAACCCACGTGCAAAAGTTACCGACAAGAACAGAGAAACAAGGGCTCATTATTAAATGACTCCAAGAAACCGATGGCTGCAAGAATAAATCTTTCCACCTTGAGGTACACAGCAAACCCTTATCTCCGGTCTATGTGACTCAGAGCTTAAAAAAACCCAAAGAAAACAAAATGGAAACAAACAGCTGAAAGATAACTGAAATAGAACCAGTTCTAGTCAGTTCCACTGTTTTAAATCCCACTGCTCCAAAACTAACAAGGAAACAAACAAACAAAACAATTCCCCCGTGGTTTGAAACATTCACGCTTTCCAGGAAAGTTGGCAAATTGAGCAGAGCCCAGCACAAGTGGAGGAAGCTTTGTAGGTTTCAATGAGAACTTGCAATATCTGAGGGCACGTTTGGAACAAAAGCCTACCCAGGGAGTCAACAAGAGGCCTGCAGGATTCATGACAAAGTCAGCGTGGTGACTGGCTGCTGGCTGGACAGGGGCTGTGACATTAACACATGGCTCATTACAGCACAAGCACAGCCTGCTTATTCAGGGCTGCAGGAATTAGGGATGGTACACGTCAAACGTGTTTTCCCAGGAAAACACAGGGCCTCCAGTCCGGCCCCAGAAAATCACTGATTATGGTGCAGAACCTATTCACATTCACAGAACACAACTTCTGTTTGGCACCTCTTTCTCTTGATGTTTTCCACTGCAAAGGATTTCAAAGTCATCTTCCTGACAAGAAGCAATTCAATATTTTTTCATATTACAACAGAAATTCCAACAGAATCAAGATATAAAAATACAGAGTAATAGGAATTAATTTAATATTTTCTCTTAGCAAGCATACAATGATGTTTTATTAGCAGGATAAATTACTTTACACCTCATAAGCAGGGGCTGCTACACTGAATTACTGTTGCAATTCAGACAGTTACATGTAATCAATCAAAGAAGATTTTAACTAGGTGCTATTTAATGGCTAATTCCTCAAAACTCAAAATAGCTGAGCTCCTGCAATTAGTCTCCTACAGAAAGAAAGTAAAGAAGATGTCACAAAACAAGTAAATGAAAGTAAAGCAACCCAAAGATCTTGGGGGAAAAGGGGAGCTTCTTTAGCATGAATAGAACAGTGTTGGAATAGTTCTAACAAGTATAATATTGTGGGTTTTGAGTATGTGTTTTAAGCACACAAAGAAGTACCAAAGCAAACAGCTAAATGAATGTACTGGTTTCTGTGACACGTTGCATCTTGATTATTGCAGAGGTGAAATGAAGCCTCATCCTCTTACAAAAAGAAAAGAATATTGACTTCTACAGCAAAAATACCCACTCTGACAGAATGCTCCATTTGCAGTTTAGGCTTTACTTTGTTTTCAGGTACCAAGTGGGGAACAGCCAGTTACAATAAACCTTAATCCAAAGCATCAGCTGAATCCTGCTCCTCATCTCTGGGCCCAATGTCATTCTGACTCTCTCTGGCACCCAGGATTCCTGAAGTCAGACCCCACTTAGAGCTCACAGCCTTCCACTATCAACTCCAAAGCTCTACAGACTCCTCAGCAGCTCCTCAAGCTTTACCATTTGCCACCCTGGTGATAAATTCCAAGTGATTTTACTAAGCAGTAGCAATTATTTCATTGCACAAGAATGATTTATAAAAAGAACTTGGGCAGGGGAGAGGGAGAAGTTAAAAGATTTTCCCTCTTCTCTCCTTCTCCTGAATCACAATTCCACTTCATGAAAGATCAAGTGGGATCTTCTATGCCAATCTGTACTATCAAAAGTATAATGAAAAAGTCAGTCACTTCCTCAGTTACTGTGAGGGAACGTAAGTGAACTCCACAAAGGAACAACTGAAAGCAATCAGATTCACTTTCTGCACAGCTGGGAGAAAAGCAATGCTCTTACTTAAGAAAAAAAGGATTAAAAACCAACTTAAATTTGCTTTCTTCAGAACCATCAATCCGTTTGAATGAAGAGAGCCCACCTTTCAACTACAAATTGGCAGAAGTAGTGAATCATCACAGCAAATGCTGTAGCCTTCAAAGCCATAATAAAAAGCGCTCTAGGCTTTTTTCCAGGGGTGGAACTCCCTCCACATCTTGAACTATCAACACCCTCCTGTATCCACCCTCCAGCAGTGCCCTTGTTTGCTGTGGCTGGCAGAGGTCACCACAAAGCACGTGGCCAACGAGAGGCTCAGTTCATAACCTGTCTCAGGGCCACCGTTATTAGATTAATTTTCTTGCAAGTGACACTTGAGAGACTCCTCCCACACATCAGCTCCACAGCTGAACGGGTCTGAGCAGCCCATTCTTGGGGAAAGCATCTCCACACTGAGTGTGCCTGACAGAGTCCTTCTAAACAACTCCAGGAGTGCTCCTGTGAGGGCTGGCTGCGCTCTGCAGTTTGGTGAGAGCTGCAGAGCCCCTGGCTCACACTTCCAGACCTGGCAGGACACAAACCCAGGGCAGGAAACACCCCTCAGGAAGGGCTGCCTGGGGCAAAAGGCAAACAGTGCCCTGCAGGGCGGCTGCTGATGCAATTACACACCTGCCTCAGCCCCCAGAGCAAGGCCAATAAGGAAAATACATCTATTGATCAATTCAGCAAGCCTCACTGGCAATGGCTGCTACCTCACCTGGGCTGGCAGGACTTGGCAGCTGTGCCACCCAGCCCTGCAGCAAGCCTGGGTATCCCAGCACACAGCAGTGGAGCTGCAAACCAAGGAACAGACACTTCCCCTAGAGCTGCATCACTGCACAGCCCTCAGGCATCAACTTCTGACAGGGGAGCCGAAGGGCAGTGCAATAACCACAACTCACCCAGCAAGGAAAACCCAGAGCTGTGAGAAGCCCTAAAGAGATACTCCAAGGGAACAGAGTGGATCAGGTGAGACCTTCCCACCCGAGTTCTGCCTTCACTAACACACACTGCCTGATGGGACTGCAGAAAGTTCATCCCAGGCTGAGAGAGCTCCTCAGCTTGACTGAGTGAGCAGCTCCTGGTTACAGCACTGTCACAGATGGCAGATGGCATCAGGAGGAGAGCAGCATTCAGCAGTCATTGCTACAGACAGGGCATGATGTCCTGTGTGCCACTGGGCTCCACTCCTCCCAGGGCACACTGCCTTCCCCCAGTGCCAGGCACCTGGCCGTATTCCACAGCTGCTCACCAACTGCTGGAAGGGAGAATACCAACTCTGTGCAATCTGACTGGGGGAGAGGTGAAAAAGGGAAGGGGTGGAAGGGAGATGCAGAATTACTTTTTCATTCAAATGTGAAAATCCAGAGATACGCATGGGTACAAGTAAGGGCAGAATAAAGCCTTAAATATTTAGTCTTCTTTGAAGCTTTCACACTAATCACTTAAGCCAACACAACATCTTAAAAATCTACGGAATTATCCAAAGCCTTTCTGTTAAGCCAGTTCTAAGGATACAATCAGTTCCTCTCCCGCCCTGACATCACACAAAGCGACTCAGGCAGCACTTAATAAATCTAAGCCCCTGTGACAGATTTCATCTTCCACGGGGAAAAAAAAAGCTGCAGAGGAAACCAAAAAATAAAAGAGGATCTGAGGGAAAAATCTATTCATTGATCAGGGGAAGGAGAATGCTAAATTCAGTTGGCAAACAGCAGCCTGGCAAAGGAGCCATCGAGCCACTTCCGAGTGTGCAGGCACAGCTTTGTCCTGGGTGGGCTCAGCAGCCCTGGCAGAGGAGCTGCAGGTTTTAATGCACCCGTGCAGCACTGCAGAAGTCAGACCCAGTTTTCTGATGCACTGAAAACAGCACTCTCCTCTGCAAACCCAGACTCGCATCCTGAAATTCCTCAGTGCCAAAAATGTGCCACGTGACCAGCTCATCTGTAACTGGTGTTTTGTAGAGGAGAAATGCTCACCTTCTGCAACTGAGCCAGTCTCACAATGGAGAGGTGGTCGCTTTCTTTTCACTGATCTCTCTAAAACAATTTACAGCAAACCCACATATTAAAAAAGATACTAAAAAGATGTAAAATTAAAGCAGCCTTTCTCCTGTGCTACAGAGGAGTATACACAAACTCAGGCACTGACTCGCTGAAGAGTGAAGGGGTTAAAAATCTGTGGAGAATGAGAGAAAAAGGTTAAAAAGCACTACAGCAGCTAATGTTAAAAACACTAATTTCAGTCCATTTGTGCATTCAGAGGCATTCCAGTTTGAATTTCTTCAGTGAAACCAGATGTCTCCAGCGATCATCAGAATGCACAGACTACAACATAATCAGCTTGTCCTGGGCACAAGTTCCAGCACATCCAAAGAAATTGGGGACTCAGAGAGGAAGCAGCTAAGTGCAATAACCTGGTGATTGCTCAGAAGCACAGCTCTCAGCGTTGCAATTGGGAGGGGGATGGACAAGGACAGCAGTGATGAATCCTGAGCAGCGTCTGACTGAACACAACTGTGAAAAAAAGCACATAATCAAGAGAAAAAAAGCTTCCCAGGGAATGAATGTATCTGGTTGCTCTGTCGTTGCATATAATCAAATAGATGTTATAACAGTGAGACAGCACGTTACAGAGACAGCTGTAATAATCAGAGCTTTAACAGGCTCCAACACAAAACCCTACAACATGGCAGTGTCATGATCATCTTCACTCTCAAGCTGTCCAACTGAGAAGAGAGGTTGTGCTTTTATTAGCTTATATTAGCACACCACTTATCTAGTTTCTAAAAGCAGAATTAAAACCTTCTGCCATGTGCTGACACCTGGCTGCTGTCCAAGCTCGTACTTCATTTAGCATTATCACTGAAAAATGGGAGGCTCAGGCAGCACTGGAGGGAGGTGGGGAGACAGAGGGCTGCCCATTACTGTCAGCTCGCTTCATGGGCTCACTTCTCCAGCTTCAGGAGACAGCAATCTGCCAGAAACCACTGCAAGAAGAACTAACTGCCCTCAATTCAGCAATTCAGGCTCTTGGATCCCTTTTTTTGTCCCCAAAAGCTTACCCAACACCAATTCAGAGCAAACAGCCTGGATGCAGAAGTGATCTCGGCGAGGAATTTTCTGTGCCTGACACACGGTTTGTGCATAACCATCGTCCCTACTGATCATTGCCTGACTTCAGGAAACGAGAGGAGCATTTTCTGGACATGTGAGTCCAATGTGCCAGCTCTGCATGAAGTTTCTGACACCATTTCCCACAGCTGACTCCTCCTGCACCACGGCTCCAATGCTACTGCTAGCACAGAGTTTTCCAGCTCCATCCCAGGTCCAAGCAGTGACACGATGGCCCCTGCTCTCTCCAGGCTGTGCTGAGTGCCCTCCCTCACTGCCAGGCAATGGTTTCTCGCTCCTAAAGCCCTTTTTGTTTGTAACCACAGCTTATCTGCTCCATTATTAAATCCCCTTTTCCCTATATTCCCAGGAACGTTGGGATACAGTGGTAGAACAAAGCTGCAGAAGAATTACCTTTTAACTAATTTGTGAGCCTCCAGCTGCCCTGTTCTCCCATTCCAGAAGTTCCCTGAACCTTGCCAGAACAGCAGTGTTTGACATGTAAGTCCAAGTAGAGGACAAATATGAATATGGTGATTTGCTCATTGAGTTGCATACATAATCATTAGAAAAGTAATGAACAAAGAACACAGCAGGCCAGAAAAAGAAAATATTGAGCAGGCAGGGTCATGTATTTCAGCAAAGCTTCCTACCTCTTATTAATTAATTGAGACAGCTTTCCAGAAACCTTATAGCAACAGGGGCTCCCATTTATTCCAGGTGAGCACAATTTAACTGCTGAAGATCCCTACCTGGGAGGAAGCATTTTTGATATTAAGGGGGAAAAAAAAAGAGGAAATTAGCAGTATGAAGGGAAGAAAAAGTTAAGAAAAATACCATCACAGCCTGTCATAAACACATAATGGTCCTGCAGCAGGGGGAGGAAATCTGTCCCCCTCTCAGCTCTAGGTTATCTGAGCTGCTGGATAAAAGCCCACGGAGCCACCACTCTGCAGTGGCCATTCCCTCAGAGCAGGACCTACAAAGCACATCCACCCCAACACCTCTTTCCATCAGGAATGCCCTTCCTGGAGAAAAGAAGGATAATAATAGCCAGGACCTACAGTTTATCATTCTTCTGACAGTCAGAAAGTAAGCTTGAAGTGAACTCCTTTCATCCCTTCCCACCCTTTCTCTCTGCTCTGTCTGGTGCATGGGGGCAATTAAAGTATTTTACTGCCTGACTGACAGCCCAGTGCCCCACGAGCCACAGGCGAGTAAAGGGCATGCATATTCCACAAGGAATGTAAACAGAGCCGTGGCAAAATAGTCAGCAGTCACCTCCATCAGCATTCCTAAAAATCAAGGAACACTCCACAGAACTTCCTTTCCCTCCCTCCATTGATTTTTTTATATTAAAAACCAAAGCCAGTCTCAAGTGAACAAAGATAAGAGCATGAACGTTCTTATTTTGCTCCGAGCATTCAATTTGCTAACGCATTTTAGCTGAAATTCCTGCTTAGTCACGCCTGACACAATCCAGTCTTTTAGGCAAACATTCCCTCCATTCTGTGTGCTATGGCTGCCAGCCAGCTTTCAGTTGATGTACCCAGGGCTTTTCTGCTGGTGTCCAAGCACAGCGAGATCTCTCAAACCTGCTCTCACACAGCACTGGCACCCCTGCATATGCTCTCCATTTAGAAACAAAGCAGATGCAGATTTATGTATAGGCAGGTCTGAATAGCGTATATTAATTTTAGAGATGTCGAACAGAAAAACTTCTAAGTCAGGTCATACACAGGAAATAACTGTATGTCCTGAAACAAATAAATCTTTCTGCAAACAGCCAAAGGACATTATTTTTCACCCTGGAATTAAAGCTTTTGTAGGTGGATTTAAATGAAAAGCTTTGTCTCTATGGAAAAACACCTATAGAAAAAAAATTGCAATTTGTTAAACAAAACACAAACCCAAACAATTTCCAAGGCTCCTACAAAAGGAAAGCGAAAAAGAAGGACAGACCCAAAGCTTCTGATTAGAAGTCAGGCTCAGAAATTCTGTCATTGAACACACTGTTCAGCTGCATTTCCTTCTCAGATGCCTTCTTTAAAGTCTAGGTGGTTGTTTTTTTTTTAATATCACAGACAAGATTTTTATCAAACAAAAGGACAAAAGATGCCCAGTGTTCTGGCTGACTACCTGACTGTTGTTGTACCAGGTCCTGCCTGGCTCAGCTACCCACAGCCTTGAAATTCAGGGCAGGAATCTGCTAAAGCAAAGCGCAGAAAGAAAAGAGGAGATCAAGTTTTTCCCTGTTACCTGAAGCAGCGCTCTCTGGATGCTGGCTGGCAAAGCAGCTCCCAGACAAACTCAAAGGCAGAAAGGGAAAGCAGCCCAGCTCACCAGCAGCTCTGGCTGGGGTGCAGGTGAAACTCTTGGCAGGTAGAAGGTAATTCCACTGGAGTCAGTCAGAGCTGGGAAAGAGATTCTCTGCCTTGCAGGGCACCAGGAGGCTCTGCTGCCGCTGGCACAGCACAGCCATGCCCCGTCCTTCCCAACACCTGGGGAAATCATTCCATCTCCCTGCTCCTCCCGGCCTATTCTGAGGTTTCTTGTGCCTGGAGCTGCAAGCAGATCGAGTTTCCTCAAGTTGAAAGAGCACTGAGAATGTCTCTGAACGTTCAAATCTTTCTTCTCTTCTGATAGCAGCAGCTCCTCTCTTCAATTGTGCCTGCTCAAGCTTTCCCCAGAAATGCAGGAGAATAGAGCCTGCTCTGGAAACTGTTAATTGTTCCCCAAAATATCATTAATTTCTGAGTGGTTTTTTTAAGATAGTTGGTCTGTTGCCTCAGCTCTAATTACATTTCTCATGTCAATTAATTAAAACCATGCTAAATGAAATGCCAGTTTTTATTTAAAGTTTAGGGGGAAAAAATCATGGCACACAATTAGATGTTACCAGATGTGATCTCAGCAGGTTTTCAATTATTCTATGGATAATACATCCCTAATTCAATACAAAGCTGTAATTAAGAATGTAATTAACTTGTGGCATTCTACTGATGTCATACACCACAAGAACACACAACAGTGCAGAATCCTTAATGGATTGGTCTGTTTCATCGAGGATGAATTAGGCACAGAAAAATAATTTATTACGGGAGCTTGGCCAACATAATGGCCACGTCCAAAAAACAAAGCACAAAACCAACTTTGTCCTGTCAAGGACGATCTGGCCAGAAGCCAAACGTGCCCCTGCTGGCATGGAACAGGTGATTTACCCTCAGAGCCAGGAGAGAGCTGGGTGTGCAGGGCTGGGGAGGAGCACGGGAGCTCAGCCAGAGCTGCAGCAGCCTCTCAGGTGGTTGTCAGCACTGCTGCTGGGCTGAGCTGCTCTCGGGGCACAGCTGCACGGGGCACAGCTGCACGGGCTCCCTGGCTGCATTCAAACCTGCATTTCAGCCTGGGGTTTATCTGCAATGCATCCCACCTCTGTGCTAGCACACCACTTCAGCTTAGGAGGAAGCCTCCAGGACACTTCTGCTTATTAAAGGAAGGTTTCTGAAGCACAGACTGCTCTGCTGGGCTGTCTAAACCACAGATTTCTGTTCTTAGTTACAATTATTTGAACACCACCATTTCCTTAGATTTTTTTTAAATATAGGACGTTTAAGGGAGGAAAAAGAGTAAGGTACATTTCCTGAGGAAACCAAAACAGGTCCCAGAAGAAAGCCCTCAGAACTACAAATAAATGCTCTCTGTTCACACTGTAAAAAGAACATACACAATATTTATTTTTCTTTCAAGTAAGCCCTCTTGCAAGAAGGATTGGAGGATAAAAGCTTGATTTATCAGCTAAAGAATCTCCTGCACTATAGTTCAGTGGTGATGTGTCAGTAAACAGATGAAAATATCATCAGGTAAGGCACTGACAAGCACTCTAGGAAGTATCAAGGAACTCCAGAGCCATTGAACAGACTTCTGTGAGACTTTAAAAGAGGACACTTCTGTTTTTCTTCCCCTCTAAAACACTTAGTATTTCCCTTTCTTTAAAATCAATTCATTAATGGCATGTCTTAAGCCTATTTCTGCTACTCGCTGAAGGAAATCACCACCCTGACATTCAAATAAAGTTTCATTCTGCAAGCTGACTGTAAGGAACTTCATACAATGGACAAGATAATTCTCAAAGCATTAACCACTACACTCAAAAAAATCTGTAAGTGGATTTTCTCAGCTTCACTGTCAATAGCTTAATTAGCAGGAATATTTATAAAGATCTTAAAGAAAATCTGACTTTTGTGGTGGAAGCCTAGAAAAAAATTCAATTCAAACCTAAAAAATGCATCAGATTAAAAACTGGGGGAGGTTCTTGTAATATTTTTCTCAACCACACAGGTCAATACCATTCCTGACCTCCAACGTGCTCAGCCTTTTCTGCAATGTGTTGAATCTTCATTCCCTGACAGCTGCAAAGAGCTTCTAGGGGATTCTACAACATCTGAAATCTGGCGGGGGAAAAATACTTCTTCTGCATGCAGGGTGCAGAAAGGGAATGGCAGATCCTTCTGACACTGCTCAGAGCACACACAGCAAGCCTAAGGCGGCCACTTGATTCGTTTATGGCAAAACATAGCTTTGAGATCCTTTTTCTCCTGCCCTCTGCTCAGAGACCTAAAGAAGTCAAAAAGCCCCAGATTTTCCTTCCCCTGACCTGCACTGTTGGTACATTTTCAAAGCACGCACAGTTCTGAGCTGTTTGCACTTGGATCCACCATCACCACCAGGTCTGCCAGGCATCCCAACATACTCCCACTGACAGATTCCATCCTCCACTTCCATTGTCTCTGCTTTCCTCACAACTCCACTCCCCTGTGCTGAACTCTCAGCCAGTGAAAGTGAAACACACACCCCAACGCATCCTCTACCAAACCAGCACGTTCCTCACTGAACATCACCCAATATAAAAACGTTCTCGAGCTCAGCCAGCCACAGAGATTTTTTTCTCCAAGCAGTTATCACATACAGACACATTCAACAATTACCAGACACAGCTCTTTTAGTTTTCTAAAATATCACTCCAATGAACTTGAACCAGATGTTGTCTTTATATATTTTGCTAACGCTATCAGTTTTTAATCAAAATGGAACTGACTAAATTCATGGTCTTAGTTAACAGCAAAGCTCCTTTGAATCACAAGATGTCTTTCAGATCAAAGTGGCACAGAAAGAGTCTGAGTTCAAATTTATTCTCGTGTATCCAGGGTCTTTCTTTAGGATTCTTACCCTTTTTCCACAGCTCAAGATGTTGGCACTTCATGAATCAATCTCAAAGGATATTAAAAGCAGCAGGAATAGCCCACAATGAGCCAGAAGGTTCCTTCACAAAAAAAGAATGTTAAGTTTGCCAAGGAAAGCACTAAAAAAGTAATAAGGAAATCCAGACTTAAACTTAATTCATCCCCACATTTACATGCATTAAGATACAGCCTTTAATGACAATTTATTCCTTCCAGAGTACTTGTGAGTAAGGCTGACAGAACAGACAGCTGCTCACCATTTCTTTATCATTATACATAACTCCATGCAGTCATTCAAGACACAATATTCAAGTGCTGCACTGAACTATGAACATTCTGATAAACTTTTTAGGCAGCTTATCATGGTACTTATACAGCACACTTCAGAAATATTAATACATTTACTTTCACAGCCCTTTGCTTGAACAGAATTTTCCATGATTTTAAAAGGCTGAACTGCAGCACACCAAAATTAGCAGCTACACTCTCAGAAGCATCTGCTAATACAGATGCCTAATTAGAAAACCTGTGGCCTGATTTTCTGAAGGATTCAGTATTAGTGCAAGCTCTGATCAAATCTCCTGCTTACATTAGGGACAGCTATAAAAAATATCAAAGCATAACAGAAATGTGCCTTTTTCCCCCCAGCATAGTGCTGTGCAGCAGGAACACGAACCGAAAATAATTCCCCGGAGTGTTACTAAACTTCTCTTTGTCCTTCTACAATCTTTGCTCCTTCCAGGAGGCACAAGTTATCCTGCAAACTTATCCAGCACATCTGGCTCCAGCAAGAGAAGATAAAAGAAAGATTCAGAAAATGGAGTCCTGAACGCAGAGGGAAATTGCAGAGAGGAAATATAAGATGTCTAGAACCAGGTAGGCTGGGGATATCTCCCTTCTGTGGCTCGCCCTTGGCTCCTAGAACAAGGCTGTGGTCTGTGAAGGGCTGCTCAGGAGGTGTTCTAGGATGCTGCCACCAAGGAGCGCGAAGAACAGTGCCAGGCACAGCACTCAGAGCCATGCCAGAGCTGCTCTGGGATCGCCCGGGCACATCCCCACACCTTCAGCTCCTGCACCAAACAGCTCAGCCTGCAGACAATACCCCCCTTCAGCCCAAAAACTGGGATTTTTTCCCAGGAAGCTATCCATCCTGCGTGCAGAATGAGACAGCAGGCCCGTGGATGAGCACCTGTTCCTTAACCCTTGGTGCGCCCCGAGTGCTTCCTCCTGCCTGCAGAAGGAGCCAGCACAGGGGACGAGGCACCCAGAGCTCTGCTGCTCTCCCTCTGCACACTGGGGACCACACAAAACCCCGGAAAAAACACAACACCCATCTGCAGCTCTGCCATCCCACAGCTCTGCAGCCTGCTCCAGAATAATGCTGCTGCCACCACCTCAATTCTGCATTATGAGCAGACTAAACCCAATTTCCTGACTCGAGAAGTCTGGCGACTTTGAATAGATTTTTCGTGGAATTAGACCAAATATCTTCAAAATATTTTCATCCCCCTTTTTATGTGCCTTTTTGTAATGCAGGGACATGTTTGCAGGAGTTATCTGCAGTCATGAATCTTACTTAGTAAAAATGAATGCTAGCATTCATACATCATCATCACTTCAGAAAGAGAGATTAAGGAAAACACCATCTATCTTTGCCTCCAAAAGTGAAAATCACAGGATTTAACCCAACTGGTGCTGCTCCTGGAAATGATTCTAGCTGGCTAGAACTCAGGATTCTCCAGCTGCCTTTGTTCTCAGAAACAACTGAACCACTTCACAGAGACTCTTCTGAATCAGCTGGAAAACACACAGCATGAAAAACCTCAGCTAAAACTGCTACAGCTCGAGACAGCCCCATATTAAAAGTATTAAAGTGCAAAGTGTTGAACAGTTACTCTAACTGTGACTTTCTGATCATGGATATCTGCCACTTTTTAGATAGAAACATGGGATTAGACTCATTTTTGAACTACCAAGTCAGACCAAAACCCCCTCAGTTTTACTGCACTTCCCTGGCTTCTTTTTCAACATAACACCTATCCACTAGGAAATATCACATGTGCAATGAATTAGACCACAGTCCTTTCATCTCCAACTGCTTTGAAATGTCACTTAGTAAACCCAGTAGAGTTTGTTTTCCCAATGAAGAAAGATTTCTCCACTAAATCTTCACATCGGGAATGTACCATGTGGTTTGCATTTTCTGTTCTTCAAAACAGTTTCCCTAAAGCTCACACTGTTTGATTTCATTTTCAGTTAAGAGGAGCTAAAACCTGAAATGTGGTGAGACAAATTAAAAGTTATAAAAAGGGGGGTTGAGGGGGGGTGTATAGTCACCCTGTACTTATGCAAAGTGCTATTTACTTTTGTGCCATTTTAGTATAGTAAATTTCAATATAAATTCAAGTGTATTTCTTCAATAACAAACAAATTTAACAAAAGCAGAGGCTGGCAACTCCCAACTTGTCTTCTAAGAAGGCTGGATAGCTTATTAGAGTAATATCTGGATAACCAAATGCACAGAACAGAGGTAACAGAAAAGGGAGCTTTTCACCCCCATTTGATGCCCAGAAATACAAACTTACTGTGTAGATGGAAGAAGAAAGGTTCTTTGGGAGTCCAAACAACCCATCAATGTGCATTATCCTCTGGAAGCATTCCTTACTCCTCTGTGATCACTGGAGCAGAGAGTAGTTCAGGATCTTAACTTTATCTAGCAGCCTGTGCAAAGGGGATGTATTCCCAAAAAGTGCTGACCACTTCCCAGGAGCTGCAGGCCCCCGTGCTCACTGAAAAGTAACTGGGGTGAACAAAGCTCACCTGTGATCACAGCACTGTCACTGCCAGCACCTGTGTAAGGTTAAATTGTTCCCACCAGTCCCAGGCACAGAAAACACTCCCAGCTGCAGCCCCCAGAGCAAATCCCCCGCTCTAAAGCAGATGTCTGCATTTGGGAACTCAAGTCACCCTCCTGAGCAAAGGCCATTCCCTTGATCACCAGTAACAATAACTTGGGCCATTATATTGACACCCAAAACTGAGTTTTAAGCCCCAATTCCCAGTAAGAACCAAAACACCCAGACCCTGCAGTCCACTAATGAAAATCCTGTGCTTTCTTTCCACCCTCCCTGCTATCAACCCACTGCATCAGCTGGAAAGAACTCTGACATTCAGGAGCTCTCAGCATCAGATGAAGCCAGAAACCAGCACATGAACTACTACTTGATAAAGTCATAAATGAAATGGGTAACTGCTGTGCTGATAGAACTCCAGAGCAAAATCCCACCAGAACTGAGCTTCTCTCTGTCCAGAAACTGTGCAACACTCCTGCGTAACACAGGGCAGAGCAAGAAAAATTCTAGTTACGTTTTATTTCTTTAGAGGTGAAAACCAAATAAATTATCAAGGATAAATACATTTTAAATGCCCCTATTTGTAACAGCCAAATAATTTGCATTAAATGCCCTTTAATAAGCTGAGCAAATGGACTCAAATTAATTGTTTCAAACAAATCCTTTCATGAAGGATACTGAAATAGTTCTATTTGAACTTCACCTATCACTTATAAAGAGAATAATTATCACAAAAAGAGAGACATTTCCAGAATCACGTCAACTCTGACACAGTCTAGCAGTGCCAAATGATATCTGGCATCCTGAACTTTCCCCTCTTCCAACAAAGGAATACCTAAATAGTGGGGGAAAAAAGAACTCATCATAAACTATTATCTGTCTGTGAATAACACTATGAATGTCGGACACATCAAATCCAGTTTTTTTCATTGGAAGGGAAATTGCATGGAAAACAAGGTGGGCTGAAGGCATTTTACCAAGCAACCATGACTTGGTTAGATAAATAAACTCTGTCAGCCAACAGCTTATGCCAGTGTCTCAGCAGGTCTTCATGTACAGGTTCTAACACCAAAATCTCATCTTTAATTCTAGAGAAGTCCACAGTCATAAAATAACAAACTAGGAAAAGTCAAGAGAACTAATAAGCCCTGGAGAGCCACGGCTGTAATCTGACACACCCTTATTAAAGGAAAAAAGAAGGGAGGAGGTGCAAGAGGCACAAAGCACAAAAAAAGGTCAGAACATTGCAAAAATCTACTGAGGTTTGGAAGCACTGTTGAATTGACTTGCTCTATGAAGCTGAGACGTGCATTTCAGGGTCTAGATCAGGACACAAATTTTAGAGGCATTCAGAACTGTGGATTCAATTCCCATTCACACATCTCAGCAACTGACAAAGGTGGATCCTTTCCCTCTTCTCAAAACAAAAACAAATCAATGTAAGTCCTGTTCAAAGGGACTATTTGCATTTTGTGACTTTCCTGAACAATATTGCCTAAAGGCATGATTTTTTTACCTCAAACCAGTTCTGACATGACTGCACTACAGGATCATGTTTAAATGTCATCTGATGGTTCCTATTAAAAGTGCCACAGTTTCATCGCTACAGCTAATTTAATTCTAAATGAATTTCCCAAACCAAGACTAAAGTTCAATGGAAGCCTGAAGCTTTGAGGACTTGTGAAGCTTTGAGCCTGAACTACAGCGATATCCAACTTTAATCCGTGAAATAGCCAAGGCAACACACGAACCTCTGGCTCTTTGAATAAGGGTATAATGCAAGAAAGACCTTCCAGACGGACCTTGCACTATAGGTGTTTCCACATTCGTCTTTCAAGACCAGTCAGCACCACTCTTTTATCTCCAGACTCCTCATGACGCTCCAAAGGAAAAAGGAGAATATTCTAATTCCGTTGTGTCGCATACAATTGGGAAAATTCCTTCTAGCAGCTTGCTGACATTGCAAAGCACAACACGTCAGCTCATGGAATCAATATGAAAATGTAACTAATGGGCACCTGCAGTGAATTGCTGAGCACTATGATGTGATCCTGATCTTCTATCAGAGTGGGGCTATCCCTCAGTAAAAATGAAACAGCAATAATTCACAGTACTCCCTCATCAGGTGCAGGTACTATTATAAAAAGAACTTGCAATTTACCCCAAAGTAAAAAATATTTTTCCTATCCACATCATGATAACAAAAACGTAATCAAGTGCTATAGTCATTTCCATTTTACAGATGAACAAATGAAATCTGACAGGTTACCTCAGCATTCACATCTGTACATACAGCTGGGGAGAGAATTACAGAAATTAGGGAACACCACTTAGAATTCCTTGCTCTTCCCTTTTCTCACTGTGGTGGAATGACAAGGGAGCACGTTCAACACATATACATGGGGAGAGAGTCTCCTACTTCTGAATTCCTTTAATAGGTTTCTTTCTGGAATTATCAAGGGTATAATTATGAAAAAGAGAAGTACAAAGGCATTTGATACAGTATGAGCTCAGTAACATCTGTCATAAAACTCTGGTTTTTTGAGCACCTAAACAGCTCAATGCTGCACACCTGGAGCCATGAAACAGCATCAAATTCACATCCCACCAACAAGAGCAGAGATAGAGAAAGCCTACATTAAGGTCATCATTAAAAATGTGGGAATGCAAGGAATAATAACAAGGTATAGTATGAAGAATGACAAAGCTGTAATACAGATCAATGCTCTACAAGATTTTACATGAATCTGCAGCAAAATTGAAACCCTTGTGAGTTTTTAGGATGACATTATTCATAAGTAGGTATCCACCCCTCACTAAGGGGCAGCCAATTCAATCTCTCTCTTCCCCCACGTTCTGATCAGGGAAAATTAACAGGTATTGAGAAGTCAATACTATATTAACTTCCCCACAGCAGTTATCTATTCTGTTTGCTACTCTTTATTTCATGCCAGCAGAGTGAGGGGTCATTTGATTCCACAGTGCAAAAATCAAACATTCTGGCTGCTTCCAGAGAGATATGAAATTAGAAAGTAAAAAAGAAAAACACCACTTCAAGTCATGAAAAAATGATTTAGAAGAAAAAAGATGGGTAAGGCATAATTACTGTCTCCACCAGCACACCCACAGCAGCAACCCAACAACAGCTGGAAATGCATATGAATCAAACACACTTTAGCAGCCCAGCAAATACAGGCCACTGGTCAGGAAACAAGCCTGCTGGCATTGTACAGTGACTGACAGGGTAATTCAGCTGCAGACAGGAATCAAAATCAGCAATTAAATCCCAAAGCAGTAGGGCCTGACTCCATGTCCCCCTGGGAGGTCCCAGCTGGTTGCACTGGAGCAGGAGACAGCAGGGAAGGTGTGAGCCCACCTGTGCAGCTCTGCTGCTCCTCCATCCCTGCTCCAGGAGGGACAGCACAAGGATGGGCACTGTCCCTGCCCACAGCTCAGGCCAGACTCCTGCAGAGAGCACCTGGGACTGCCAGGAGCGCAGAGCTCACCCTGGCAGGCACGTGCCCAGGGCTCAGCAATTCCCACAGGTTTTAGCTCTAAGGACACGTCGACTCCTTCCCTGCCATAAGCAAAATTATCCTTTCAAATGTTGCTAACTTGACATCCCATCAAATCACCCCTGGACTGTCCTCTCAGCAGTCTCCCAAGTCTCCTCCTGGCATGCTTCATCAGGGTATCAGTGCTTCCCCAACAAGAGGTCAGCAACAATTTTTAAACAAAGGAAAATCCAGACTTTCTACCCCCCTGCCCCCCTCCACAAGCTCTGTTCTTGTAAACCACTGAATTTTTGGCTGAAGTTCTGGAAAAGAAAAAAAATTATTCAATCCGAGGCAGATGCTTGGCACAGAATACTTTAGCTGAAACAGTTAATGGCTGGGGAATTTATAAGAAACTAAAACCAAACTCTCCTAATGACAACTCTAATAGAAATAGTGCTACTAATCCTGTTTGAAATAACGGTGCAAGAAACTCAGGGGGGTTTTTTTGTTTGTTGTGGGGGTGGTGAGGTGTGTGTTTGGTTTGAGCTCAGGAAAATAAGTTTTATCTTAAGCATCAGAAAGCACATTCTACCTGCATGAAGAAACAGCAGTACCTTAACGTAAGCCTCACTTTTATTTGTTCAACGTGATACAGAACCAGCAAAATGAGAAAAAGCTCCACCCGATCCAGAAATCAAAGCTGCATCATTTACAGAGTGCCTCTCATGTTCTCTAACCTCTCAGTGTTTAATATCCTGCAGTGGATATATGATGTAAGCAACTTCCAGAACAATCCCTTTTTTTCTGGCATGTCCCAGGGACAAATTAAAGCCATACCACGGCAACTGCTGGGCTGCAGGACCCAGGACTCAGCTCTGCTGTCCCTCCCCCCTTCTTGCTTATTCAAGCAGTAAGTTGACCCCAAGGTGATACAAACTCACCCTTGATTTTAAAAAAATAGAAGTGTATTTTATGTGCTTTATCTCCCCTGAAGCAGTTTCCAGAGGAATTAGAGGCACACCAGGGCTGGCACAAAAAGAGGGTAGCTCAGTTTGGGAGAGGGCAGAAACCTGGAGGCATCAATTTCCATTGGCTCAAGCGGGTAAGGAACAGCACCCTCGGGCAATACAACTGGTTAGAAAATGGAATTGCACAAGGACAGAAAGGAACGTGCCAAAAGTTAACTTTCACTCTTAATCAGAAGGAAAAATTCAATGGTTACATAAAGTTACAATGCTTTTCAGAAGTCATTTGGAATGACAAATCTTTTCATCACAGTTAAACGGTTTTTGTAACAGCAATACAATATTACAGAAAAAAATTAAAAGCATATCTGTCGGTTTGTATCTGAATACATCTACTTGAAGTCAAAATGTGAAATAGTTCACCAAAAACAGAGAAGCATCTAAGTAAATTTGGGATGCAAGCCCAATTTTAAAAGCAAATTGTCTTGTAAATTGTATCACTTTCAAAAATATTTTCAAATGAAGAGCTGCCCAGTTGAAAAATGGTACCAAGCAGCAAAATGCAGCAGTCACCCAAGTAATAAAACTTTAAACATATTGGTGGGGGTATTTCAACCTCTACACCCTGGGACTGCTTGCTGCAATTAATGAGCAGAATCCAGTGGTCCAAGCCCTCTTGTTGCATTCACCATCAGGGGACATCAGCTTTCCTTTTATGCACTTAAGATTTCCTCTTTGGGCACAGAAAATCTGATTTTTAAATGTACTCAGGAAACAATTAAGTCTTTTTTTCCATCCAAAAGCGTAAGTTTATTTCAAAGTTTGGTTTTGGTTTTTTTCATAAATAAGCAGCTTTCTCAAACTTTACCTTCTTACCTTCTTGTTACCTTCAAAGTTTTCACATAAATGTCAAGTTCCTTACCAGTGTTCTGGGGATTAGTGTTGGCTTCATAGTGTTGGCTTCATGGTGTTGGAAAGGGCAAGTCACTTAGAGCAGGGTGGTGTCTTATAGAGAAATAACACAACTAAAGCACCAAGCACAGAAATTTTGGCAACAGCCGTAAACGCAATTATGATAAAAAAAATTTAAATTTCACACTGCACTTCTGTAAAATTACAGAAACTTTACAACAACTGGAGAGTATTAAAAATAGGATGTGAGAAGAAATGATTAACAAAAAAAAAAAAAAAGGGGTTTGACCTTAGCCATGACACTTGTAACCCCAGTGGATGGCAAAATCAGGTTAAATTCTTGCAGCAGTGTACAATAAAAGTGTCCACTTAAGGGGACTTGTCTGGCTGCTCACATCTGCCAAGCTGCTAAAACTGCACAGCTGTAAGAGGAGGCTTTGGCTAATGACAGTGGCACTACAATTTGCATGATCTCTGTTATTCAAGCAAAAAAAAAGTGCCAGGAGAGGCTGTCTCCAAGCACAAAGTTACTGACCCAAGATGTCAGTGCTGCAATAGGAAGACATTAGCACATTTCTTAAGTGTAATGGGAAAGAACCACTTAGTCCCAATGTACTTCCCTAACAAAAAGTTCACTTAATTGACCAGGGCTGCAGAGCTGCCAGTAATTTTAGTGATGGGGATGACACTTTGTTTATGGAATCCAAGCTCTACAGATTAATATGCTTTAGCCTAGCAAGGAAAATAGAAGAGTACACTCACTGGGTCATTTCACTAGATACAGCTGAAAAGAAAAATGCTGACCTGAGGCTGTGTATTGACCCAAAAAAATGTGAACAAATAGATAGAGTATTTCCATTTGCTAACTAAAAGACAGGCACTGCTGGGCTGAAATGATTTCCAAAGCGAGATGCATCCGCAGGCTTTGAGCAGATACCTCTGAGTGAGGAGACTGCAGAAGCTATGAACTTTGAATGCACCATTTGTCCGTCCCTGTTTCAAAGGGGTCACATCTGTCACTAGAGCCTGAGCCAGTCCACAGAACACAAAACAGTACAACTGCTTCAAGAGCTGAACACTGTGAAACTGTTTTGCCAGGGTACTGAGTCTGTAAGGAAGGCTGAATAAAATATAAAGGACTCAGGCCTCTAAGAGCAAGTCAGGACAAGAGTTTGAACTAGACAAAAACAACTTTTCTGGCTAGGAAGTTATTGCTAATGACTATGAAGGACAGGCAAGTTAAATTGCAGCCAAATACCTTAAGCTAACACCTTACAGCATCCCAAAATATTGCCTGTATTTTTATCACTGGAGTGTTTGGATACTAAACAAACCAAAAAGCCCCACTGGACAAGGTGGCCAAGCCAGGGTCAAGTCTTTCAGCAAAGTGGCAATCACAGTGGGTAAGAGACAGAGAGAAAAACGACTGACAAAACCAGCAAGGCAGTGGAAGTCCTGACAGCAGAGAGCAGGTACAATTCCTTCTAACAGCCTTCCTTACACTAAACCCACTTCCTTTGTGCAGTCAGCTCTCCCTCCTGCACAGGACATGTCCCCTCCAAGATGGACAGGTATGACTGGAAGTCACCCAAAACATGCATTTGCTTTCCCAACATCCTCAGTTTACCTTTTCATCATCCCTATTGGATGGCTTTCCATTACTGTCTTTACACACCAGCTCTCTCAACTTGTTGCCATTTTACATCTTTTATCATAATACACCTTTTGTCTCTCTGGGAATAGCTGGGACACATCTAGTGGAGCCTGCCAGATATGAACCACTGCCAAAATCTCACTGTGGCAGCACAAACTTGCATGCAGCTTATGAGTAAATTAACGAGTTTACCAAAGCCCTGGAGAAAACTGGGATTCTGCACAAGAAATCTCTGACATCTCTTTAATGGCATGATTACACCCTGAAGATTGCAGGCTTTAATTTACTTGTCACTTAACTGTGTTAGATAGACACAACCTTAACCACACCTGGGAACAACAGCTCTGAAAGATTTACTGCTGAGGGGCATTACCTTGAAAACTAACCAGGAAAGTTTGTATTCTAACACTTCTGGCAAATTTGCCATTATTCACAGAGTTTCTGGCTGTTCCTTACAAGCCACCTTTTCAGTAGTGCTGGACTTCTGCTTTGTCATTAGTTTAAAAACATAGAACTAAATCCCAATTCACAATAAAACCCCATCCCTCCATCCCAATGAATAGAATTTGTCAATACTTACTAATATTTGGCCATTTAAGAAAACATAACATGGTGCTGTTTAGTACTTAATTTTACACAGATATTTAGTTCTGCAATTCAAGAGGCAGACACACATTTATGCATTAGGAAAGCGATTACAGGGATGATATTTTATATCACACTCATGCACTTAGAAGCAGCTTTGAACAGCCATTTGTAGTACAGCTGCTGGGTGTTTTACTAGGTAAGTACAGTGTCTAATAAACTTTGATCTACTACCAAATATGAAAACAAAGTAAAGTGGAATATTAATAGCACTATCTCCATTTTGAAAGGGTTCAATCCAGAAGAGAGATTAGCCACTTAGAAAAACTCCACGCAGCTATAATTTAACATAATGCAAGTTCCTGCTGTGCTCTTGGCCAGCACTAACATGATGAAATTGAGAAAAAGGAAATTTAGGAAGTTTTCCATAACAGTAGGGTATGCCACGCTACTGAACTTCCAAAATAAGATATAAAAAAACCTTGCTGCTTGATTAATTTAAAATCCGAATGAACAATATTCAAAATAAAGAGCCTCAGGCAGTGTCCACTGCAGTGGAACTGAAACAAGGAGGTACAGCAGGGTTGTGGGATGAACCAGGGCAGAGCAGAACCCTGGCAGCTGCTGTGCCAACCTATGGATGCACAGCTATGTTTGCATTTGGGCTCAAACACTGCTTCTGTACCTAAAATCCTGCTAACTCCATGCACCTTTAACAGCTGCTCCCGTTCAACACTTTCCTGCACTCACAGATGCTTGTGCAAACAAATCACTTCTCTAGCTGTGCATCCTTAAATGCTTTTTTAGGGCTTACTGTACTTGCAGTTTCTGTGAGCCTTTTTCTAGCTCACTGCTAATAGGAAAATGAAGATTCCCACTTATCTATCCACTACAAAATGAAGTAAATCAGTACATGTGTGCTCACATTTACACCCTGCCTCAGAAACGCTATGAAAATAAATAAATAATCTTCCTTCAAGCTCATGAATACCTCCTATAGGCTATAAAGGGGCTTAAGCACATGCATTAGCACTTTGCTGAAAAGAGGTCATTTCCTGAAAGGAATATATATACACTTGGGATTTACTTATGTAAATACAATTTCACACACATCCTCTCCACCTAAGCAGCAGCCATCCAATAATTGGTATGTAAAACATGTGCTTGCACCTAAATGCAAGAGCACTTTTGCACACTGACTTTTATACATCCTGGTCTGACTAGAGGCATGGCTTAAATTAAATGCCAAGCTTCTTTCTTGAGATTGAATGAATTAACATTATTGGCCAGATAATAACCCCAGCATAATGGCACACTGAGGCCTAAGGCAACATTTCAGGAGAATTTTCTTCGAAATTCAAGCCTGATAGGAGATGCTAATGAGTTCAGAGAAGTAAATATGGCTCTTTAAATAGCAAACGACAACTTGTCTATAATAGTAAGTTTCTCAGCACATTTACAAACGTTTTTGCTTGCGAGCTATAAAGTGACTTTCATTTAGTTGGACTTTAGCTCTCAAGAACAATCACTATCCTCACACGCCAACAAAGAGAGTGCAAATACACGAGGGGAGCGCAAATGAAATGCTCATTAAGGCTCCACAGGAAACTATACAAACACCTTGTTTAATAAGTTTAATTAAGTGGCTCCTTTCTAAATCACACAGTGCCCAACAATGCTCAGGCCAATTCCCCGCTCAGAACCTCTGCTTTTCTTCCCGGAAGGAAAGTAATATTTTGTCTTTTCTTCTGGCAGTGCCTGGCTGGGGCACCTCTCCCACTCCTCTCCTGCACGGCTGTGACACCGCTGAGCCGGGCTTGTTTAGAAACTCTCCCTGTGGCACTTTCTCCTACCTTTACGAAGAATCATAACCTCCTATCGCTGTTGTGTAAACACTTCCCCAGGGAAGTGCCTAACTCAGCATATCGAGCCCAGAGCAAGCTCTGGCTGCAGAGGATGCGCTGGTGTCCGCCAGAGCAGCCCCACAGACCGCCAGGCACTCCTCACAAACCTTCACCCCGTGCAGCCTCTGAAGGGGAGCACGAGGCTGATACCATTCCCACCTCCAGGCTGCAGCAGGCAGAACACAAACCTGCCTTTTAGACTCTTCACATCGGCACTTCCAGAGCGTGTCAAGTCACTGGGCTGCCCATTAATTTTAACGCACGTTGAAATGACCGGCATTAAGAGGCCATGGGATTCTCTGCCAAGTACTTTGTTTTCCCTGCCGGCTGGGGTGGGAAAAGTCCTTTTATGAATTGCTCCTGATTCCGCTCTTGCTTCCCCCTTGAGATATTTCCGTATCTCTCACGGCTGCCTCCACAACCAACTGCCCTGGGAGAGAGGTTGGCAGGACTGGACCGAGCTCAACAATGAAGAGTCTTTTAGGAGTAATCTTCTTATGACAGTCAAAGAGCACCGCTAGTGCCAGCAGGATAAAGGGCAAAATTATGGTTTTATTCCTAGGAATGGCAACAACAGCAGGCATTGCAGATAGCTCAGGGAGTTTCCACACCCTCCCACCCAGACGGGGAGAAGGGCACGGTTTAATAAAGCATCCACAACCATCATGTTTCGTCTGAGCAAGAAAACAAGAAGTGTTGAGACGCGGCAGTCACCTACTGTTCTGCACAGCAATCCCCCTTGGGAGCACGCACTGTCTGCATCCCTGAGCCACTTCACAAGGGACTTGCCTTTGTCAAAGGAACTCTCTCATCACAGAAGTTCAGCGATGAGAAAAACCTGCAGATCATTCAAATGACCTCTCTGCTAAGCCAAACCTGTTCCTCAGCTGTCCCTTTTACCAAGATAACAAGCATCTTGTCCAACCCAGGTGACAGCTCTTCCATCCAGGCTCCGGAGCTAACACCGCACAATTCCCACAGAATTTAAAGGACGCTATTCCCAAACACTGTCCCCGTGCTGCTCTCGGAGCTTTCACTGCTGCCCAAATTCCGCTCCAAGCTGGTGCTGAGACACTCCTCCCACAGAGGAGCTCCTTTAACGCAACGCAGTAATTAACACGCATCTGTAAAATCATCATCGTCGAGGACGAAAGTAAACTTTGCCCGTTTCTCCTCTCAGACAAACGCAAGCTCGCAATGTTTCCCACCATTCACATAAACGGGGAGCGAGAAAGCAGCAGAGAGAGACAGAGGCAGGATTTAAAGGAAAAGGCAGGGGGAAGAGGAGGAAGGGGTAGCTTAGTTCACACGGCTGACAAGATCACTCTCGGCTCGGGAAGGAGTTGGAGCCGCCCGTGCGCGATCAACTGGTGCCCGCTCCGCGCCCCGCGGCCCTTACCTCCGCAGAGCAGCGCTCCGAGCAGCAGCCCGGCCGCCCGCGCCATGCCGAGGGGCTGCCGAGGCGCCGGGCCACGTCCCGCCCGGCCCCGGGGCTCCGGGGGCTGCTCCGCCGTTAGCTCTCCGTGCCTGCCGCCCGCGCCATCGCTCCGAGCGCAGGCCCGCTCCGCGCTCCGCTCCGCGCTCCGCGTCCTCCGCTCCGCTCCTCTCTCCGTGCCCTCCGCTCCGCGCCCTCAGCGCCGCTCCGCGCTAACCCCGGCGGGCACGGGCAGCACCCATGGTGGGTGCCCCGGCCGGCACCGCTGACGCTCCCTGGCCAAAACTTTNCTTGGGAAGCGGGCGAGCAAAGGCCGGGGAAGGCGGGGAAGGTGGGGAAGGTGCGTGAGGCGGCGCGGCTGGCGCGTCCCCGCTGCCGCTGTCCGGCTGCGCCGGCCCCGCGCGCCCTCCGCGGCTTTCCCCGCCCGTGTGAGGGGCCGCGGCGCGCTCAGACACTTTTCCCTGGGAGGAGGGAGGGAGGGATGAAGGGAGGGGGCACCGCCGAGCCCCACCCTCAGGGGCGTGAGGGGACGGGGACTCGCGGCTGAGGGAGCGGCGCAGCGGGACCCGCGGCCGATGCGGGGAGACGGCGGCTGAGGGCTCGGAGGGGGGACAGGGG